>CM062394.1:20043072-20643072 GCA_031304145.1 Cardiospermum halicacabum | reverse complement strand
AGTAATGAATTTTTGAATTGGTTATTGAAGATTAGTTGTTTTTTACACATTCATAGTGATTGATATGTTTAAAGGGTGCAATCGACAATCGATCGCAACATTATATTAAGTTAAAGTAATGAATTATTGTATTGGTTATTGAAAATTAATTGTTGTTTACACATTTTCAGTGATAGATATATCTAAATGGTACAATAGACAATTGATCGCAAACATTATATAAAGTTAAAGTAATGAATTTTTGAATCGGATATTGAAGATTAGTTGTCTTTTACAAATTTACAGTGATTGATATATCTAAAGGGTGCGATCGACAATTGATTGCAAACATTATATTAAGTTAAAGTAATGAATTATTGAATTGGATATTGAGATTAGTGGTTGTTTACACATTTATAGTGATAGTTATGTCTAAAGGGTGTGATCGACAATTTATCACAAACATTATATTAATTTAAAATAATGAATTATTGAATTTGGATTTTGAAGATTAATTGTTTTTTCCACATTTAAAGTGTATGATATGTCCAAATGGTACGATCGACAATTGATCGCAACATTATATTAAGTTAAAGTAATGAATTATTGAATTAGATAGCGAATTTAAGTTGTTGTTTACACATTCAAGGTGATTGATATGTCTAAAGGGTGCGATCGACAATTGATCGCAACATTATATTAAGTTAATGTAATGAATTATTGAATTGGATATTGAAGATTAGTTGTTGTTTACATATTTACAGTGATAGATATGTCAAAATGGTGCGATCTACAATTGATCGCAACATGATATTAAGTTAAAGTAATGAATTATTGAATTGGATAGTGAAGATTAGTTGTTGTTTACACGTTTACTGTGATAGATATGTCTAGAGGGTGCGATCAACAAATGATCGCAAACATTATATTATGTTAAAGTAATAAATTATTGAATTGGATATTGAAGTTTAGTTGTTGTTTACACATTCACAGTGATTGATATGTCTAAAGGGTGAGATCGACAATTGATCGCAACATTATTTAAAGTTAAAGTAATGAATTTTTGAATTGGATAGTGAAGATTAGTTGTTGTTTACACATTTACAGTGATAGATATGTCTAAAGGGTGCGATCGACAATTCATCGCAAACATTATATTAAGTTTTAAAGTAATGATTTATTGAATTGGATATTGAGATTAGTTGTTCTTTACACGTTCACAGTGATTGATGTGTCTAAAGGGTGCGATCGACATCTGATCGCAAACATTATATTAAGTTAAAGTAATGAATTTTTGAATTGGTTATTGAAGATTAGTTCTTTTTTACAAATTCATAGTGATTGATATGTCTAAAGGGGGCGATCGACAATTGATCGCAACATTATATTAAGTTAAAGTAATGAATTATCGAATTGGTGATTAAAATTTAATTGTTGTTTACATATTAACAATTATAGATATGTCTAAAGGGTGCGATCGATAATTGAACTGAAACATTATATTAAGTTAATGTAATGAATTATTGAATTCGATATTGAAGATTAGTTGTTGTTTACACATTCACAGTGATTGATATTTCTAAAGGGTGCGATCTACAATTGATCGCAACATTATTTTAAATTAAAGTAATAAATTATAGAATTAGATAGTGAATTTTAATTGTCGATTACACATTCACGGTGATTGTTATGTCTAAAGGGTGCGATCGACAACTGATCGCAACATTATATTAAGTTAATGTAATGAATTATTGAATTGGATATTGAAGATTAGTTGTTGTTTACAGATTTACAATGATAGATATGTCTAAAGGGTGCGATCGATAATGGATCGCAACATGATATTAAGTTAAAGTAATAAATTATTGAATTGGATAGTGACAATTAGTTGTTGTTTACACGTATACAGTGATAGATATGTCTAAAGGGTGCGATCGAAAAATGATTGCAAACATTGTATTATTTTAAAGTCATGAATTATTGAATTAGATATTGAAGTTAAGTTGTTGTTTACATATTCACAGTGATTGATATGTTTAAAGGGTGCGATCGACAATTGATCGCAACATTATATTAAGTTAAAGTAATGAAATATTTAATTGGATAGTGAAGATTAGTTGTTGCTTACACATTTACACTGATAGATATGTTTAAAGGGTGCGATCAACAATTGATCGCAAACATTATATTAAGATGAAGTAATGAATTTTTGAATTGGATATTAAAGATAAGTTGTTTTTTACACATTCACACTGATTGATATGTCTAAAGGGTGAGATCGACGATTGATCGCTTCATTATATTAAGTTAAAGCAATGAATTTTTGAATTGGTTATTGAAAATTAATTGTTGTTTACATATTAACAGTGATAGATATGTCTAAAGGTTGTAATCGATAATTGATCACAAATATTATATTAAGTTAAAGTAATGAATTATTGAATTGGATAGAGAAGAATAGTTGATGTTTACACATTTACAATGATTGATATGTCTAAAGGGTGCGATCGATAATGGATCGCAAACATTATATTAAGTTAAAGTAATGAATTTTTGAATTGAATATTGAAGATTAGTTGTTGTTTACACATTTACAGCTATTCATATGTCTAAAGGGTGGGATCGACAATTGATCACAACATTATTTAAAGTTAAAGTAATGAATTATTAAATTGGTTAATGAAAATTAATTCTTGTTAACACATTCACAGTGATTGATATTTCTAAAGGATGCGATCTACAATTGATCGCCACATTATTTTAAATTAAAGTAATTAATTTTTGAATTAGATAGTGAAGTTTAGTTGTCGATTACACATTCACAGTGATTGTTATGTCTAAAGGGTGCGATCGACAACTGATCGCAACATTATATTAAGTTAATGTAATGAATTATTGAATTGGATATTGAAGATTAGTTGTTGTTTATAGATTTACAATGATATATATGTCTAAAGGGTGCGATCGATAATGGATCGCAATATGATATTTAGTTAAAGTAATAAATTATTGAATTGGATAGTGAAAATTAGTTGTTGTTTACACGTTTACAGTGATAGATATGTCTAAAGGGTGCGATCGAAAAATGATTGCAAATATTATATTATGTTAAAGTAATGAATTATTGAATTGGATATTGAGATTAGTGGTTGTTTACACATTTATAGTGATAGTTATGTCTAAAGGGTGTGATCGACAATTGAACACAAACATTATATTAATTTAAAATAATGAATTATTGAATTTGGATTTTGAAGATTAATTGTTTTTTACACATTTAAAGTGTATGATATGTCCAAATGGTACGATCGACAATTGATTGCAACATTATATTAAGTTAAAGTAATGAATTATTGAATTAGATAGCGAATTTAAGTTGTTGTTAACATATTCATGGTGATTGATATGTCTAAAGGGTGCGATCGACAATTGATCGCAACATTATATTAAGTTAATGTAATGAATTATTGAATTGGATATTGAAGATTAGTTGTTGTTTACATATTTACTGTGATAGATATGTCTAAAGGGTGCGATCTACAATTGATCGCAACATGATATTAAGTTAAAGTAATGAATTATTGAATTGGATAGTGAAGATTAGTTGTTGTTTACACGTTTACTATGATAGATATGTCTAGAGGGTGCGATCAACAAATGATCGCAAACATTATATTATGTTAAAGTAATGAATTATTGAATTGGATATTGAAGTTTAGTTGTTGTTTACACATTCACAGTGATTGATATGTCTAAAGGGTGAGATCGACAATTGATCGCAACATTATATTAAGTTAAAGTAATGAATTATTGAATTGGATAGTGAAGATTAGTTATTGTTTACACATTTACAATGATAGATATGTCTAAAGGGTGCGATCGACAATTCATCGCAAACATTATATTAAGTTTTAAAGTAATGATTTATTGAATTGGATATTGAGATTACTTGTTCTTTACACGTTCAGAGTGATTGATGTGTCTAAAGGGTGCGATCGACAATTGATCGCAAACATTATACTAAGTTAAAGTAATGAATTTTTAAATTGGTTATTGAAGATTAGTTATTTTTTACAAATTCATAGTGATTGATATGTCTAAAGGGGGCGATCGTCAATTGATCGCAACATTATATTAAGTTAAAGTAATAAATTATCGAATTGGTGATTAAAATTTAATTGTTGTTTACATATTAACAATTATAGATATGTCTAAAGGGTGCGATCGATAATTGATCTGCAACATAATATTGAGTTAATGTAATGAATTATTGAATTCGATATTGAAGATTAGTTGTTGTTTACACATTCACAGTGATTGATATTTCTAAAGGGTGCGATCTACAATTGATCGCAACATTATTTTAAATTAAAGTAATAAATTATAGAATTAGATAGTGAATTTTAGTTGTCAATTACACATTCACGGTGATTGTTATATCTAAAGGGTGCGATCGACAACTGATCGCAACATTATATTAAGTTAATGTAATGAATTATTGAATTGGATATTGAAGATTAGTTGTTGTTTACAGATTTACAATGATAGATATGTCTAAAGGGTGCGATCGATAATGGATCGCAACATGATATTAAGTTAAAGTAATAAATTATTGAATTGGATAGTGAAAATTAGTTGTTGTTTACACGTTTACAGTGATAGACATGTCTAAAGGGTGCGATCGAAAAATGATTGCAAACATTGTATTATTTTAAAGTAATGAATTATTGAATTAGATATTGATGTTTAGTTGTTGTTTACATATTCACAGTGATTGATATGTATAAAGGGCGCGATCGATAATTGATCACAACATTATATTAAGTTAAAGTAATGAATTATTTAATTGGATAGTGAAGATTAGTTGTTGCTTACACATTTACACTGATAGATATGTTTAAAGGGTGCGATCAACAATTGATCGCAAACATTATATTAAGATAAAGTAATGAATTTTTGAATTGGATATTAAAGATAAGTTGTTTTTTACACATTCACAGTGATTGATATGTCTAAAGGGTGAGATCGACGATTGATCGGTACATTATATTAAGTTAAAGCAATAAATTTTTGAATTGGTTATTGAAAATTAATTGTTGTTTACATATTAACAGTGATAGATATGTCTAAAGGTTGCAATCGACAATTGATCACAAATATTATATTTAGTTAAAGTAATGAATTACTGAATTGGATAGAGAAGAATAGTTGTTGTTTAAACATTTACAATGATTGATATGTCTAAAGGGTGCGATCGATAATTGATCGCAAACATTATATTAAGTTAAAGTAATGAATTTTTGAATTGAATATTGAAGATTAGTTGTTGTTTACACATTTACAGCTATTCATATGTCTAAAGGGTGTGATCGACAATTGATCACAACATTATTTAAAGTTAAAGTAATGAAATATTGAATTGGTTATTGAAAATTAATTATTGTTTACACATTCATAGTGATTGATATTTCTAAAGGATGCGATCTACAATTGATCGCAACATTATTTTAAATTAAAGTAATTAATTTTTGAATTAGATAGTGAAGTTTAGTTGTCCATTACACATTCACGGTGATTGTTATGTCTAAAGGGTGCGATCGACAACTGAACACAACATTATATTAAGTTAATGTCATGAATTATTGAATTGGATATTGAAGATTAGTTGTTGTTTACAGATTTACAATGATAGATATGTCTAAAGGGTGCGATCGATAATGGATCGCAATATGATATTAAGTTAAAGTAATAAATTATTGAATTGGATAGTGAAAATTAGTTGTTGTTTACACGTTTACAGTGATAGATATGTCTAAAGGGTGCGATCGAAGAATTATTGCAAACATTATATTATGTTAAAGAAATGAATTATTGACTTGGATATTGAAGTTTAGTTGTTGTTTACATATTCACAGTGATTGATATGTCTAAAGGGTGCGATCGACAATTGATCGCAACATTATATTAAGTTAAAGTAATGAATTATTTAATTGGATAGTGAAGATTAGTTGTTGCTTACATATTTACACTGATAGATATGTTTAAAGGGTGCGATCAACAATTGATCGCAAACATTATATTAAGATAAAATAATGATATTTTGAATTGGATATTAAAGATAAGTTGTTTTTTACACATTCACAGTGATTGATATGTCTAAAGGGTGAGATCGACAATTGATCGCTACATTATATTAAGTTAAAGTAATGAATTTTTGAATTGGTTATTGAAAAATAATTGTTTTTTTCATATTAACAGTGATAGATATGTCTAAAGGGTGCAATCGACAATTGATCACAAATATTATATTAAGTTAAAGTAATGAATTACTGAATTGGATAGAGAATAATAGTTGTTGTTAACACATTTACAGTGATTGATATGTCTAAAGGGTGCGATCGGCAATCGATCGCAACATTATATTAATTTAAAGTAATGAATTATTGAATTAGATAGTGAGTTTAGTTGTTGTTTACACATTCACTGTAAGGTCCATGGGTACTAGTGGCATTATAGTAGATATTAGGAACATCCATGGGCATCTTGGTCATTGTTCCACCTAAGATGTGATATAATACATATAAGGAACTATAGAAAGATTTGGTTAATTTCTTTAATTCCCAAGTTCAAGTGGGTTCAAAGGTTAATTTTGAATTAATTTAGGGAAAGGTCAAAGATGGTCAAAGGATCTAAATGAAAAGAAATGAAAAGTCTTCATCAAAATGTAAATAGAATAAAGTTGGTGGTCATGAAATGGAATTATTAGAAAGTTGAAGGACCATTTAGCAATAATAAGAAAGTCAAAGGACCACTTGGCAATCATTGGAAAGATGAAGGACCATGTGGCAATTACCTAAGAGATGATTAGTATATAAGGGGGAGGGTATCTAGAAATCTCCACATAATTCTCTACCATTAAAGAAAGCCATCTTCTCCCTCTCTTCACCTCTTGGCCGAACACCCCCATGACCACCTAGCTCCATTTTTCTTCACCTACTTCCATCAACTAAGCTCCAAAACCACTTCTCCATCACCTCCATATCCTAAAAATAGCATTCAAGGGAAGGAAACAAATAGAAACAACAAGAATCAAGGTGAGATCTTGAAACCTTAGTTTTCATTTATGAGTGGTTTGAACCTGATCTAGTATGGTAATGAGTTCTTGGGGTTAAGGAGATGGTTTTGATGGTTAGAAAGCCCTTGGTTATGTTCTTAAATTGAAAGTTATGGTATTAGTTAGAAAAGTACCCAAGTTAGCATGAGGTTGTTGTTAATGTTGTTTATGGTTGAAACTTGTAAAAAGGAATGCTAAACTCTTGTTTTTGTGATTAGTAGAACCAAAAGAGGACCCTAAGGAGCAAGACCAAGTGTAGGAGAAGGCTCTCAAATAAGGTTTGTACCCTAAGCCCTAAAGGTTTTGTTGTTGGTTTCATGTTTGATATGATTTGGATGCTAAAATGTTTTTTTTTTTATGGTGATGTATATAATTGTTTGTTGGTTTAAAAATTTTGATCAATATTTTTGGAAGCATGGACATATGCTATAAAGTTAGTAGAGACTTATTTGAAGTATTTGGCTCTAAGAAATAATAGATTTGTGATGGTTGATGTTTGTTTGAATAAAATGATATGGTTTTGAAAACAATTCCAGCCTACTCCAGAAAATACTGAAACTATCCCTTAATTTGGTTAAATTTTTTAAAAATAGTTAGAGATATAATTAGACCAAGTTCTACCAGAATGAAATGTTCCTTTATAAGTCTAGTATAAACGAGTAAAATTTGGTGCTGAGATATTTCCATTTAATACCCTAATTGATGTCAAGTAGGCCATACATGCAGACTGTCCTGAAACAGGGCATGTCTGAAACTCGATACAAACGTGAAAAATAGCTAGAGGCCTATTTGGAAAACGCTGTATAAGTAAAAAATGTTAGTTTACATGTGTATTAGTGGGCTGGAAAATTTGATAGTGAAATAAGTTCATTTGATAAGCCTTTTAATGATAAGAGTCCAATACATACAAACTGTCCCTAACAGGGCAGTTTGGTAACCTAATTTTGTGGCATACCAAAACCTAAGTTAAAGACTCAAAATGTACTGAAAATTAAACAGTAGAAAGTTAAGACCTAAAATAAGACTTACACCAAAAATCAAGATAATTTGAATTGATTTGGTAAAGTTTTAAGCAAAGTGAAATCAGCCCTGTAACACTGTCCCAGATTCCAGTGAATCTGGAATGGTGAAAATTAGATGATTAAAAATATTTTGATCATGAATTAATGACAAATGAAGCCATCATAACATATAAGGATGAGTTACGAAAATGATAGAATTGGTTTGAAGTTAATTAATTACCTATAGAATAAATTATGCCAAATCGAATTCGAACTACTCAGTTTGTTTGAAAACTGGAATTGTTACCACTAGATAATAAACTTTTATAACAACACTTTTACTTGATGTTTAGCATAGCATACTTGTATAATGTGAGATAATTTATACATAAATGTAAAGATGACATAAATAGAGATCTTGTAAAAGAATATTTGAAAGAAATGTTTAATTTATGGATGATATTGGACGCTTATGCGTCCTATTGGAAATAGAAGTAATGTGATTATTGGCATCGAATCGAATGATGATGGTATCGTTAGTACTTAATAAAAGAATGATTTAATAGTATAAACATATGAAAGATGAATTGAAGTGATAGCCTTTGTAGAATACCGTTAGAGGATGAAAGGCCTGCCTTAGGAACTAGAAGTGCACTTCACCCTGAAAGTTGAATGAAATGAGACGATGATGATGATGATTCGGCCTTCGAGTCTATCAGCGGCCCTCGGGTCTATCGGCCTTCAGGTCTATTAGCGGCCTTCGGGTCTATCGGCGGCTCTCGGGCCGAAACAGTTCCGTTTCCTCCATAGGTTATTCTAAGAGGGCTATCAATAATAAGAAAATAAATAACTAACATAAGTTGTGTTTAAATCTCAAATGATTAAAAGTATATGGCTAAATGAAATCTTATTGAATAATAGAATATATGGAAATAAATGGATTCCTATATGACTTACTAACCACATGTAAGTTAAACTAACATGAAAATTTACATTATTTGGATTCTTGGAAACTTTAATGAATTTGCCTTTGTAATGATGTTTGGAATCATTTTATGGATTGATTGATCTTGTGTGTACTTGTTTGAATTATTGTTTTGTATTGAAAATAAAGGTAAGCATTTGTGTTGCATGCCCCGGGCACGGGGTACAAACCAGGCATTGTTGCCTGACGTTTTATTTTCTATGTTTTCTTTTTCCTCTATTTAAAAACAATCCAAGAAAAGCAATCGGGGGGAAAACATCAAGGACCACTCTATGTATGAAGATATGGTTTCAGGAAAAGACTAGGGCAGGTTACCATGTGAAGCAAATGAAATTGTTAAGAGAAGGAATGATGATAAGTAAAATGCATGGTGTTATGTAAAGTTATATGCATAATCTGAATGCGTACTTGTATAATAAAGAGAAGTTTGATGAACTGATGAAGAATTGACCTACGGGCTAAAGTGTAATGTGTTATATGGATACGTGATATGTAAATCAAATACTTGTATTGTATAAAGAATGTTACTATTATGTATATATAATTAATATTTTGATGTATGATTCGAATAACAGATTATTAATATATGACATAAGTAAATGGATAATTAATTGGTAAATGTAATTTGATGAGGTGACGTTGGTCTCTTATCGGGTTAATAATCAGGTAAGGGTCCGACGTCACATGTTTGTTTTGGTATCAGAGCAGGGTCTATGACACTTTTGTTTGTGCTTGTTTGTAATTGTTTGCAATCGTTTGGCTTGTTTGTGCATTAGAGATACATAAGGAATCATTGCATTGCATAAATATAATTGTGTCCTTGGTACCAACCCAATTGCTTCCTTGATATGTAGGTTAGAAGACATGAGTTCACAAGGGGCTACCTCCGTACACGCGGAGGAGGGTACAAGTAGAAGTGTTGAGAGCATTAGAGATCTGAATAGAAATCCAAGTCCTCTTAGGCAGCCCTTAGAGGGGCATGAATCTGTCAACATCCCTCCTGACCCTATGGCTGAGCAAGCGAGGGCGTTTGCTCAAATTGCGGACCTCCTAGGGCATGTAGTACAAGGAGGATTAGCTAGACCTGCTAGGGCAGAGAAACCAGCTTTAGAAAGACTTTCGAAGAGGAAAAACCGAAATTTCACTTGTTCTAAAGATGAGGATCCCTCCAAAGCTGAAGACTGGTTGGAGGACATGAGTAGGGTACTGGAGGAAATTCATTGCAATGAAGAGGAGAAACTAGAATGTATAGTATCCATGCTGCAAGGAGACGCATACAGATGGTGGACCTCTCTGGTTAGTACTGTCTGCCAAGAAGTGGTTAATTGGGAATTTTTCCAAGAAGAGTTTAGAAAGAACTATGTGGGCCAGGTATTCCTGGATGAGAAGAGAATGGATTTCCTACATTTGAAGCAGAAAGACAAATCAGTAATGGAATACAAGATTGAATTTGTAAGACTGAGTAAGTATGGCCCGGAGTGAATTCCCAACAACAGAGAGAAGTGCAGGAAGTTTAGAGAGGGGTTACATTTGGAGATTAGAAAGACCCTATTGGCCCTTGAGACTGATGATTTGAATAAGTTAGTGGAGAGGGCCATAGAAGCATAAAGATTAAGTAATATTGATAAAAGTAAAGGTAAAAGAAAGTTTGGTTCGAAAAGTGGGGCCACCAGCGGTGGTAATCCAAGTAAGAGGACCAATATGGAGGCAACAAGAACAGCACCTAGAAGTCAAGGAGGCAGGGGTAATCAGCCTGCCCAATCAGTTGCTAGTACTCCCTCAGTTGCTAGAACGAGATCAGAAAAGCCTAAATGCCAAATTTGTGGTAAGGAACATTGGGGTGAATGCAGAAAGCTTACAGGTGCCTGTTACATATGTGGTTCTCAAGAGCGCCTGGCTCGTAATTGTCCTAATGATCGGAACAAGCCTAGGCCACCGGCAGAAGGAGCCTCTACAACTCCGAGGAATGTTAAGCCTGCTCAAGGGGGCGATCGAAAGGGAGCAGTCTCTGGTGCTGGTAGCCGAGCAGAGGGAAAGGCGCCAGCACGTACATATGCCATGCGGGGGCGAGAATAGATAGACACTCCTGATGTGGTGACAGGTACTTTCTATATTTGTAATATACCTATCTTTACATTGATTGATCCCTGGTCCACATTGTCATATGTTTGTAATAAAATTCTTTCGGACTAAGGATGGGAATCGGTGAAAACCGATTATAGTATAATAGTCTCCAACCCATTGGGACGGGAAATGATTGTTGACCGAGTTTATAGGAATGTACCACTAGAAGTGGGAGGAAAAATTTTTAATAGTAACCTGTTAGAATTGAAGAGTTTGACGTTATACTTGGGATGGATTGGTTATCGAAATATAACGCTCAGCTGGACTATCGAAACAAGAAGGTAACCGTTAGAAATTCTGATAAGGAAATAACTATTACTAGTGATAGAAGGAACTGCCTTGACAATGTAATTTCAGCCATTAAGGCTAAAAGAATGCTTAAGAAGGGATGTAAGGGTTACTTTGCTCACGTAATGGAGCTGAATAAACCAAGTATGGAAGGGAAATTTATCCCTACAGTGTCAAAATTCTTGGATGTGTTTCCAGAAGAGCTACTTGGACTGCCTCCAGAAAGAGAAGTAGAGTTCAGTATTGAACTTATTTCTGGAGCATCTCCAGTGTCTATGGCACCGTATAGGATGGCTCCTGCGGAGTTAAAGGAGTTGAAGACTCAATTGCAAGAGCTCTTAGATAAGGGATTTTATTAGACCGAGTGTATCTCCATGGGGTGCGCTAGTCTTATTTGTTCGCAAGAAGGACGGATTCTTAAGGTTGTGTATCGACTATCGACGACTGAATAAGCTTACAGTGAAGAATAAGTATCCGCTTCCACGCATAGATGATCTATTTGATCAGTTAAGGGGAGCTGGAGTCTTTTCAAAGATTAATTTAAGATCTAGATATGATCAATTAAGGATTAAGGAGGAGGATATTCCTAAAACTGCTTTCAGAACCATATATGGACATTATGAGTTCATTGTAATGCCGTTTGGTCTCACCAACGCACCGGCATTTTTCATAGATCTAATGAATAGAATATTCAAACCATATCTGGACCAGTTCGTGGTGGTATTTATTGATGATATCCTAGTGTATTCGAAGACTCCAGATGAGCATGATAAGCATTTGAGGATAGTGCTACAAACCTTAAGGGAAAAGAAATTGTATGCTAAGCTGAGCAAGTGTGATTTTGGGATGGAACAAGTAACTTTCTTGGGACATGTGGTATCGAAAGAAGGGATTAATGTGGATCCGAAGAAGATAGAAGCCATAATTGCATGGGAACCCCCAAGGAATGTAGCGGAGTTAAGGAGCTTCCTTGGATTAGCTGGATATTATCGTCGATTTGTGAATGGATTTTTTTCTATAGCTAATCCATTGACTCAATTATTGCATAAAGGAGTGAAGTTTGAATGGACGAGTAGATGCCAAGAAAGATTTGAGCGTCTGAAGAAATCATTAACTGAAGCTCCTATTTTAGTACAACCGGAGGAAGGGAAAGAATATGTTATCTACAACGATACTTCCTTACAAGGATTGGGGTGTGTGCTAATGCAAGATGGAAAAGTGATAGCTTATGCCTCTAGGCAACTGAAGCCACATGAACGTAATTACCCCACACATGACCTGGAGTTAGCAGCCATTATTTTTGCCTTAAAGATATGGAGGCACTACTTGTATGGAGAGAAGTGTTATATTTATACAGATCATAAGAGCCTCCAATATCTTCCTACTCAGAAGGAGTTGAACTTGAGACAGCGCCGATGGATGGAATTCCTAAAGGACTATGATTTTGTAATTGACTACAATCCAGGAAAGGAGAACAAAGTAGCAAATGCTCTGAGTAGGAAGTTTGCGTATACATTGGCAATGTTAATGGCTAATCTGAGCTTGAAAGATAATGTTCTTGTGGCTGAACTACGGGCGAAACCTGATTTAATACCACAAATACTGGAAGCTCAAAATTCGGATCCAAAAGTAGGAGAATGGATAAGGAAGATATCAGATGGGAAACCTACCGAATTTCAACTGAAAGCAAATGGTGGATTATACTACAAAGATCGACTATATGTACCAACAAAATTGGGTGTACGAGAAATGATCCTAAAAGAAGCTCACCATCAGGCTTTTGTTGTCCACCCAGGTGTAACCAAGATGTTTCAAGAGTTAAAAGCAATGTTCTGGTGGCCAGGTATGAAAAGAAGTATAGTCGAATTTGTGAGAAGATGTTTAATATGTCAACAAGTGAAGGCAGAACACCAAGTGCCTTCTGGACTATTGCAACCCATAAGCATACTGGAGTGGAAATGGGATAGGGTAACCATGGATTTCGTGGTAGGATTACCTATGACCAGAGAGAAGCATGATGCTATATGAGTTATAGTTGATCGATTAACCAAGTCTGCACACTTTTTGCCAGTCCGAATGGATTACTCTTTGGAAAGATTGGCTGAATTGTATATAAAAGAGATAATAAGGATACATGGTGTTCCTTCCTCGATTATATCGGATAGGGATCCCAGATTCACTTCCTGATTTTGGAAGAAGCTTCAAGATGCTATGGGAACCTGATTACATTTCAGTACGGCCTTCCAACCTCAAACGGATGGACAGTCGGAGAGGGTAATTCAGATATTAGAAGATATGCTTCGGTGTTGTATACTTGAATTCGGAGGTAGCTGGGAAAGATGCTTGCCACTAGTGGAATTTGCTTGCAATAATAGCTACCAACCAAGTATACAAATGGCTCCTTACGAAGCATTATATGGAAGAAAATGCAGAACACCTCTCTGCTGGACTAAATTGTCCGAACCTAAAGTGGTAGGACCAGAGATGATTCGAGAGACAGAAGAAAAGGTAAAGCTTATTCGAGACAACTAAAGGAGGCTCGGATCGTCAAAAGTCCTATGCTGATTTGAAAAGGAAGGACATTGAATTTGAAGTCAGAGATAAAGTCTTCCTTAAAGTATCGCCATGGAAGAAAGTATTACGATTTGGGCAAAACGGAAAGCTTACTCCTAGGTTTATTGGGCCGTACGAGGTTATAGAACGAGTAGGCTCAGTAGCCTATTGGCTTGCATTACCGCCGGAACTAGAAAAGATTCATAACGTATTCCATGTGTCGATGCTTAGGAGATACCGCTCAGACCCTTCTCATGTATTAAGGAAAGAGGAAATAGAGGTTCAATCGGACTTATCTTATGAGGAAGAGCCGGTGAAGATATTGGCTAAAGAAGTAAAGCAATTGAGAAACAAGTCCGTCCCTCTAGTCAAAGTGTTATGGAGAAATCACGCTGTAGAGGAAGCTACATGGGAAACGGAAGAGCACATGAGAAGACAGTATCCCTACTTATTCGATACAGGTAAAGTTTCGAGGACGAAACTTTTTAAGGGGGGTAGGGTTGGAAAGTCCGCAATTATAGGCTACAATTTTTTGATAAAATTTTTATTCCTTTATTACAATAGTAAATGGGTTATTAGAGATAATTTAGAACCATAAGAAGTGCAACTTGGGTACTAGTGGCATTATAGTATATATTAGGAACATCCAAGGGCATCTTGGTCATTTTTCCACCTAAGAGGTGATATAATACATATAAGGAGCTATAGAAAGATTTGGTTATTTTCTTTAATTCCCAAGTTCAAGTGGGTTCAAAGGTTAATTTTAAATTAATTTAGGGAAAGGTCAAAGATGGTCAAAGGACCTAAATGAAAAGAAATGAAAAGTCTTCATCAAAATGTAAATAGAATAAAGTTGGTGGTCATGAAATGGAATTATTAGAAAGTTGAAGGACCATTTAGTAATTATTAGAAAGTCAAAGGACCACTTAGCAATCATTGGAAAGATGAAGGACCATGATACAATTACCTAAGAGATGATTAGTATATAAGGGGGGATGATATCTAGAAATCTCCACATAATTTTCTACCATTCAAGAAAGCAATCTTCTTTCTCTTTTCACCTCTTGGCCGAACTCCCCCATGACCACCTAGCTCCATTTTTCTTCACCTACTTCCATCAACTAAGCTCCAAAACCACTTCTCCATCACCTCCATATCCTAAAAATAGCATTCAAGGGAAGGAAACAAGTAGAAACAACAAGAATCAAGGTGAGATCTTGAAACCTTAGTTTTCATTTATGAGTGGTTTGAACCTGATCTAGTATGGTAATGGGTTCTTGAGGTTAAGGAGATGGTTTTGATGGTTAGAAAGCCCTTGGTCATGTTCTTAAATTGAAAGTTATGGTATTAGTTAGAAAAGTACCCAAGTTAGCATGAGGTTGTTGTTAGTATTGTTTATGGTTGAAACTTGTAAAAAAGAATGCTAAACTCTTGTTTTTGTGATTAGTAAAACCAAAAGAGGACCCTAAGGAGCAAGACCAAGTGTAGGAGAAGGCTCTCAAATAAGGTTTGTACCCTAAGCCCTAAAGGTTTTGTTGTTGGTTTCATGTTTGATATGATTTGCATGCTAAAATGTGTTTTTTTTTTTATGGTGATGTATATAATTGTTTGTTGGTTTAAAAATTTTGATCAATATTTTTGGAAGCATGGACATATGCTATAAAGTTAGTAGAGACTTATTTGAAGTATTTGGCTCTAAGAAATAATAGATTTGTGATGGTTGATGTTTGTTTGAATAAAATGATATGGATTTGAAAACAATTCCAGCCTACTCCAGAAAATACTGAAACTGTCACTAAAATTTGGTTGAATTTTTAAAAAATAGTTAGAGATATAATTAGACCAAGACCTACGAGAATGAAATGTTCCTTTATAAGTCTAGTATAAACGAATAAAATTTGGTGCTGAGATAATTCCATTTAATACCCTAATTGATGTCAAGAAGGCCATACATGCAGACTGTCCTGAAACAGGGCATGTCTGAAACTCGATACAAACGTGAAAAATGTTGGTTTACATGTGTATTAGTGGACTGGAAAATTTGAAAGTGAAATAAGTTCATTTGATAAGCCTTTTAATGATGAGAGTCCAATACATACAAACTGTCCCTAACAGGGCAGTTTGGTAACCTAATTTTTTGGCATACCAAAACCTAAGCTAAAAGACTCAAAATATACTCAAAAGTAAAAAGTAAAAATTTAAGACCTCAAATAAAACTTACACCAAAAATCAAGATAATTGGAATTGATTTGATAAGGTTTTAAGCAATGTGAAATCAGCCCTGTAACACTGTCCCAGATTCCAGTGAATCTGGAATTGTGAAAATTAGATGATTAAAAATATTTTAACCTTGAATTAATGACAAGTGAAGCCATCATAACATATAAGGATGAGTTACGAAAATGATAGAAGTGGTTTGAAGTTAATTAAATACCTATAGAATAAATTATGCCAAATCGAATTCGAACTACTCAGTTTGTTTGAAAACTGGAATTGTTACCACTAGATAATAAACTTTTATAACAACACTTTTACTTGATGTTTAGCATAGCATACTTGTATAATGTGAGATAATTTATACATAAATGTAAAGATGACATAAATAGAGATCTTGTAAAAGAATATTTGAAAGAAATGTTTAATTTATGGATGATATTGGACGCTTATGCATCCTATTGGAAATAGAAGTAATGTGATTATTGGCATCGAATCGAATGATGATGGTATCGTTAGTACTTAATAAAAGAATGATTTAATAGTATAAACATATGAAAGATGAATTGAAGCGATAGCCTTTGTAGAATACCGTTAGAGGATGAAAGGCCTGCCTTAGGAACTAGAAGTGCACTTCACCCTAAAAGTTGAATGAAATGAGACGATGATGATGATGATTCGGCCTTCAAGTCTATCAGCGGCCCTCGGGTCTATCGGCCTTCAGGTCTATTAGCGGCCTTCGGGTCTATCGGCGGCTCTCGGGCCGAAACAGTTCCGTTTCCTCCATAGGTTGTTTACACATTTACAGTGATAGATATGTCTAAAGGGTGTGATCGACAATTGATCACAAACATTATATTAAGATAAAGTAATGAATTTTTGATTTGGGTATTGAAGATTAGTTTTTTTTTGCACATTCACAGTGATTGATATGTCTAAAGGGTACGATCGACAATTGATCGCTACATTATATTAAGTTAAAGTAATGAATTTTTGAATTGGTTATTGAAAATTAATTGTTGTTTACATATTAAAAGTGATAGATATTCCTAAAGGGTGTAATCGACAATTGATCACAAAGATTATATTAAATTAAAGTAATGAATTTTTGAATTGAATATTGAAGATTAGTTGTTGTTTACACATTTACAGCTATTCATATGTCTAAAGGGTGTGATTGAAAATTGATCGCTACATTATTTTAAGTTAAAGTAATGAATTATTGAATTGGTTATTGAAAATTAATTATTGTTTACACATTTACAGTGATATAAATGTCTAAAGGGTGCGATCGGCAATTGATCGCAAACATTATATTAAGTTAAAGTAATAAATTTTTTAATTGGATATTGAAGAATAGTTGTTGTTTACACACTGACAATGATTGATATGTCTAAAGGGTGCGATCGACAATTGATCGCAACATTATATTAAGTTGAAGTAATGAATTATTGAATTGGATAGTGAAGATTAATTGTTTTTTACACATTCACAGTGATTGATATGTCTAAAGGGTGTGATCGACAATTGATCATAAACATTATATTAAGTTAAGGTAATGAATTATCGAATTGGATATTGAAGATAAGTTGTTGTTTACACATTTACAGTGATAGATATGTCTAAAGAGTGCGATCGACAATTGATCGCAATATTATATTAAGCTAAAGCAATGAATTATTGAATTGGATATTGAGTTTAGTTGTTGCTTACACATTCATAGTGACTGATATGTGTAAAGGGTGCGATCGACAATTGATCGCAACATTATATTAAGTTAAAGTAATGAATTATTGAAAATGATAGTGAAGATTCATTGTTGTGTACACATTTATAGTGGTTGATATGTCAATAGGGTGGGATCGACAATTGATCGCAACATTATATTAAGTAAAAGTAATGAATTATTGAATTGGTTATTGAAAATTAATTGTTGTTTACACATTTACATTGATAGATTTGTCTAAAGTGTGCGATCGACAATTGATCGCAAATATTATATTAAGTTAAAGTAATGAATTTTTTAATTTGATATTGAAGATAAGTTGTTGTTTACAAATTTACAATGATTTATATGTATAAAGGGTGTGATCGACAATTGAATGGAACATTATATTAAGTTAAAGTAATTAATTATTGAATTAGATAGTGAATTTTAGTTGTTGCTTACACATTTACAGTTATAGATATGTCTAAAGAGTGCGATCGACAATTGATCGCAATTATTATATTAAGTCAAAGTAATGAATTATTGAATTGGATATTGAAGATTAGTTGTTGTTTACACATTTACAGTGATAGATATGTCGAAATGGTGCGATCGACAATTGATCGCAAACATTATACTAAGTTAAAGTAATGAATTTTTTAGTTGGATATTGAAGATAAGTTGTTGTTTACACATTTACAATGATTTCTATGTCCAAAGGGTACGATCGACAATAGATCGCAACATTATATTATATTATAGTAATGAATTATTAAATTGGTTATTGAAAGTTAATTGTTTTTTACTTATTACAGTGATAGATATGTCTAAAGGGTGCGATCGACAATTGATTGCAAATATTATATTAAGTTAAAGTAATGAATTATTGAATTGGATATTGAGATTAGTTGTTGTTTACACATTCACCGTGATTGATATGTCTAAAAGGTGTGATCGACAATTGATCGCAACATTATATTAAGTTAAAGTAATTAATTATTGAATTAGATAGTGAAATTTAGTTGTTGTTTACAAATTTACAGTGACAGATATGTCTAAAGGGTGCGATCGATAATTGATCACAAACATTATATTAAGTTAAAGTAATGAATTTTTGAATTGGATTTTGAAGATTAGTTTTTATTTAAACATTTACAATGATTGATATGTCTAAAGCGTGAGATTGACAATTGATCGCAAACATTACATTAAGTTAAAGTAATAAATTATTGAATTGGATATTGAAATTTAGTTGTTGTTTACGCATTCACAGTGATTGATATGTGTAAAGGGTGCGATCGACAATTGATCACAACATTACATTAAGCTAAAGTAATGAAATATTGAATTTGATAGTGAAGATTTGTTGTTTACACATTTAAAGTGATAGATATGTCTAAGTGGTGCGATTGACAATTGATCGCAAACATTATATTAAGTTAAAGTAATAAATTATTGAATTGGATAGTGAAGATTAGTTGTTGTTTACATATTCACAGTGATTGATATGTCTAAAGTGTGCGATCGACAATTGATCGCAACATTATATTATGTTAAATTAATGAATTATTGAATAGGTTATTTAAAATTAATTGTTGTTTACACATTTACAGTTATAGGTATGTCTTAAGGGTGCGATCGACAATTGATCGCAACATTATATTATGTTAAAGTAATGAATTACTGAATTTGTTAGTGAAAATAAATTGTTGTTTACATATTAACAGTGATAGATAAGTCTAAAGGGTGCGATCGACAATTGATCGTAACCATTATATTAAGTTAAAGTAATGAATTATTGAATTAGATATTGATGATTAGTTGTTGTTTACACATTTACAATGATAGATACGTCTAAGGGGTGTAATCGACAATTGATCGCATCATTATATTAAGTTAAAGTAATGAATTATTGAATTAGATAGTGAATTTTAGTTGTTGTTTACACATTTACATTGGTAGATATGTATAAAGGGTGCGATCGACAATAGATCGCAAACATTATATTAAGTTAAAGTAATGAATTACTGAATTGGATAGTTAAGTTTAGTTGTTGTTTACACATTCACACTTATTGATATGTCTAAAGGGTGCGATTGACAATTGATCGCAACATTTTATTAAGTTAAAGTTATGATCTATTGAATTAGATAGTGAATTTTAGTTGTTGTTTACATATTAAAAGTGATTGATATGTCTAAAGGGTGTGATTGATAACTGATCGCAAAAATTATATTAAGTTAAAGTAATGAATTATTGAATTGGATATTGAAGTTTAGTTGTTGTTTACACATTCACAGAGATTGATTTGTCAGAAGGGTGGGATCGACAATTGATTGCAACATTTTATTAAGTTAAAGTAATGAATTATTGAATTGGTTATTGAAAATTATTTGTTGTTTACACATTTACAGTGATAGATATGTCTAAATGGTGCGATCGATAATTGATCGCAAACAATATATTAAGTTAAAGTAATGAATTTTTGAATTGGATATTGAAGATTATATTTTCTTTATACATTTACATTGATTGATTTGTCTAAAGGGTGCGTTCGACAAATGATCGCAAACATTATATTAAGTTAATGAAATGAATTATTGAATTGGATAGTGAAGATTAGTTGTTGTTTACACATTTACAATGATTGATATGTCTAAAGGGTGCGATCGACAATTGATCGCAAACATTATGTAAAGTAAAAGTAATGAATTTTTGAATTGGCTGTTGAAGATTAGTAGTTGTTCACACATTTACAGCTATTCATAATTCTAAAGGGTGCGATCGATAATTGATCGCAACATTATATGAAGTTAATGTAATGAATATTTGAATTGGATATTGAAAATTAGTTGTTGTTTACACATTTACAATGATAGGTATGTCTAAAGGGTGCGATCGACAATTGATCGCAACATTATATTAAGTTAAAGTAATGAATTATTGAATTGGTTATTGAAAATTAGTTGTTGTTTACACACTTACAGTGATAGATATGTCTAAAGAGTGCGATCGACAATTAATCGCAAACATTATGTTAAGTTAAAGTAATAAATTATTGAATTAGATAGTAAAGTTTCGTTGTTTTTTACACATTCACAGTGATTGATATGTGTAAAGGGTGCGATCGACAATTGATCACAACATTATATGAAGTTAATGTAATGAAATTTTGAATTGCATATTGAAGATTAGTTGTTGTTTACACATTTACAGTGATAGATATGTTTAAAGGGTGCGATCGACAGTTGATCGCAACATTATATTAATTTAAAGAAATGAATTATTGAATTGGTTATTGAAAATTAGTTGTTGTTTACACACTTATAGTGATAGATATGTCTAAAGGGTGCGATCGACAATTAATCGCAAACATTATATTAAGTTAAAGTAATGAATAATTGAATCAGATAGTGAAGTTAAGTTGCTTTTTACGCATTAACATTAATTGATATGTGTAAAGGGTGTGATCGATAATTGATCGCAACATTATATTAAGTTAAAGTAATGAACTTTCGAATTGGATATTGCAGATTAGTTATTGTTTACAATTGATCGCAAACATGATATTAAGTTAAAGTAGTGAATTATTGAATTGGATTGTGAAGATTAGCTGTTGTTTACAAATTCACAGTGATTGATATGTCTAAAGGGTGCGATTGACAATTGATCGAAACATTATAATAAGTTAAAGTAATGAATTATTGAATTGGTTATAGAAAATAATTAATTTTTACACATTTACTGTGATAGATATGTCTAAAGCGTGCGATCATCAGTTGGTCGCAACATTATATTATGTTAAAGTAATGAATATTGAGATTAGTTGCTGTTTGCATATTCACAGCGATTGATATGTCTAATGGGTGCGATCAACAATTGATCGCAACATTATATTAAGTTAAAGTAATGAATTATTGAATTAGATAATGAATTTTAGTTGTTGTTTACACATTTACAATAGATATGTCTAAAGGGTGCGATCGACAGTTGATCGCTAACATTATATTAAGTTAAAGTAATGAATTATTGAATTGGATATTGAGATTAGTTGATGTTTGCATATTCATAGTGATTGAAATGTTTAATGGGTGCGATCAACAATTGATCGCAACATTATATTAAGTTAAAGTAATGAATTATTGAATTAGATAGTGAATTTCAGTTGTTGTTTACACATTTACCATAGATATGTCTAAAGGGTGCGATCGACAATTGATCGCAAACAGTATATTAAGTTAAAGTAATGAATTATTGAATTGGATATTGAGATTAGTTGCTGTTTGCATATTCACAGTGATTGATAAGTCTAATGGGTGCGATCAACAATTGATCGCAACATTATATTAAGTTAAAGTAATGAGTTATTGAATTGGATATTGAAGATTACTTGTTGTTTACACTTTTACAATGATTGATATGTCTAAAGGGTGCGATCAACAATTGATGGCAAACATTATATTAAGTTAAAGTAATGAATTATTGAATTGGGTATCGAAAATTAATTATTGTTTACTTATTTACAGTGATAGATATGTCTAAAGGGTGCGATCGACAATTGATAGCAAACATTATATTAAGTTAAAGTAATGAATTATTGAATTGGATTTTGAAGATTAGTTGTCGTTTACACATTTACAATGATCAATATGTCTAAAGGTTACGATCGACAATTGATCGCAGACATTATATTAAGTTAAAGTAATGAATTATTGAATTGAATAAAAAAGTTTACTTGTTGTTTACACATTCACAGTGATAGATATGTCTAAAGGGTGCAATCCACAATTGATCGCAATATTACATAAAGTTAAAGTAATGATCTATTGAATTAGATAGCGAAGTTAAGTTGTTGTTTACACATTTACAGTGATAGATATGTCTAAAGGGTTCGATCGACAATTGATCGCAAACATTATATTAGTTAATGTAATGAATTTTTGAATTGGTTATTGAAAATTCATTGTTGTTTACATATTAACAGTGATAGATATGTATAAAGGGTGCGATCGAAAATTGAACGCAAACATTATATTAAGTTAAATTATTGAATTATTGAATTGGATAGTGAAGATTAGTTGTTGTTTACACATTTAAAATGAAAGATATGTCTAAAAGGTGCGATCGACAATTGATCGCAACATTATATTAAGTTAAGCTAATGAATTATTGAATTGGATATGTCTAATTAATTGTTTTTTACACATTTAAAGTGATAGATATGTCTAAAGGGTGCGATCAACAATTGATAGCAAACATTATATTAAGTTAAAGTAATGAATTATTGAATTGGATATTGAAGTTTAGCTGTTATTTACACATTCACAGTGATAGATACGTGTAAAGGGTGCGATTGACAATTGATCGCAACATTATATTAAGTTAAAGTAATGAATTATTGAATTGGATAGTGAAGATTAGTTGTTGTTTACACATTTACAATGATTGATATGTCTAAAGGGTGCGATCGACAATTGATCCCAAAATTATAGTAAGTTATAGTAATGATTTATTAAATTTGTTATTGAAAATTAATTGTTGTTTACACATTTACTATGATAGATATGTCTAAAGGGTGCGACTGACAATTCATCGCAAACACTATATTAAGTTAAAGTAATGAATTTTTGAATTGGATATTGAAGATTAGTTGTTTTTTACAGATTCACAGTGATTGATATGTCTAAAGAGTGAGATCGATAATTGATCGCAACATTATATTAAGTTAAAGTAATGAATTATTGAATTGGATAGTAAAGATTAGTTGTTTTTTACACATTTGCAGTGATAGATATGTCTAAAGGGTGCGATCGACAATTGACCGCAAACATTATATTAAGTTAATGTAATGAATTATTGAATTGGATAGTAAAGATTAGTTATTTTTTACGCATTTGCAGTGATAGATATGTCTAATGGGTGCGATCGACAATTGACCGCAAACATTATATTAAGTTAAAGTAATGAATTATTGAATTGGATAGTGAAGATTAGTTGTTGTTTACACATTCACAGTGATTGATATGTCTAAAGGGTGCGATCGAAAATTGATCGCAACATTATATTAAGTTAATGTAATGAATTATTGAATTGGATAGTGAAGATTAGTTTATTTACATATTTACAGTGATAGATATGTCTAAAGTGTGCGATCGACAATTTATCGCAAACATTATATTAAGTGAAAGTAATGAATTATTGAATTGGATAGTGAAAATTAGTTGTTGTTTACACATTCACAGTGATTGATATGTCTAAAGGGTGCGATTAACAATTGATCGCAACATTATATTAATTTAGGGTAATGAATTATTGAATTGGTTATTGAATATTAATTATTGTTTACACATTTACATTGATAGATATGTCTAAAGGGCGATCGACAATTGATTGCAAACACTATATTAAGTTAAAGTAATGAATTTTTTAATTGGTATTGAAGATTAGATGTTGTTCACACATTCACAGTGATTGATATGTCTAAAGGGTGCGATCAACAATGGATCGCAACATTATATTAAGTTAAAATAAGGAATTATTGAATTAGATAGTAAAGATTAGTTGTTGTTTACACATTTATAGTGAAAGATATGTCTAAAGGGTGCGATCGACAATTGATCTCTGATGCGACGAAACTCGACTGATATTTATATTTACTGTACTCAATCGAAATTCTTATCAACGTCTGATTGTAGTATTTTAGATATCGTCTCCAGAGGGATTGTAAGCTAAGAAGCGTGATTGAGACTAAGATTTAAACTGAATTGCTAAAAGAATCTATACATAAAATGAATCCTAGAATCATAGAATTTTAGATTTGATAGAGTTGATGTGAAGTAAAAGTAACTCATGACTCTCATTCAATGAAAACTCAAGTCAGCACTCTATTCTGGAATTGATCTTAATAATGGATAAACTGATTTGCTAGATCTGATTTCTATTAACTTCTCAAACAAGTTTCATCTTAAATCACAGATTTACCTTTTAGATCATCATCATTGATCTGTTAAAAGATCTCTAGATTCAATTTAACATATCTCAATCATATAGTTGCATATTTCTCTATACTACAACATATACAACTGATAAGCACAATCTGTAGAAAAATAGATCTGTAGTCTATGTAACGCCCAACCCTCGGCCACGGCGGAGCTGTAAACGGAAACCGGAATGCCACATTAACAATCCGTTACATTACAATCATTCATTTAAGTGCGAAAAATATTTTATAATAGCTAAAGGAATATGAATTCAATATCCTATTTCGAAAGCATTATGATAATAAACAATCATTTGATAATAACCTATCTTGAAACCAAAATATATAATATTCAAAATATTGTTTTACGATCTCATTTAAATCGTTTAAACCAAGTAATTTCAAATAGTAAAATAAATAGTTTAAAATCCTCCTTAAACATCAAATGCAAAAATAACACATGAGTTCAGTTGAAAAGTTCTAAATGTAGAAAAAAGATCAATATGCTTCGATTGGGAATGCTTGAAACTCTAATCTGCTCGATCACCTGTTTCACATTTCAATAGATAGACAAGAAAAATGGAAGAAAAACAACGTCAGACTATCAATGTCTGGTTAGCAAGTCATACTCTAACAAACACACACAATGCTTCTTTCAAACATACAGTGATGAGGAGGCACACATATGCACCTAAGTCTAGCAATCAATGGAAGAGAATACAATCCCACCCAAGTCTAAAGCCATTTCGGTTCAATAAAGTGAGATAGTCCACTAGACCTAATTACATTCATTATACGTGTTTAATATTATCAAATATCCAATTATGATGTCAAATTTCGTTTAAGAATCCCCCAAACAATCAACTAATCACTAGCAATCATCACACAATATCAATCAAGTTATTTATTCCAATTTTATTTTACTGCCACTAATCTAGGATCAATAATGAAACGGGGCCAATTAGGCCGAAGCCACCAATATGGTCCGAAGACTGAGATCCGTAGAGCCGTTTATTCCCTCTCGGGACGGACTACTACCTTAGAATCCCATCAATTAGGTCCGAAGACCACTAATAATAATATGCCCGCAGGCGGTGGTGCCGTCACACCCAATAGGAGTCGTCACTCAAATTTTCAATTTGGTTAGCTAAAACAAAAGAGCCTATTTTGCTCAATAGGTTGAGATATCTCGGGTACACCTAATGACATGTCATTCCATCACTACTTTCAACCATGACTAGGGCAATCGTATCCATTTATTTCCAGCTCTAACTAACCAAAGCCTAAGTCTAACATGCAATAGAGTTATTATTTGATCTAAGCAGCAATATGTCAATAATAAAAACAATCAATATCCACCCTATCAATCACTATCTAACTTTACCTATTACCATTCATGTGGTTATCTTGTTTAATCGTATTAATGCACTATCACAAAACACATAACAACCAATGTACAGTTTAAAACGATGTTGCTAACTTTTCTTCCGACGATAAGCTAAGCTAAGCGTCGCCGACACGATCCTCGGCACCGTCCGCTTCACCTAACAACAAGAATGAACAATATTGGTTTAGACAATAGGTCGAACATGTGACGCGCGAAAAGCGAAAACTTTGTCCAATCGTGAAAGACAACAATCTAACGACTACGAAGCGATAATACGAACGATTCCTATTGAAACCCAATCCGATTACATAGTCGATCATTCAATTTCAACCTTCTCTAAATCCTAGGGTTTCCAACAAAACCTTAACCAATTCAACACTAAATCAAACCTAAATCATCAACAATCATCCCGAATTCTATCGACATTTATCCTTGAAATCCAAAAGGAGGAAATTAGGGTTGATAGAATACTTACCGGAGATACCCAAACGGAGAAAAAGCGATGAAGTTGAGAGAACAATCGCTTGCGAGACGAGAGAATTCGAGAGAGAGGTTGTGAATGAAGAAGATTCGGCTAATTTAGGTTTTAAAAATCCAATTTCGGTGGTTGGCGGTAAGGCTGGCGACATAGGTCTTATATAGCCAAAGTGCACCGAAAGAACACTTGATTTTTGCAGAATTCGCTCGCTGGCGACAATGCTGGCGACATAGCCCCTTGTCGCCAGTGCTGGCGACAAACCTGGCTACATAAAGCTTATGTAGCCAGCACGGCCAGTGCTGCACACTTCCATTCCTTCTTTCGTTCAGCTTCGTTTTCGCTTCGGGTTTCGAAATATAAACATTACAATACCATTAAACATTCTTAGAGCACTCCGAAGATGAATAATACCAATTCAATATTCGAGAACTTTCAAAAGTTACATGAAAGGAATTAATATCTCAAAAAATCAACTTTAATCCAAAAGCTATAAAAGTTTAGCCCCAAAATTGGGACGTTACAGTCTATCTCTAGTACTACAATCCTCTGTTCTTAGAGCTGAAACCTAATTGCCATCTATGGTCTAAATCAAGTCTCTGAATTACAATATTACGTAACTTTCGTCCTTGTAATTCAATTAGCTCATGAAATCCAGTAGATCTGGCTATAATTGAACAAGAAACTTTGCAATCGGAATGATAATCAACATCAAGATTCAACAGATCAATCAGAGCTTTTACCTAGCACATCTACTTCAGCATATTCAATCAAATACAGGAAATCATCATCTACATGCTTAAGATCTAAATCTTACCGAGGAAGATTGAAGCTAGACTTTGTCACAGTTATTGCTTCACAATCTTCAAGCTAAATCTCAATGATCAACAGAAACAGAGCACAAAACTTCTTCAAGAAACTTCTCTGAAGATGTTGAATAAAGTGTATAGAAGAATCTAGAATTTCTCTTAAAGTATAATAGAATGTCAAGAGTGAAATTCAAACGTCTAAAACTGTTTTTCTCTAAAAAACATCACACAAACTACTTCATCTGAGCTCCTATTTATCGAGTTTGGCTCAGTAGCAATTTCGAAATAAAATCAACAAAGAAACACGAATTGGCGAAATAACATTTTTCTTCATTTATGTCGCCTATTCCTTCGCCTGAACTAAACGACTTCTTCACATCTCGCTTGTCTTGATCGCCAAGTTGTAACTCTTTCTAGGCAAAATATCCTCAATGCAGCCATAATATATTACTTGATGCTCAGGCGAGTTGACATATTTCGCCAAAACATCTTCCAGTTAAGATCTTCCTAGGCGACGTCTCCTCAATTGTCGCCTGTGATAATCCTTAGGTTTGGCGACTTCTCTCTTTTATCGCCACAAACATCGCCACAAACATCGCCTCAAGGTGGGCGAAACTTCATCTTCATCGCCTAATTTACTGTCGAGAAGGCGATATGCAATGGCGAGGAATCTCTGAGTCGCCTTTCAAGCTTTACTCTTTGAGGCGAAAATGTCCTTATGTCGCCTGCTTCATCGCCCTTCACTCCGAGTCATGGCGAGGTCTTCAGGCGAAATTTCTTCTTAGCAATATCATTTCGCCAGTTTGCTGACTTTGGATGAAATTCTAATTTGGTCCTTCTTTATTCTGAATTTACATGTTTTAGCTCCTTTTTTACAGTTTTTCATCCAAGTCTCTGTGTCAGCAATAATAGTGTAGAATTAATAGAAATGTATTCAATATCTCATCGTTTAAGCTCAATTTCATTACATTCAAGCTCATAAAATATGCTAAAAAATAGGTAAATTCAACACTTATCAATTACCCCCAACTTAGCCTTTTACTTGTCCTCAAGCAAACTGACTAAAAATCTACTGAGACAGCAATCATTGCAAACTTATATCATAATTCAAAGCAATTCATTAAGTATAGTTTTGAAAAATTCCAAACAGTGACCAGCTCTTCTTTCAAAATTTCCAATCAACTAATTCAAAACTGATCATTTTCTTCATGTAGCAAAGTATCTGAGAAGATCCAAGTAATTGAGTATTGAAACAACTTCCTCACTGTAGTCTCTCATAAGTGTTTAATCTCTCAGAATCCTAAAGGTTACTCACTCAATACACTAGTCACTTTAAGAATCAGAGTTACGTACCAAGGCAAATGTGATTCTAGTGTTTCACAATCACGTATGAAGAAAATTTTAAGAACCTCACGAACATTGAACTTCACTCGTACACTGTACAACACTTAGAGGTTCCTAGGTTCAGTACTGCCTTTTTATCTGCTTTAGAATCTCTAATTTGTATATATAGAGAAAATGGGGTCAAGTTAGCTAATGAAAGAAATGAATTTCTTCAAGGAATCAAATTTTGGACATACCACTAAATTCCTCTCAATCCCTCAATTCGTCACTCTTTAGTGTTTCCCCACTCTTATGATACTTTATTCACATACTACTTTATTTATAAACATTGTTCATTTCACTTGATTGTGTCTGTTCTTTTCTTTTCTTTTCATTCATTCATTCATTTCATATATATATATATATATATATTTATTTATTTATAGAAGATATTCTGCTTTTAGCAGCTTCAGAAACACTCTCTTTTTGATACAATCCCCACTTCTCATCTTTTCAGTCCCAAACTTAATGGTAAGTCCAAAGGGTAAGATTGAGATTATATCTCTATCTTTATGGTTTGGACAGGATTAGGGACTAAACAAAAGGCTTTAATGAGAATGGAAACAAAATGGTTTACCTCACAGGACATGAAGGTCTGGTTATATCAAGTAGGCAAAGGCTATTTAGTAGTTTCACTCATTCTCTCAAATCAGATCATTTCCCTTGGCAGATTAAAGACAGACTTTACCCGACCAATGCCCTGTACACTTGAGGAATGTATGAGAAATTCAAAGCAAACCTATGAAGGTTCTGATTTCTATAGAATAAAATTTTAGATAAATGTGTTTAATAAGGAAAATAATAAAAATAACCCCTCTCATGAAGAAAAGGGCATAACATTAAGCTCAAAACCTCACATTCCACCAAAGGTTTTTCTCCACTCTTTCCTTATCAAAAACTCATCAACTTAATCACAATTCAAAACTAACCAGAATCTTCCTAAGTGTTCAAAGAATTTTTCAAAAATTGCTCATCAAAACTGCTTGTTTTGAACACTTGTTTTACTGTTTGAAAACTCATTTTATGAAAAACTAAATTACGTTGAATTATGAGCAATGTAAGCTCAATCATGCACTCAGACCTAATATCCTAAAGAAGAATTAAAATCAAACTATAAAACTAAACACAAACAACAGCAACGTGATTGCTACCCCACCCCTAACATAAAGGAAAGCAGTGTCCTCAATGCTAAGGAGAACAAAAATGAATAGAAGGAGAGAAGGGAATGTATAAAACAATGAACCAGAGAGTTAGGCAAAGTACCTGAAAGTCACCATTATCAGAGGATAAGTCGCCCCAATTAAGTTCCAAAAAGAAAATTGGTTAGGCAAAATAAGAATAGACGAGAAAGAAATTGATCGCTAACCTTAGGCGAAATACCCAAGCGAAATATAGAAGTCGCTAATTTAGAGTGACATAGAGGAATAATGTCATGGCAAAATACAGACCCTGCAAGCGAAGTATTAGACAAGATAGAATTGTCGCCAAAAAGAAATCCAGAAATAGGCGAAATAAAAGGTATATCGCCCTAACCACTCGCCTTTAACATATAAAAGAATTTACCAACCAGGCGAGAAAAAGAGATCTCGCCTTTCACAAGGTGATAATTCTGGTGAATTGAGTTCTACCTCGCCTCAACACACTATTTCATTAAAATCCTTGCAGAGTGACCTGTAATCTTCAAAAATCAAAGTGAGAAATGGTTTCATAGTTAATTTTTTTTTCCTGTAGACTTAGCTCACTTTGGTTGGGGAAAAGAACCCCCAACTTAAAATCTAAAACTCTATGTAACAACTTAAAAAAAATCAATCACATTACTCTTTAACAGACAAAAAGAAAGACAAAATAATCAATCACATTACACTTGAAAATTTTCAAATAAAGACTCAAGGAAACACATTACTCTTTACTAAACATTAAAAAGAGAAAACAAATTCACATTACTCTTGTAATGACAAAATAAAAACCAATCCTGAATATTACAAAAGAGTAAAAATCAAATAAAACTAGAAATCATCTAAAGAATCTTCTGAAGAATTTGACTGCTTAGAAGATTTAGTGTTCAGTCTCCTCTTCTTGGGCTTTGGGATTAACTTCTTCATTCTTGGACGAGAAGATGCTGGAGATGAACTGGGAAGTGTATTAGTACCAGGGGATGGTACCCTCAAATTTAAGTGCTCTACAACAGAAACTCGAACTTCAGCTTCAGTGTCAGCAGCAGCTCTAGTGGTCATTGCTCTAGTCACTCTCTGAGAAGATCTCTCAAGATTTGTCTTCTGCTTTCTCTTGTATTGCTTAAGAAAAGATGGATTTTCCTCAGCAATTGGCATAAGGTCTTCATCTTCACTGACTTCCTCATATTCTAAAGCAAGAATCTTCCTTTTTCTTCTCAGTGTAGAAGGATTCATTGGAATATAAGTTCTGTTGATGAATTCTCTAATCTGCAAGAAAAATTCAGTTCTGAATTTATTTGGAATCACTAGAGCAGAATCCTTGTCCCATGGAGATCTGTTAGACTTCCAATCCCAAACAAAAACATAACTAATCTCTATTTTGGAATTCTAAAGATCCAATTGTACTGCAGTTGATATATCTTCCAAGACAGAGCAGCCCTCTTCATCACTGTCATCTCCAATAAAGACAGGAGCTAGAAAATGCCACCATTTCATACCATTTCTCGCAGCAATCTCTTGAGCATATTCTTCATCTGTAATGAGATTGTCTTCACTCCCCAAAAAACCACAAGCAGAAACATCATCAGATTCAGCTTCAGAACCATTGCCATTATCTTCAATGCCCTGGCTGATGGACTCAGTAGGACAGAACGACATTATAGCCATAGAATCATCAGACTGTTCCATAGATTGGCTCTGAAGGAAAATTCCCAACCTTGACATATTCACCAATCTCTAAACCTCTGGATGTAAAATGTAGAGTCTTGGAACATAGTCATCAGTTAGCTGTGGTAGACTCTCAGTTGTACAACTCAAAAGCCTGAAATTATCAGGAACCTGACAAGTTGAAATGCATAGAACTTGAGTTGTCTGGTCTTCATTCACTTCAAACAGATTTTCCTCATTCTGGTAGTCATCAATTTGAAGTTGAGAACTTGATCCCTCACCATCTTCATGACTTGATACAAGTAAACATGCAGCTTCAGCATAATAAGCCAATAATTTGCCTTGCTCTTCGATTGTTGCAGTATCAGTTTATTCACAATTAGAAGAATCAACATTCCCTTCATTGCCAATTTTAGGCTCCAATATGATGGATTTTCCTCTGTCTGCATGTTGTTCATCAGCCTCAACAATTTGATGCACTACCACCTCTGATGCTAAGTCCAGCTATTCAATTAAACTTTGTTGAGCAACAACAATTTCTTCAAATGTTTATGCAGGCATCTCAAGCTGATTATCCAATAGATTTTCTTTCTCAGACTGCAGATTCCCTTGATTGTCCATAGGTTACTCCACTCTTGGTGGTTCCCTAATTGAATTATTAGCCTAGAATCTAGCAAAACCCACTGTAGAGGCATTTTCCTTTGCCCTATGCATCTCCCACATTCTGATAAAATCTTGTGTAGTGGAAATGGATTTGAAGAATTCAGCAAGTTTGTCTTCAATCTTCTTATTGATCAGATCAGATACCAAAGCATCAAACTTTTCTCTTGATGAGGACTCAGTTGCCCTTCCACTTTCCTCTCTACTGCTATGGGTAGGAGCTGACAATAATTTCTCTACTAGTGTTTCCAATGTAGTAGGGGATGAAAGACTATTTCTCTGAACACGTGACTTCTTGGTTTCCCTCAAAGCCTTCAATTCTCTCACTTTCTCCACTGCTTCAGTGCAAGTGGTCTCCTTACCACCCCTACTCTCCCTAAGTCTCAATTCTAATCCACTAGTGTGTGGTCTCGAATCAGCCAACCACACATCTTTCTTCTTGCTTTTGACTCCATATCTCTCTAGGAGAGATGTAAAGAGGGATGGGAAGTACAAAGTCCTCTGTTTGGATCTTTCTTTCCTCAAACTATAAATCCTCCTTTTCAACTCTGAGAAGATAAGCTGACCCAAATGAATAAATTTGCCTTGGTTGAAATCTCTTGGGAACTTCTTCTCATCAGCAGTAAATTTACTGCCATTGTTTCTAGGCATTACGTTGTCCCTCAGCCACGTTAAACAAATGGCAGTGTGAATGTCTAATTCTCTTGCCAAAACATCTATTTCAGATCCCTGAGTTCGATGCTGAAATCTCCTCAAACTCTTTAAATCTTCCTTAGTCAGCTCTGAGGACTCCATTCCTCTATCACCTTGATGGTTGGCCTCCATCAGTCTATTATAGCTGCAAATGGACTCTGGTGATATATCCACTTGGTGGCCTCAGATTTCAAAAGGAGTGTCCAACTCCTCTGGAGCCTTATCATAGAACTCCTCCAGCAGAGTGGCATTTACCTTCATGGGCTGTTCCACCAACTGCTCCATTTGCCAAGCCCATAGGTAATGTCCAAAGCGTCTATCTTCAAGATCATCTAGTAAAATCCCCTTCTCTTGCAAAAACTTCTCCACACTTGCTGCTTGCTTTTTAGCTAATATAGATTTTCCAGCAGACACACCCCCTTTTCAGCATTTGGTGTAGAAGGGGTTTTTGGTGTGCTTTCCACGTTTCTCTTCTTACTGGAGCCAATCTGCACTCCTTTTTTCTTGGGCGACTTAGGAGAAGATGGAAGAATCACCCTGACTTGATAATTCTTCTCATCATAGCTCTTCGGTTTGGTCGAAGTCTTGGTGTTCTTGCCCTTCTTCGATGGGCTGGGAGTGTTGTCACTCTTTCTTTTTGCCATTATATTGTTGGTTTATTACGATGGAAATCGATCGAAAAGTAGAAATGAACTGAGAGATTCGCGACTTAGGGTTTGCAAATAATTGAAATATCAGAGAGCAAAGTAATGGCAACGGTAAAATCGAATTAGGTTTTATGAAATATCAGAAAATAGGTGCAATAATGAAAAAACTAGGCAGAAGGCGTAAAGTTTTTGTCTTGCCCCGTGTCATCCAACGGTAATGATTTCAATGCACCTATATAAGTGGCGAAAAAATTTATGTTGCCTAAAATATAGGTGTAAGAAAATTCAGAGCTAGGCGATAAAGAATAAGCTTGCCTTAAATGACCTCACTAGCAATATAAAGTGGCGACATATTGATTATTTCGCCTTAAAAAGAATTTCTGGTGAATTAAATGAGGCGAAAAGAAGTTACCTCGCCAAAAATTGTTTACAGAAACGTGCGAGTTTCCAGGCAAAAAAAATGACACTTTGCCAACGCCAACTTGTTGTCAGGCAAAGAATCTTGGCACAAATAAAATTTAACGCTAGAAAACATACCTGTTTGGCGAGATAGCATGGCAATGTTTTGAATTCTCGCCTCACTCTTATTGTCACTGGGCGATGTATCAGACGTGATTCTTCCTTTTTCGCCTTTTTTAAAAGAAAGGTAGGCGAAATTTTTGGCATGACTCTTCTTTCTCGCCTTCACCCACCCGACCACTCATAGCGACATTTCCTATCTCGCCATCTTCAGAATAGCCACATAGGCGAAATGAAGTTGTTCCTCGCCAATTGATAAACAGCTTTGGCGAGTCTTTTCACAATAAGAATGACATTTTGCCTTCTTCTTTAAACTTCAAGTTAATCTGAAAACAACAATTCTTCTGCAAAATATGAACTTGATTGGTCAAAAACTTACACAATTAATTGATCATAGCATAGTTTTCCAAAAAGAATAATTGTGTAAGGAGTATGCTTTGTTTAAGGTCGTTAGCATCGACCAAGGCAAGTTTATTATTGATTTCCCATTATGTCTACAGGATCTGAGATATAAAGGATATCCCTTGTCCTGTAGATGTCTCCCCCCAAATAATGCTTGAGTCTCTGTCTATTCACAACAAAAGAGTCAGTGGACTTGTTATCAAACAATTCAATAGCTCCGTATGGGGAAACACTCTTTATTCTAAATGGTCCAGACCATCTAGATTTTAGTTTTCCTGGAAATAAACTAAGCTTGGTATTGTACAACAATACATATTGTCCAAGTTTGAACTCTCGCTTGACAATCTTCTTATCATGGTAATTTTTCGCCTTCTGCTTATATATCTCATGATTTTCATAGGCTTCAAGGCGCCATTCATCCATCTCATCTAGTTGTAGAAGCCTACTTTCCTGCTTTTTCATAGTCCATATTCAACAGTTTTACAACCCAATATGACCTGTGTTCCAACTCCACTGGTAGGTAAAATGACTTGCCATACACCATCCTAAATGGTGACATCCTAATAGGAGTTTTAAAAGCTGTTCTATAAGCCCACAGAGCATCATCTAGCTTGAAGCTCCAGTTTTTTCTAGACTCATTCATAATCTTTTGCAGGATTCTCTTTAACTCTCTATTTGAAACTTCTACTTGACCATTTGCTTGTGGATGATAAGCTATGGTAACTTTATGGATTACTCCATACTTCTTCAGAACCTTCTCCAACAGCTTATTGCAGAAGTGAGATCCTCCATCACTAATTAGTACCTTGGGTATGCTAAATCTAGTGAAGATATTCTTCTGAAGAAATTTCTCCACTACCTTTCAATCATTTGTAACACAAGCAACAACCTCTACCCACTTGGATACATAATCAACTACTACAAGTATATACTCATACTTGTTGGATGGAGGAAATGGTCCCATGAAATCTATACCACAGACATCAAATAATTCCACCTCTAGGATATAATTTTGGGCCATTTCTTGCCTCTTGGAAATATTACCCATTCTCTGGCATCTATCACAACTGGCCACAAAAGCATGTGCATCTTTGAAAATTGATGGCTAATATAAACCACATTCCAGAATTCTGGCTGTTGTTCTTGTTCCAGCAAAATGACCAGCATATTCTGAAGAATGACAGTGCTTGATGATGCCCAATGTTTCTTCATATGGGATTCAACGTCTTAATACTTGATCCCATATGTACCTCTTAACCTCATGAAGAAACCTTTTCTTCTGATGACTGTTTAAATCTTCAGGTAACATTTTACATGACAAATAATTTGCATAGTCAGCATACCATGGATAAAATGTAACCTCACAAAGGAAAAGTTGCTCATCTGGAAATTGTTCATTGATGTCAACTTGAGCTTCCATATCCTTAATGTGCAATCTTGAAAGGTGATCAGCTACTATAATTTAAGTGCCCTTTTTGTCTTTGATTTCTATGTCAAACTCCTGCAGCAAGAGCACCCATCTTATCAACCTAGGCTTAGATTCTTTATTGCAAATAGATATCTCAATGCTGCATGATCAGTATGAATGATAATTTTAGACCCTAAAATGTTTGATCTAAACTTATCCAATGCAAAGACTGCTGCTACTTATTCTTTCTCAGTGGTGGTGTAATTTCTCTGAGCTTCCACCAACGATTTACTACCATAATAAATGACTCTGAATAGCCTCTCCCTTCTCTGTCCCAGCACTACACCTACAGCAAAGTCAGATGCATCACACATGATTTCCAATTTAGAATTCCAATCTGGTTGAATTATGACTGGTGCTGACACAAGCTTTTCCTAATCACAGAGAGCTCTCCCTTTAAATCTTTCGCCTATAGTCAAAGGTATGGTGAACTTACCAAGATCCTTCTCTTTCCTAGGAATCTGGTACTTGACAAGTTGGCTAACACTCTCATTCATATTAACGCATCCCACATCAACTAAATTCCTTTTATTTGATAACAGCTCCTTCATGAATTTAGCATAAACAGGCATCTGTTTCAATGCTTCAATAAATGGGATGTTGACATGAATTTGCTTCATCATATCTAAAAACTTCTCAAGCTGCTTATCCAGCTTCTTTCTATTATCTCTTTAAGGAAAAGGTAAGGCAATCTTCACAGCCTCCTGTTCTTTAGCAAAAGGTTTGCTAATTTCTTCATTTTCCTTATTCTGTGCAGGAGGTTCATAACTTTTCTTTTCCTTAAAGTTCTCCAGCTGTTTCCCACTTCTCAATGTAATAGCATGCACTTATGCTTTCTCCTTGGATTTATCTTTAACCTTTGGATTAGGCACAGTGTCACTTAGAAGTGCTCCTTGGGGTCTTTGGTTCAGAACTTGCATAAGCTGCCCCATCTGAGTTTCCAAATTTTTAATTGAAGTGGTATGGTTGGTGAGAACAGGATCAGTCTTTTCCTTGTATTTAATCAGAAGATCCTTCATACTAGGCTTCTTCTGTCCCATTTGATACCGAGTCTGTCATTGCTTTTGGTAACTAGGCTGAGGATTTCTTTGGTAATAACCATGATTTTGATAGGGTTGGTTCCTCTGTTGATAGTATGGCCTCTGCTAGTTCCCATAATTATTATTTAGATAATTTACTTGTTTTGACTCATTTGGCTCATCTTCATCATCAGCAAGTGCTGCTTCCTAAGCATATTCTGCCAGAGTAGTCTTCTGTTTTTCAACAGAATTAACTGAAGTCTTCTTTGGATGGCCTTTATTAACTGTTATATTGTCCATCTTCTTATTCAACAATACTATCTGAGCAGATAATGCATTGAAAGACTCCAGCTCATAAACTCCTGACTGCTTATTATTTGCAGCCTTTTCCCTTTCATTCCATCCAAAATCATTATTTGCTAGCAACTCGATGAAATCATGAGCATCATCAAGCTCTTTATCCAGTATTGATCCTCTAGCTAAGGAATCAATGTGCATTTTGATCGAAGGAGGCATGGCACTATAAAATGTCATCACAATGCTCCAAGATGTTATGCCATGGTGTGGACATCTCCTGATCAGCTCCTTAAACCTCTCCCTGCTTTCATATAATGACTCTCCATCCACATACTGGAAAGAAGAAATCATATTTCTCAGTTTCACCATCTTCATGGGAGGAAAGTAGCGAGCTAAGAACTTCTTAACTAAATCTTCCCAGCTATTGATACATTCTGGTGGCAATGAGTATAACAAGGAGTGAGCCTTGTTACTCAGTGAAAATGGGAATAGTCGGAGTTTAACTACATCTTCTGAGACTTCATTGTGTCAAAATGTACTACACAGATGCAGGAATGTGTTCAGATGCTGATTAGGATCTTCAATAGTTCCTCCTCCAAACTTGTTCTGTTGAACCATTTGGATGAGTCCAAATCTCAACTCAAAGTTCTCAGTTGTTATTGCTGGTAAGTTGATGGCCTGCGCCATGCCATCAACATGTGGGATGGAATATTGACGAAGTGTCATCCTCTCAGGATCCACTCGTCTTTCATTATCATTATTATTTCTGTTGTAGCGATCTCCAGAAATTGTGTTTCTTGACTTAGTTCTCGCTGCTGATCTTGTTTTTGATCTGGATTGCCTAACAATTCTTTCAGGTTCAGGATCAAACTGCAAGTCTTGAGTACCTTTAGATCTTGTCTGCATACACTACACACTTGAACAAACAAATTTAAAACTGAAAAAGAATTTAATAAATCATGTTAGACAGTTCAAAATAAATCTTAATCTTCAAAGAAAACAATCCCCGACAACGGCGCCAAGAAATTGATGGGACGAAACTCGGCTGATATTTATATTCGCAGTACTCAATCGAAATTCCTATCAACGTCTGATTGTAGTATTTTAGATATCGTCTCAACAAGGATTGTAAGCTAAGAAGCGTGATTGAGACTAAGATTTAAACTGAATTGCTAAAAGAATCTGTACATAAAATGAATCATAGAATCATATATTTGATAGAGTTGATGTGAAGTAAAAGTAACTCATGACATTCATTCAATGAAAACTTAAGTCAGCACTCTATTCTGCAATTAATCTTAACAATGGATAAACTGATTTGCTAGATCTGATTTCAATTAACTTCTCATACAAGTATCATCTTAAATCACAGATTTACCTTCTAGATCATCATCATTGATCTGTTAAAAGATCTCTCGATTCAATTTAACAGATCTCAATCATATAGTTGCATGTATCTCTATACTACAACCTATACAACTGATAAGCACAATCGGTAGAAAAATAGATCTGTAGTCTATCTCTAGTACTACGATCCTCTGTTCTCAGATCTGAAACCTAATTGCAATCTCTGGTCTAAATCAAGTCTCTGAATAACAATATTACGTAACTCTCGTCCTTGTAATTCAATTAGCTCATGAAATCCAGTAGATCTGGCTATAATTGAACAAGAAACTTTACAATCGGAATGATAATCAACATCAAGATTCAACAGATCAATCCGAGCTTTTACCTAGCACATCTACTTCAGCATATTCAATCAAATACAGGAAATCATCATCGACATGCTTAAGATCTAAATCTTACCGAGGAAGATTGAAGCTAGACTTTGTCACAGTTGTTGCTTCACAATCTTCAAGCTAAATATCAATGATCAATAGAAACAGAGCACAAAACTTCTTCAAGAAACTTCTCTGAAGATGTTGAATAAAGTGTATAGAAGAATCTAGAATTTCTCTTAAAGTATAACAGAATGTCAAGAGTGAAATTCAAACGTCTAAAACTATTTTTCTCTAAAAAAACATCACACTAACTACTTCATCTGAGCTCTTATTTCTAGAGTTTGGCTCAGTGGCAATTTCGAAATAACATCAACAAAGAAACACAAATTGGCGAAGTAACATTTTTCTTCACTTATGTCTCCTGTTCCTTCGCCTGAACTAAATGACTTCTTCACATCTCGCTTGTCTTGATCGCCAAGTTGTAACTCTTTCTAGGCAAAATATCCTCATTGTAGCCATAATATGTCGCCTGATGCTCGGGCGAGTTGACATATTTCGCCAAAACATCCTTCCAGTTAAGATCTTCCTAGGCGACGTCTCATCAAATGTCGCTTGTGATAATCCTTAGCTTTGGCGACTTCTCTCTTTTATCGCCTCAAGGTGGGCGAAACTTCGTCTTCATCGCCTAATTTACTGTCGAGAAGGCGATATGCAAAGGCGAGGAATCTCTGAGTCGCCTTTCAAGCATTTTTCTTTGAGGCGAAAATGTCCTTATGTCGCCTGCTTCATCGCCCTTAACTCCGAGTCATGGCGAGGTCTTCATGCAAAATTTCTTCTTAGCAACATCATTTCGCCAGTTTGCTGACTTTGGATGAAATTCTGATTTGGTCCTTCTTTCTTCTGAAGTTGCATGTTTTAGCTCCTTTTTCACAGCTTTTTATCCAAGTCCTTGTCTCAACAATAATAGTCTAGAATTAATAGAAATGTATTCAATATCTCATCACTTAAGCTCAATTTCATTACATTCAAGCTCATAAAATATGCTAAAACATAGGTAAATTCTAGACTTATCAATCGCAAACATTGTATTAAGTTAAAGTAATGAATTATTGAATTGGATAGTGACGATTAGTTGTTGTTTACACATTCACAGTGATTGATATGCCTAAAGGGTGCGATCGACAATGGATCGCAACATTATATAAGATTAAAGTAATGAATTATTGAATTGGTTATTGAAGATTAGTTGTTGTTTACACATTTACAATGGTAGATATGTCTAAAGGGTGTGATAGACAATTGATCGCAAGCAGTATATTAAGTTAAAGTAATGAATTTTTGAGTTGGTATTGAAGATTAGATGTTGTTTACACATTCACGGTGATAGATATGTCTAAAGGGTGCGATCGACAATTGATCGCAAACATTATATAAAGTTAAAGTAATGAATTATTGAATTGGATAGTAATGATTAGTTATTGTTTACACATTTACAGTGATAGATATGTCTAAAGGGTGCGATCAATAATTGATCGCAACATTATATTAAGTTAAAATTATGAATTATTGAATTGGTTATTGAAGATTAGTTGTTGTTTACACATTCACAGTGATTGATATGTCTAAAGGGTGCGATTGACAATTGATCGCAAACATTATATTAAGTTAAAGTAATGAATTTTTGAATTGGATATTGAAGAATAGTTATTGTTTACACATTCACAGTGATTGATATGTGTGAAGGTTACGATCGACAATTGATCGCAATATTATATTAATTAAAGTAATGAATTATTGAATTGGATATTGAAGTTTAGTTGTTTACACATTCATTGTGAATGATATGTCTTAAGGGTGCGATCGACAATTGATCGCAAACATTATATTAAGTTAAAGTAATGAATTATTGAATTGGATAATAAAGATTAGTTATTGTTTACACATTTACAGTGATAGATATGTCTAAAGGATGCGATCGACAATTGATCGCAATATTATATTAATTAAAGTAATGAATTATTGAATTGGATATTGAAGTTTAGTTGTTTACACATTCATTGTGAATGATATGTCTTAAGGGTGCGATCGACAATTGATCGCAAACATTATATTAAGTTAAAGTAATGAATTATTGAATTGGATAATAAAGATTAGTTATTGTTTACACATTTACAGTGATAGATATGTCTAAAGGGTGCGATCGACAATTGATTGCAAACATTATATTAAGTTAAAGTAATGAATTATTGAATTGGATAGTGAAGATTAGTTGTTGTTTACACATTCACAGTGATTGATATGTCTAAAGGGAGCGATCGACAATTGATCGCAAGATTATATAAAGTTAAAGTAATGGATCATTTAATTGGATATTAAAGTTTAGCTGTTGTTTACACATTCACAGTGATAGATATGTGTAAAGGGTGCGATCGACAATTGATCGCAACATTATATTAAGTTAAAGTAATGAATTATTGAATTGGATAGTGAATATTTGTTGTTGTTTACACATTTACAATGATTGATATGTCTAAAGGGTGTGATCGACAATTGATCGCAAAGTTTATATTAAGTTAAAGTAATGAATTTTTAAATTGGATATTGAAGATAAGTTATTGTTTACACATTCACGGTGATTGAGATGTCTAAAGCGTGCGATCGACCATTGATCGCATCATTATATTAAGTTAAAGTAATGAATTATTGAATTAGATAGTAAAGATTAGTTGTTGTTTACACATTTACAGTTATAGATATGTCGAAAGGGTGCGATCGACAATTGATCTCAACATTATATTAAGTTTAAGTAATGAATTATTGAATTGGTTATTGAAGATTAGTTGTTGTTTACACATTTACAATGATTGATATGTCTAAAGAGTGCGATCGACAATCGATCGCAAACATTATATTAAGGTAAAGTAACGAATTATTGAATTGGTTATTGAAAATTAGAGTCGTTTACACATTTACAGTGATAGATATGTCTAAGTGGTGCGATCGACAATTGATCGCAAACATTAAGTCTAGTTAAAGTAATGAATTATTTAATTGGATATTGAAGTTTAGTTATTGTTTCCGCATTCATAGTGATTGATATGTGTAAAGGTTGCGATCGACAATTGATCACAACATTATATTAAGTTAAAGTAATGAATTATAGAATTGGATAGTGAAGATTAATTGTTGTTCACACATTTACAGTCATAGATATTTCTAAAGGGTGCGATCGATAATTGATCGCAAACAATATATTAAGTTAAAGTAATGAATTGTGAATTGGATAGTAAAGATTAGTTGTTTTTATACATTTACAGTGATAGATATGACTAAAGGGGGCGATCGACAATTAATCGTATTATTATATTAAGTTAAAGTAATGAATTTTTTTATTTGATATTGAAGATTAGTTGTTGTTTACACATTTACAGTGATCGATATTGTGACGTCGGACCCTTACCCGATTATTAACCCGATAAGAGACCAACGTCACCTCATCAAATTACATTTACCAATTAGTTATCCATTTACTAATGTCATATATTAATAATCCGTTATTCGAATCATACATCAAAACATTAATTATATATACATACTAGTAACATTCTTTATACAATACAAGTATTTAATTTACATATCAAGTATCCATATAACAAGTTACATTTTAGCCCTTAGGCCAATTCTTCATCAGTTCATCAAACTTCTCTTTATTATACAAGTACGTATTCAGATTATGCATATAACTGTTCATTACACCATGCATTTTACTTATCATCATTCCTTCTCTCAACAATTTCATTTGCTTCACATGGTAACCTGCCCTAGTCTTTTCCTGAAACCATATCTTCATACATAGAGTGGTCCTTGATGTTTTCCCCCGATTGCTTTTCCTGGATTGTTTTTAAATAAAGGAAAAAGAAAACATAGAAAATAAAACGTCTGGCAACAATGCCTGGTTTGTACCCCGTGCCGGGGGCATGAAGCACAAATGCTTACCTTTATTTTCAATAGAAATCAATAATTTAAACAAGTACTTACAAGATCAATCAATCCATAAAATGATTCCAAACATCATTACAAAGGCAAATTCATTAAAGTTTCCAAGAATCCAAATAATGTAAATTCTCATGTTAGTTTAACTTACATGTGGTTAGTAAGTCATATAGGAATCCATTTATTTCCATATATTCTATTATTCAATAAGATTTCATTTAGCCTTATACTTTTAATCATTTGAGATTTAAACACAACTTATGTTAGTTATTCATTTTCTTATTATTGAGATTTAAACACAACTTATGTTACTTTTAATCATTTGAGATTTAAACACAACTTATGTTAGTCTCTCGGCTACCAGCACCAGAGACTGCTCCCTTTCGATCGCCAGCTTGAGTAGGCTTAACATTCCTCGGAGTTGTAGAGGCTCCTTCTGCCGGTGGCCTAGGCTTGTTCCGATCATTAGGACAATTACGAGCAAGGTGATCTTGAGAACCATATATGTAACAGGCACCTGTAAGCTTTCTGCATTCACCCCAATGTTCCTTACCACAAATTTGGCATTTAGGCTTTTCTGATCTCGTTCTAGCAACTGAGGGAGTACTAGCAACTGACTGGGCAGGCTGATTACCCCAGCCTTCGTGACTTCTAGGTGTTGTTCTTGTTGCCTCCATATTGGTCCTCTTACTTGGATTACCACCGCTGGTGGCCCCACTTTTCGAACTAAACTTTCTTTTACCTTTACTTTTATCAATATCACGTAATCTTTCTGCTTCTATGGCCCTCTCCACTAACTTATTGAAATCATCAGTCTCTAGGGCCAGTAGGGTCTTTCTAATCTCCAAATGTAGCCCCTCTCTAAACTTCCTGCACTTCTCTCTGTTGTTGGGAATTAACTCGGGGCCATACTTGCTCAATCTTACAAATTCAATCTTGTATTCCATTACTGATTCGTCTTTCTGCTTCAAATGTAGGAAATCCATTCTCTTCTCATCCAGGAATAACTGGCCCACATAGTTCTTTCTAAACTCTTCTTGGAAAAATTCCCAATTAACCACTTCTTGGCGGACAGTACTAACCAGAGAGGTCCACCAACTGTATGCGTCTCCTTGCAGCAGCGATACTATACATTCTAGTTTCTCCTCTTCGTTGCAATGAATTTCCTCCAGTACCCTGCTCATGTCCTCCAACCAGTCTTCAGCTTTGGAGTGATCCTTATCTTTAGAACCAGTGAAATTGCGGTTTTTCCTCTTCGAAAGTCTTTCTAAAGCTGGTTTCTCTGCCCTAGCAGGTCTAGCTAATCCTCCTTATACTACATGCCCTAGGAGGTCCGCAATTTGAGCAAACGCCCTCGCTTGCTCAGCCATAGGGTCAGGAGGGATGTTGACAGATTCATGCCCCTCTGAGGGCTGCTTAGGAGGACTTGGATTTCTATTCAGATCTCTAATGCTCTCAACACTTCTACTTGTACCCTTCTCCGCGTGTACGGAGGTAGCCCTTTGTGAACTCATGTCTTCTAACCTACATATCAAGGAAGCAATCAGGTTGGTACCAAGGACACAATTATATTTATGCAATGCAATGATTCCTTATGTATCTCTAATGCACAAACAAGGCAAACGATTGCAAACAATTACAAACAAGCACAAACAAAAGTGTCCTAGACCCTGCTCTGATACCAAAACAAACATGTGACGTTGGACCCTTACCCGATTATTAACCCAATAAGAGACCAACGTCACCTCATCAAATTACATTTACCAATTAATTATCCATTTACTAATGTCATATATTAATAATACGTTATTCGAATCATACATCAAAACATTAATTATATACATACTAGTAACATTCTTTATACAATACAAGTATTTAATTTACATATCAAGTATCCATATAACAAGTTACACTTTAGCCCGTAGGCCAATTCTTCATCAGTTCATCAAACTTCTCTTTATTATACAAGTACGCAATTAGATTATGCATATAACTGTACATTACACCATGCATTTAACTTATCATCATTCATTCTCTTAACAATTTCATTTGCTTCACATGGTAACCTGCCCTAGTCTTTTCCTGAAACCATATCTTCATACATAGAGTGGTCCTTGATGTTCCCCCCCGATTGCTTTTCCTGGATTGTTTTTAAATAAAGGAAAAAGAAAACATAGAAAATAAAACGTCTAGCAACAATGCCTGGTTTGTACCCCGTCCCGGGGCATGCAACACAAATGCTTACCTTTATTTTCATGTTCACACAAGATCAACAACTAATCTTCACTATCCAAATCAATAATTCAAACAAGTACACACAAGATCAATCAATCCATACAATGATTCCAAACATCATTACAAAGGCAAATTCATTAAAGTTTCCAAGAATCCAAATAATGTAAATTTTCATGTTAGTTTAACTTATATGTGGTTAGTAAGTCATATAGGAATCCATTTATTTCCATATATTCTATTATTCAATAAGATTTCATTTAGCCTTATACTTTTAATCATTTGAGATTTAAACACAACTTATGTTAGTTATTCATTTTCTTATTATTGATAGCCCTCTTAAAATAACCTATGGAGGAAACGGAACTATTTCAGCCCGAGAGCCGCCGATAGACCCGAAGGCCGCTAATAGACTCGAAGGCCGCTAATAGACCCGAATGCCGCCGATAGACCCGAGGGCCGCCGATAGACCCGAAGGCCGAATCATCATCATCATCGTCTCATTTCATTCAACGTTTAGGGTGAAGTGCACTTCTAGTTCCTAAGGCATGCCTTTCATCCTCTAACGGTATTCTACAAAGGCTATCGCTTCAATTCATCTTTCATATGTTTATACTATTAAATCATTCTTTTATTAAGTACTAACGATACCATCATCATTTGATTCGATGCCAATAATCACATTACTTCTATTTCCAATAGGATGCATAAGCGTCCAATATCATCCATAAATTAAACATTTCTTTCAAATATTCTTTTACAAGATCTCTATTTATGTCATCTTTACATTTATGTATAAATTATCTCACATTATACAAGTATGCTATGCTAAACATCAAGTAAAAGTGTTGTTATAAAAGTTTATTATCTAGTGGTAACAATTCCAGTTTTCAAACAAACTGAGTAGTTCGAATATGATTTGTCATAATTTATTCTATAGGTATTTAATTAACTTCAAACCAATTCAATCATTTTCGTAACTCATCCTTATATGTTATGATGGCTTCACTTGTCATTAATTCAAGGTCAAAATATTTTTAATCATCTCATTTTCACCATACCAGATTCGCTGGAATCTGGGACAGTGTTACAGGGCTGATTTCACTTTGCTTAAAACGTTATCATATCAATTCCAATTATCATGATTTTTGGTGTGAGTCTTACTCGAGGTCTTAAATTTCTACTGTATAAATTTCAGTACATTTTTTAGTCTTTTAGCTTACGTTTTGGTATGCCACAATATTAGGTTACCAAACTGCCCTGTTAGGGACAGTTTGTATGTATTGGACTCTTATCATTAAAAGGCTTATCAAATGAACTTATTTCACTTTCAAATTTTCCGGTCCACTAATACACATGTAAACCAACATTTTTCACCTGCAAAAGTTTTCCAAATAGGCCTCTAGCTATTTTTCTCGTTTGTATCGAGTTTTAGACATGCCCTGTTTCAGGACAGTCTGCATGTATGGCCTTCTTGACATCAATTAGGGTATTAAATGGAATTATCTCAGCACCAAATTTTACTCATTTACACTAGACTTATAAAGGAACATTTCATTCTCGTAGGTCTTGGTCTAATTATATCTCTAACTAGTTTTTTAAAAATTTAACCAAATTAAGGGATAGTTTAAGTATTTTCTGGAGTAGGCTGGAATTGTTTTCAAAACCATATCATTTTATTCAAACAAACATCAACCATCACAAATCTATTATTTCTTAGAGCCAAATACTTCAAATAAGTCTCTACTAACTTTATAGCATATGTCCATGCTTCCAAAAATATTGATCAAAATTTTTAAACCAACAAACAATTATATACATCACAATAAAAACCATTTTAGCATGCAAATCATATCAAACATGAAACCAACAACAAAACCTTTAGGGCTTAGGGTACAAACCTTATTTGAGAGCCTTCTCCTACACTTGGTCTTGCTCCGTAGGGTCCTCTTTTGGTTATACTAATCACAAAAACAAGAGTTTAGCATTCCTTTTTACAAGTTTCAACCATAAACAACACTAACAACAACCTCATGCTAACTTGGGTACTTTTCTAACTAATACCTTAACTTTCAATTTAAGAACATAACCAAGGGCTTTCTAACCATCAAAACCATTTTCTTAACCTCAAGAACCCATTACCATACTAGATCAGGTTCGAACCACTCATAAATGAAAACTAAGGTTTCATGATCTCACCTTTATTCTTGTCGTTTCTACTTGTTTCCTTCCCTTGAATGCTATTTCTAGGGTATGGAGGTGATGGAGAAGTGGTTTTGGAGCTTAGTTGATGGAAGTAGGTGAAGAAAAATGGAGCTAAGTGGTCATGGGGGTGTTCGGCCAAAAGGTGAAGAGAGGGAGAAGATGGCTTTCTTGAATGGTAGAGAATTATGTGGAGATTTCTAGATACCCTCCCCCTTATATACTAATCATCTATTAGGTAAATGCAACATGGTCCTTCATCTTTCCAATGATTGCTAAGTGGTCCTTTCACTTTCTAATAATTGCTAAATGGTCCTTCAACTTTCTAATAATTCCATTTCATGACCACCAACTTTATTCTATTTACATTTTGATGAAGACTTTTCATTTCTTTTCATTTAGGTCCTTTGACCATCTTTGACGTTTCCCTAAATTAATTTAATATTAACCTTTGAACCCACTTGAACTTGGGAATTAAAGAAAATAACCAAATCTTTCTATAGCTCCTTATATGTATTCTATCACCTCTTAGGTGGAAAAATGACCAAAATGCCCTTGGATGTTCCTAATATCTACTATAATGCCACTAGTACCCAAGTTGCACTTCTTATGGTTCTATATTACCTCTAATAACCTATTTACTATTCTAATAAAGGAATAAAAATTTTATCGAAAAATTCTAGCCTATAATTGCGGACCTTACAGATATGTCTAAAGGGTGCGATCGACAACTGATCGCAAACTTTATATTAAGTTAAAGTAATTAATTTTTGAATTTGTTATTGAAAATTAATTGTTGTTTACATATTAAGAGTTATAGATATGTCTAAAGGATGAAATCAACAATTCATCGCAAACATTATATTAAGTTAAAGTAATGAATTTTTGAATTAGATAGTGTATTTTAGTTGTTTAAAAATTTTTAGTGATAGATATGTCTAAAGGGTGCGATCGATAATTGATCGCAAACATTATATTAAGTTAAAGTAATGAATTATTGAATTGGATAGTGAAGATTAGTTGTTGTTTACACATTTAAAATGATTGATATCTCTAAATGGTGCGATCGACAATTGATAACAATATTATATTAAGTTAAGGTAATGAATTATGGAATTACATAGTGAACTTTAGTTGTTGTTTACAAATTTACACTGATAGATATGTCTAAAGGGTGCGATCGACAATTAATCGAAAACATTATATTAAGTTAAAGTAATGAATTTTTGAATTTGATATTGAAGATTAGTTGTTGTTTACTCATTTACAGTGATAGATATGTCTAAAGGGTGCGATCGATAATTGATCACAAACTTTATATTAAGTTAAAGTAATGAATGATTGAATTAGATAGTGAATTTTAGTTGTTGTTTACAAATTTATAGTGATACATATTTCTAAATGGTGTGATCGACAATTGATCACAAACATTATATTAAGTTAAAGTAATAAATTTTTGAATTTGACGTTGAAGGTTAGTTGTTGTTTACATATTTATAGAGATAGATATGTCAGAAGTGTGTGATCGACAATTGATCGCAAACATTATATTAAGTTAAAGTAATGAATTTTTGAATAGGTTATTGAAAATTAATTTTTGTTAACATATTAAGAGAGATAGATATGTCTAAAGGGTGCGATCGACAATTGATCGCAAACATTATATTAAGTTCAAGTAATGAATTTTTGAATTGGATATTGAAGATTAGTTATTTTGTACACATTCGGAGTGATTGATTTGTCTAAAGGTGCGATTGACAATTGATCGCAAACATGATATTAAGTTAAAGTAATGAATTTTTGAATTAGATATTGAAGATGAGTTTTTGTTTACAAATTCACAGTGTTTGATATGTGTAAATGGTGCGATCGACAACTGATCGCAACATTATATTAAGATAAAGTAATGAATTATTGAATTGGATAGTGAAGATTAGTTGTTGTGTACAAATTCACAGTGATTGATATGTTTAAAGGGTGCGATTGACAATTGATTGCAAACATTATATGAAGTTAAAGTAATGAGTTATTGAATTTGATATTGAAGAATAGTTGTTGTTTACACATTTACATTGATAGATATGTCTAAAGGGTGCGATCTACAATTGATCGCAACATTATATTAAGTTAAAGTAATGAATTATTGAATAGGATAGTGAATATTTGTTGTTGTTTACACATTTACAATGATAGATATGTCTAAAGGGTGCGATCGACAATTGATCGCAAACACTATATTAAGTTATAGTAATGAATTTTTAAATTGGATATTGAAGATAAGTTGTTTACACATTCACGGTGATTGATATGTCTAAAGCGTGCGATCGACCATTGACCGCATCATTATATTAAGTTAAACTAATGAATTATTGAATTGGATAGTAAAGATTAGTTGTTGTTTACACATTTACAGTGATAGATATGTCTAGAGAGTGCGATCGACGATTGATCGCAAACATTATATTAAGTTTAAGTAATGAATGATTGAATTGGATAATGAAGATTTATTGTTGTTTACACATTCACAGTGATTGATATGTCTAAAGGGTGCGATCGACAATTGATCTCAACATTATATTAAGTTAAAGTAATGAATTAATGAATTTATTATTGAAGATTAGTTGTTGTTTATACATTTATAATGATTGATATGTCTAAAGGGTGCGGTCGACAATCGATCGCAAACATTATACTAGGTTAAAGTAACGAATTATTGAATTGGTTATTGAAAATTATTTGTCGTTTACACATTTACAGTGATAGATATGTCTAAGTGGTGCGATCGACAATTGATCGCAAACATTATATTAAGTTAAAGTAATGAATTATTTAATTAGATATTGAAGTTTAGTTGTTGTTTACGCATTTACAGTGATTGATATGTGTAAAGGGTGCGATCGACAATTGATCGCAACATTATATTAAGTTAAAGTAATGAATTATAGAATTGGATTGTGAAGATTAATTGTTGTTCACACATTTACAGTCATAGATATTTCTAAACGGTGCATCGATAATGGATCGCAAACATTATATTAATTTAAAGTAATGAATTAGTGAATTGGATAGTAAAGATTAGTTATTTTTTACACATTTATAGTGATAAATATGACTAAAGTGTAACGTCCACTAAAGGGGTCTAAATTTTAATTCAAAATATTTAAGGGTTTCATCTCTTGGAAAAAAAAATTGAAAAAAATTGAGTGGTCTTTACAAAATCTTATTTTCATTATTTAGTTATATTTCTTTTATTTCCCTTGATATATATATATATATATATATATATATAAATACACATGATTTCAATAGAGCAAATTTTTATAGTTATTTTTTATAAATTTTATTTTGATTTATTTATATCATTTATGTAATTGGTTTGTCAACTTCTTAAAACTATTTTGAAGCAAATGGATGTGTAGAGATTATGATAGAAAATAAATAGTCCAGCCCTTTAGAATGTTAGAGTTGCATTGCATTTCTCAACCTATACTCCTTTCCCCTTTGTGAAACACGCACATGTACAAAATTGAAGCTAACCGTAAAACACACTCCACATACAAAATCGATTGAGAAAAAGAGAGGTGAGAGCAAGTTTGAGAATAGAGCAACTTTGGGTGATAAGCGTAAAAGAAGGTTAGGGTTTGGGTTTTGCTTCACTTCCTCTCCTATAGCCCACAAGTAAGCACAATTTGTAGTTTTGTTAATTCGGGTGTCCACTTGATAGAATTAAGTGTGAACCTTTTGTTGAATTGTGATTTCAGGAGATCAACTTTGATTAATTGTTAATGGGACAGCTGTGAGTGTGTCAATTTGGGGTTTGTGAAGGTAAGAAAAATTGGAAACCCATTCTGATGTGTTAAATCGTGGTAATAGGTTCTGTTAGTTGTGGGTAGAGTGAAAAAATTAAGATTCTTTGCTGGAATAGAGGTTTTTCCCCGAATTCTCTACACATGCTATCTTTCATTTGTGAAGTTTTGAAGTTAATATTTGATTTATAACATTTTCTGGTTTTTGACAAATTCCATGGTTTTAAAGTTAAGACAATTTTTAAATGGATAAAACATTTCTTCATTGGTTTACATCATTAAGAATATTTTTATCATTATTCCATAGTTGATTTTTGCTTTTAAAGCTTTGGTTAGTGTGATAGTAGTTGAGATTTTGTTCCATTTGGGGTCTCAGGTGACCACCAAGAAGTGGACAAAAGCTAGGAAGGAGGAGGCTCTTTTGTGGAAATTTGAACCTAGTGATCGAGGTTGGTAAACCGGGTTTTTGCCCTTACATTATGTTTGTTTTATTGTGTGATGAATTGTTGCATTAGGAGGATTTGCATTTTTGTTTGGCTTAAGAAATAGAGATATAGTTGTTGAGTAATAAAAATATAATTGCTGCTTGTTGTGGTGTTTAACAGTTTGTGTGGCTCAATGATAACTTTGTTAGGATGGTCTTTGGTTAATTGAAAGAGCAGAACTACATCAATAGCCCATTTAGTTTATAGATAGCGGTGATGAACAGGCGCCTTAGGGGTTCGGAAGTACTTCATCACCATAGCGGTGAATTAGCAGAAAGAATATGCCAACAGTGTAGACTTCGGTCTAATTGTGGGGCTTCGGCTCAATAGTGAGACTTCGGTCTATAGTGCCATTCATAGAATGGAAGTGCGGATTTAAATCCGATAGTGGGACTTCGGTCCATAGTGTCCCGTTTCACCATTTTTATTAGGCTAATTGGGCTAGTGATTACTTAAAATAAAAAGTTGTTTAATGATTGGTTTCTTATTGATTAATGGGCAATTTATGCCATGAATAATTGATTGATGTGGTTGCGGCCGACAATGGAGGTTGGCAGCAATAATGTGCAAGAATGTGCCGGTGATGTTGTTGTGTTGTACTACTTTTGTTATTGATAGGATTATTGAAGGTTTTCTTGTGCTTGTGATGGCTTGAATTGAGTTGGGGTGTGTCGTCGCAATTCGCGACTTAGTTGCAAGTTTGTATAATATTTGGTTTTATGTTGCAGTATGGTGTTTAGTAAGGTATGGTTGTAAGACTTTTACTATTTTAGTAGGTGTAGTGGTCAATGAGAAATTGGTGGGTATTTATATTTATATTCTTTTAGCTATAACTAGTGTTGTATATAAATGGGTGAAATAAAACGAAACTAATAGGCAATGAGATTTGGTAATATGTGGCTCTAACCTAAACAAGATTGAAAAAAATGGGTAGGTTATTGTGTGGATTTTATTGTGAAGTTTTGAGTAGGTAGTGTGTGTGTGAAAAGTTGAGCAAGTAGCTCAGTTCGGCAGCAGCGGAGAGCTGTCGACACACTGTCGTTGGTGCCTAGCTCTAGCCTTCGAGACTTAGCAGGTTTTGTATTTTTAATTTTGGTCGCGAAGTTGTCACTTTGGTCGCGAAGTTGTCAATTTGGTCGCGAAGTTGATCTTTTTGGTCGCTAACTTGTTATGTTGGTCGCCTGTTATTAAAGTGTTAAAAATAATAATTATAAGATGATAATTAATGATCAATGAGTTGATTCATTGGAATTATAATTATTCATTAGGACATTTTTACCCCTATTTTGCCTTTCATTGCCTTTTTGCAAGCACAAGTATGTATTGATCCGAATTACGGAATTTTTTTTTTTCAGTTACTTACGGCGCAAGTAACTTTGGTCCGTTAGTCACTACTACCTAAAATATTTATCAGTTAGATTATAGTTAAGAACACCGAGTTATAATAGTGAATTGATTAAGTAGACATTTTTGTGTATTATATCTTTTACTTGTGTTGTGTGGTGATGCTTGCTTGGGAAGCAAGTTTACTTGTTGTCTTTTTATTTTTGATTATTGCTTGCTCATCCTAGTGCTATATGTTATTATGCTAGGGCATTTTTGTGTGTGTTTGTTTTGGGACAAGGTTTACCAACTTTGCTTTATAGCTTACCCGTTGTTTCTTTTTGTTTTTCTTGTTTTCTTTTCTCTACTCTGAATATTGGTACAGGTAGTCAAGCAGATGGTTTTTGTTGGGCTCGGAAAGCCTCTCATGAAGTGCATCCACATTCATCCTAGTCATATGTATATAGGAACTTTATTGTAGCGATGAATGTATTTTTGGCATCCTAGTGACTTACTAATTTTATAATCATATTTGGTTATGTATATAAGTTTAATGGTAGTTGTTAAACTTTATACAAGTGACTTTTAGTCGTTGTTATGGGCATAACTAATATTATACACAATTTTATTTAATAGCATGGTTTGTTTGAGTTTCAAAGGTTATCGTTTCAACATTCAGAATTCACATTACATTGTGTTAGGTTATGTTGGGTGTCCATCGAGGCCAACCACCGAGAAGGCTTATCGCCGGATTGGAGGTGGGTCTAGGCGCGACGTCACATAAAGGGTGCGATCGACAATTGATCGCATTATTATATTAAGTTAAAGTAATGAATTTTTGAATTTGATATTAAAGATTAGTTGTTGTTTACACATTTACAGTGATAGATATATTTAAGGGGTGCAATCGACAATTGATCGCAAACTTTATATTAAGTTAAAGTAATGAATTTTTGAATTTGTTATTGAAAATTAATTGTTGTTTACATTTTAAGAGTTATAGATATGTCTAAAGGATGCGATCAACAATTCATCGCAAACATTATATTAAGTTAAAGTAATGAATTATTGAATTAGATAATGTATTTTAGTTGTTGTTTAAAAATTTACAGTGATAGATATGTCTAAAGGGTGCGATCGATATTTGATCACAAACATTATATTAAGTTAAAGTAATGAATTATTGAATTGGATAGTGAAGATTAGTTGTTGTTTACACATTTACAATGATTGATATCTCTAAAGGGTGCGATCGACAATTGATCGCAATATTATATTAAGTTAAGGTAATGAATTATTGAATTAGATAGTGAATTTTAGTTGTTGTTTACAAATTTACACTGATAGATATGTCTAAAGGGTGCGATCGACAATTGATCGAAAACATTATATTAAGTTAAAGTAATGAATTTTTGAATTTGATATTAAAGATTAGTTGTTGTTTACACATTTACAGTGATAGATATGTCTAAAGGGTGCGATCAACAATTGATCACAAACTTTATATTAAGTTAAAGTAATGAATTATTGAATTTGATAGTGAACTTTAGTTGTTGTATACAAATTTATAGTGATAGATATTTCTAAAGGGTGCGATCGACAATTGATCGCAAACATTATATTAAGTTAAAGTAATAAATTTTTGAATTTGATGTTGAAGGTTAGTTGTTGTTTACACATTTATAGTGATAGATATGCCTAAATGTTCGATCGACAATTTATCGCAAATATTATATTAAGTTAAAGTAATGAATTATTGAATTGGTTATTGAAAATTAGTTGTTGTTTACACATTTACATTGATTGATATGTCTAAAGGGTGCGATCGACAATCGATCGCAAACATTATATTAAGTTAAAGTAACGAATTATTGAATTGGTTATTGAAAATTAATTGTCGTTTACACTTTTATAGTGATAGATATGTCTAAGTGGTGCGATCGACAATTGATTGCAAACATTATATTAAGTTAAAGTAACGAATTATTAAATTGGATATTGAAGTTTAGTTGTTGTTTACACATTCACAGTGATTCATATGTGTAAAGGGTGCGATCGACAATTGATCGCAACATTATATTAAGTTAAAGTAATGAATTATTGAATTGGATATTGAAGATTAGTAATTGTTTACACATTTACAGTGATAAATATCTCTAAATGGTGCGATCGACAATTGATCGCAAACATTATATTAAGTTAAAGTAATGAATTTTTGAATTGGATATAGAAGATTAGTTGTTTTTTACACATTCTCAATGATTAATATGTGTAAAGGGTGCGATCGACAATTGATCGCAACATTATATTAAGTTAAAGTAATGAATTATAGAATTGGATAGTGAAGATTAGTTATTGTTCACACATTTACAGTCATAGATATTTCAAAATGGTGCGATCAATAATTGATCGCAAACATTATATTAAGTTAAAGTAATGAATTATTGAATTGGATGGTAAAGATTAGTTGTTGTTTACACATTTACTGTGATAGATATGTCTAAACGGTGCGATCGACAATTGATCGCAACATTATAAGATGTTAAAGTAATTAATTATTGAATTCAATATTGAAGATTAGTTATTGTTTACACATTTATTATGATAGATATGTCTAAAGGGTGCAATCGACAATTGATCGCAAACATTATATTAAGTTAAAGAAATGAATTTTTGAATTGGTTATGAAAAATTAATTGTTGTTTAGATATTAACAGTGATAGATATGTCTAAAGGGTGCGATTGACAATTGATCGCAACAATTGATAGCAAACATTATATTAAGTTAAAGTAATGAATTATTGAATTAGATTGTAAATTTTAGTTGTTATTTACACATTTACAATAAAAGATATGTCTTAAGGGTGCGATCGACAATTGATCGCAAACATTATATTAAGTTAAAGTAATGAATTTTTGAATTTGATATTGAAGATTAGTTGTTGTTTACACATTTACAGTGATAGATATGTGTAAAGGGTGCGATCGACAATTGATCGCAACATTATATTAAGTTAAAGTAATGAATTTTTGAATTTGTTATTGAAAATTAATTGTTGTTTACATATTAAGAGTGATAGATATGTCTTAAGTGTGCGATCGACAATTGATTGCAAACATTATATTAAGTTAAAGTAATGAATTATTGAATTAGATAGTGAATTTTAGTTGTTGTTTACAAATTTACAGTGATAAATATGTCTAAAGGGTATGATCGATAATTGATCGCAAACATTATATTAAGTTAAAGTAATGAATTTTTAAATTTTATATTGAAGATGAGTTGTTGTTTAAACATTTACAGTGATAGATATGTCTAAAGGGTGCGATCGACAATTGATCGCAAACATTATATTAAGTTAAAGTAATGAATTATTGAATTGGTTATTGAAAATTCGTTGTTGTTTACACATTTACATTGACAAATATCTCTAAAGGGTGCGATGGACAATTGATCACAAACATTATATTAAGTTAAAGTAATGAATTATAGAATTGGATAGTGAAGATTAGTTGTTTTTCACACATTTACAGTCATAGATATTTCTAAATGGTGCGATCGATAATTGATCGCAAACATTATATTAAGTTAAAGTAATGAATTATTGAATTGGATAGTAAAGATTAGTTGTTGTTTACACATTTACTGGGATAGATATGTCTAAATGGTGCGATCGACAATTGATCGCATTATTATATTAAGTTAAAGTAATGAATTATTGAATTGCTTATTGAAATAAAATTGTTGTTTACATATTTACAGTGATAGATATGTCTAAAGGGTGCGATCGACAATTCATCGGAATCATTATACTAAGTCATTGAAATTTCCGATAAATTGTCGATCGCACCCTTTAGACATATCTATCACTCATAATATGTAAACAAAAATTAATTTTCAATAACCAATTCAAAAATTCATTACTTTAACTTAATATAATATTTGCATCAATTGTCGATCGCACCCTTTAGACATATCTATGACTGTAAATGTGTGAAAAACAACTAACCTTCAACATCAAATTCAAAAATTTATTACTTAAATTTAATATAATGTTTGCGATCAATTGTCGATCGCACCACTTAGACATATCTATCACTGTAAATGTGTAAACGACAATTAATTTTCAATAACCAATTCAATAATTCGTTACTTTAATTTAATATAATGTTTGCGATCGATTGTCGATCGCACCACTTAGACATATCTATCATTGTAAATGTGTAAACAACAACTAATCTTCAATAACCAATTCATTTATTCATTACTTTAACTTAATATAATGTTGAGATCAATTGTCGATCGCACCCTTTAGACGTATCAATCACTGTGAATGTGTAAACAAGAACTAATCTTCATTATCCAATTCAATCATTCATTACTTTAACTTAATATAATTTTTGCGATCAATCGTCGATCGCACCCTCTAGACATATCTATCACTGTAAATGTGTAAACAACAACTAATCTTTACTATCCAATTCAATAATTCATTACTTTAACTTAATATAATGATGCGATCAATGGTCGATCGCACGCTTTAGACATATTAGTCACCGTGAATGTGTAAACAACTTATCTTCTATACCTAATTTAAAAATCCATTACTTTAACTTAATATAGTGTTTCAATTGTCGATCGCACCCTTTAGACATATCTATCATTGTAAATGTGTAAACAACAATTAATTTTCAATAACAAATTCAATAATTCATTACTTTAACTTTATATAATGATGCGATCAATTGTCGATCGCATGCTTTAGACATATCAATAACCGTAAATGTGTAAACAACATGCAATCTTCAATATCCAATTCAAAAATTCATTACTATTACTTAATATAATGTTGGGATCAATTGTTGATCGCACCCTTAAGACATATCAATCATTGTAAATGTGTAAACAACCACAAATATTCACTATCCAATTCAATAATTCATTACTTTAACTTAATATAATGTTGCGATCAATTGTCGATCGCACCCTTTAGACATATCCATTAATATAAATGTGTAAACAACAACTATTCTTCAATATCCAATTCAATAATTCATTACTTTAACTTCATATAATGTTTGCGATCAATTGTCAATCGCACCCTTTAAACATATCAATCACTGTGAATTTGTAAACAACAACTAATCTTCACTATCCAATTTAATAATTCATTACTTTATCTTAATATAATGTTGAGATCAGTTGTCGATCGCACCCTTTTCACATATCAATCACTGTGAATTTGTAAACAAAAACTAATCTTCAATATCCAATTCAAAAATTCATTACTTTAACTTAATATCATGTTTGCGATCAATTATCAATCGCATTTTTAGACAAATCAATCACTTTGAATGTGTAAAAAATAACTAATCTTCAATATCCAATTCAAAAATTCATTACTTGAACTTAATATAATGTTTGCGATAAATTGTCGATCGCACCATTTAGACATATCTATCACTCATAATATGTAAACAAAAGTTAATTTTCAATAACCAATTCAAAAATTCATTACTTTAACTTAATATAATATTTGCATCAATTGTCGATCGCACCCTTTAGACATATCTATCACTATAAATGTGTAAACAACAACTAACCTTCAACATCAAATTCAAAAATTTATTACTTAAATTTAATATAATGTTTGCGATCAATTGTCGATCGCACCACTTAGACATATCTATCACTGTAAATTTGTAAACGACAATTAATTTTCAATAACCAATTCAATAATTCGTTACTTTAATTTAATATAATGTTTGCGATCGATTGTCGATCGCACCACTTAGACATATCTATCATTGTAAATGTGTAAACAACAACTAATCTTCAATAACCAATTCATTTATTCATTACTTTAACTTAATATAATGTTGAGATCAATTGTCGATCGCACCCTTTAGACATATCAATCACTGTGAATGTGTAAACAACAACTAATCTTCATTATCCAATTCAATCATTCATTACTTTAACTTAATATAATTTTTGCGATCAATCGTCGATCGCACCCTCTAGACATATATATCTCTGTAAATGTGTAAACAACAACTAATCTTTACTATCCAATTCAATAATTCATTACTTTAACTTAATATAATGATGCGATCAATGGTCGATCGCACGCTTTAGACATATTAGTCACCGTGAATGTGTAAACAACTTATCTTCTATACCTAATTTAAAAATCCATTACTTTAACTTAATATAGTGTTTGCGATCAATTGTCGATCGCACCCTTTAGACATATCTATCATAGTAAATGTGTAAACAACAATTAATTTTCAATAATAAATTCAATAATTCATTACTTTAACTTTATATAATGATGCGATCAATTGTCGATCGCATGCTTTAGACATATCAATAACCGTAAATGTGTAAACAACATGCAATCTTCAATATCCAATTCAAAAATTCATTACTATTACTTAATATAATGTTGGGATCAATTGTTGATCGCACCCTTAAGACATATCAATCATTGTAAATGTGTAAACAACCACAAATATTCACTATCCAATTCAATAATTCATTACTTTAACTTAATATAATGTTGCGATCAATTGTCGATCGCACCCTTTAGACATATCTATTAATATAAATGTGTAAACAACAACTATTCTTCAATATCCAATTCAATAATTCATTACTTTAACTTCATATAATGTTTGCGATCAATTGTCAATCGCACCATTTAAACATATCAATCACTGTGAATTTGTAAACAACAACTAATCTTCACTATCCAATTTAATAATTCATTACTTTATCTTAATATAATGTTGAGATCAGTTGTCGATCGCACCCTTTTCACATATCAATCACTGTGAATTTGTAAACAAAAACTAATCTTCAATATCCAATCCAAAAATTCATTACTTTAACTTAATATCATGTTTGCGATCAATTGTCAATCGCACCTTTAGACAAATCAATCACTTTGAATGTGTAAAAAATAACTAATCTTCAATATCCAATTCAAAAATTCATTATTTGAACTTAATATAATATTTGCGATAAATTGTCGATCGCACCATTTAGACATATCTATCACTCATAATATGTAAACAAAAATTAATTTTCAATAACCAATTCAAAAATTCATTACTTTAACTTAATATAATATTTGCATCAATTTTCGATCGCACCCTTTAGACATATCCATCACTATAAATGTGTAAACAACAACTAACCTTCAACATCAAATTCAAAAATTTATTACTTAAATTTAATATAATGTTTGCGATCAATTGTCGATCGCACCACTTAGACATATCTATCACTGTAAATGTGTAAACGACAATTAATTTTCAATAACCAATTCAATAATTCGTTACTTTAATTTAATATAATGTTTGCGATCGATTGTCGATCGCACCACTTAGACATATCTATCATTGTAAATGTGTAAACAACAACTAATCTTCAATAACCAATTCATTTATTCATTACTTTATCTTAATATAATGTTGAGATTAATTGTCGATCGCACCCTTTAGACATATCAATCACTGTGAATGTGTAAACAACATTTAATCTTCATTATCCAATTCAATCATTCATTACTTTAACTTAATATAATGTTTGCGATCAATCGTCGATCGCACCCTCTAGACATATCTATCACTGTAAATGTGTAAACAACAACTAATCTTTACTATCCAATTCAATAATTCATTACTTTAACTTAATATAATGATGCGATCAATGGTCGATCGCACGCTTTAGACATATTAGTCACCGTGAATGTGTAAACAACTTATCTTCTATACCTAATTTAAAAATCCATTACTTTAACTTAATATAGTGTTTGCGATCAATTGTCGATCGCACCCTTTAGACATATCTATCATTGTAAATGTGTAAACAACAATTAATTTTCAATAACAAATTCAATAATTCATTACTTTAACTTTATGTAATGATACAATCAATTGTCGATCGCATGCTTTAGACATATCAATAACCGTAAATGTGTAAACAACATGCAATCTTCAATATCCAATTCAAAAATTCATTACTATTACTTAATATAATGTTGGAATCAATTGTTGATCGCACCCTTAAGACATATCAATCATTGTAAATGTGTAAACAACCACAAATATTCACTATCCAATTCAATAATTCATTACTTTAACTTAATATAATGTTGCGATCAATTGTCGATCGCACCCTTTAGACATATCTATTAATATAAATGTGTAAACAACAACTATTCTTCAATATCCAATTCAATAATTCATTACATTAACTTCATATAATGTTTGCGATCAATTGTCAATCGCACCCTTTAAACATATCAATCACTCTGAATTTGTAAACAACAACTAATCTTCACTATCCAATTTAATAATTCATTACTTTATCTTAATGTAATGTTGAGATCAGTTGTCGATCGCACCCTTTTCACATATCAATCACTGTGAATTTGTAAACAAAAACTAATCTTCAATATCCAATTCAAAAATTCATTACTTTAACTTAATATCATGTTTGCGATCAATTGTCAATCGCACCTTTAGACAAATCAATCACTTTGAATGTGTAAAAAATAACTAATCTTCAATATCCGATTCAAAAATTCATTACTTGAACTTAATATAATGTTTGCGATAAATTTAGACATATCTATCACTCATAATATTTAAACAAAAATTAATTTTCAATAACCAATTCAAAAATTCATTACTTTAACTTAATATAATATTTGCATCAATTGTCGATCGCACCCTTTAGACATATCTATCACTATAAATGTGTAAACAACAACTAACTTTCAACATCAAATTCAAAAATTTATTACTTTAACTTAATATAATGTTTGCGATCAATTGTCGATCACACCCTTTAGAAATATCTATCACTATAAATTTGTAAACAACAACTAAAATTCACTATCTAATTCAATAATTCATTACTTTAACTTAAAATAAAGTTTGTGATTAATTGTCGATCGTACCCTTTAGACATATCTATCACTGTAGATAAAGAGCCAGATGATGCTCATGATTTCATCGAGTTGCTGGCAAACAATGATTTTGGATGGAATAAAAGGGAAAAGGCTGCAAATAAGAAGCAGTCAGGAGTTTATGAGCTGGAGTCTTTCAATGCATTATCTGCTCAGATAGCATTGTTGAATAAGAAGATGGACAATATAGTAGTTAATAAAGGCCATCCAAAGAAGACTCCAGTTAATTCTGTTTAAAAATAGAAGACTACTCTGGCAGAATATGCTCAGGAAGCAGCACTTGCTGATGATGAAGATGAGCCAGAGGAGTCAGAACAAGTAAATTATCTAAATAATAATTATGGGAACTAGCAGAGGCCATACTATCAACAAAGGAACCAACCCTATCAAAATCATGGTTATTATCAAAGAAATCCTCAGCCTAGTTACCAAAAGCAAGGACAGACTCAGTATCAAATGGGACAGAAGAAGCCTAGTATGGAGGATCTTCTGATTAAATACATGGAAAAGACTAATGTTGTTCTCACCAACCATACCACTTCAATTAAAAACTTGGAAACTCAGATGGAGCAGCTTATGCAAGTTCTGAACCAAAGACCCCAATGAGCACTTCCAAGTGACACTGTGCCTAATCCAAAGGTTAAAGATAAATCCAAGGAGAAAGCATAAGTGCAGGCTATTACATTGAGATGTGGGAAACAGCTGGAGATTTTTAAGGAAAAGAAAAGTTATGAACCTCCTGCACAAAATAAGGAAAATGAAGAAATTAGCAAACCTTTTGCTAAAGAACAGGAGGCTGTGAAGATTGCCTTACCTTTTCCTTAAAGAGATAATAGAAAGAAGCTGGATAAGCAGCTTGAGAAGTTTTTAGATATGATGAAGCAAATTCATGTCAACATCCCATTTATTGAAGCATTGAAACATATGCCTGTTTATGCTAAATTCATGAAGGAGTTGTTATCAAATAGAAGGAATTTAGTTGATGTGGGATGCATTAATGTGAATGAGAGTGTGAGCCAACTTGTCAAGTACCAGATTCCTAGGACAGAGAAGGATCCTGGCAAGTTCACCATACCTTTGACTATAGGCGAAAGATTCAAAGGGAGAGCTCTCTGTGATTTGGGAGTTAGCATAAACTTGATGCCTTTGGCCATCTATGAAAGGTAGGGAATAGGTTATTTCAGACCTAATAATGTCTTGCTACAACTAGCTGATAGGTCTTTCACTCATGCAAAGGGAGTTGTGGAAGATGTGATAGTCACAGTAAACAAATTCATGTTTATAGTGGATTTCGTAGTGCTTGACATGGAGATAGATGAAGATGTACCTTTGCTACTAGGTCGACCATTTTTTAGAACTGGAAGAGCATTGATAGATGTGGCAAATGGTGAACTTACACTCAGAGTTAATGGAGAGGAAGCAAAATTTAGTCTTTAGGATTGGATATTAAAGTTTAGTTGTTGTTTACACAATCACAATGATTGATATGTGTAAAGGGTTCGATCGACAATTGATCGCAACATTACATTATGTTAAAGTAATGAATTATTGAATTGGATAGTGAAGATTAGTTGTTTTTTACATATTAACAGTGATAGATATGTCTAAACGGTGCGAACGTCAATGGATCGTAAACATTATATTAAGTTAAAGTAATGAATTTTTGAACTGGATATTTAAGATTAGTTGTTTTTTACACATTCACAATGATTGATATGTCTAAAGGGTGCGATCGACAATTGATCGCAACATTATAATAAGTTAAAGTAATGAATTATTGAATTCAATATTGAAGATAAGTTATTGTTTACACATTTAGTGTGATAGATATGTCTAAAGGGTACGATCGACAATTGATCGCAAACATTATATTAAGTTAAAGAAATGAATTTTTGAATTGGTTATGGAAAATTAATTGTTGTTTAGATATTAACAGTGATAGATATGTCTAAAGGGTACGATCGACAATTGATCGCAACAATTGATAGAAAACATTATATTAAGTTAAAGTAATGAATTATTGAATTAGATTGTGAATTTTAGTTGTTGTTTACACATTTACTATAATAGATATGTCTTAAGGGTGCGATCGACAATTTATCGCAAACATTATATTAAGTTAAAGAATGAATTTTTGAATTTGATATTAAAGATTAGTTGTTGTTTACACATTTACAGTGATAGATATGTGTAAAGGGTGTGATCAACAATTGATCGCAACATTATATTAAGTTAAAGTATTGAATTTTTGAATTTGTTATTGAAAATTAATTGTTGTTTACATATTAAGAATGATAAATATGTCCAAAGGGTGCGATCGACAATTGATTGCAAACATTATATTAAGTTAAAGTAATGAATTATTGAATTAGATAGTGAAATTTAGTTGTTGTTTACAAATTTACAGTGATAGATATGTCTAAAGGGTGTGATCGATAATTGATCGCAATCATTTTATTAAGTGAAAGTAATGAATTTTTGAATTTGATATTGAAGATTAGTTGTTGTTTGCACATTTACAGTGATAGATATGTCTAAAGGGTGCGATCGACAATTGATCGCAAACTTTATATTAAGTTAAAGTAATGAATTATTGAATTAGATAGTGAATTTTAGTTGTTGTTTACAAATTTACAGTGATAGATATTTCTAAAAGGTTCGATGGACAATTGATCGCAAACATTATATTAAGTTAAAGTAATGAATTTTTGAATTTGATATTGAAGATTAGTTGTTGTTTACACATTTACAGTGATAGATATGTCTAAAGGGTGCGATCGACAATTGATTGCAACAATTGATAGCAAACATTATATTAAGTTAAAGTAATGAATTATTGAATTAGATTGTGAATTTTAGTTGTTGTTTACACATTTACAATAATAGATATGTCTTAAGGGTGCGATCGACAATTTATCGCAAATATTATATTAAGTTAAAGTAATGAATTTTTGAATTTGATATTGAAGATTAGTTTTTGTTTACACATTTAGAGTGATAGATATGTGTAAAGGGCGTGATCAACAATTGATCGCAACATTATATTAAGTTAAAGTATTGAATTTTTGAATTGGTTATTGAAAATTAATTGTTGTTCACATATTAAGAGTGATCGATATGTTTAAAGGGTGCGATCGACAATTGATTGTAAACATTATATTAAGTTAAAGTAATGAATTATTGAATTAGATAGTGAATTTTAGTTGTTGTTTACAAATTTACAGTGATAGATATGTCTAAAGGGTGTGATCGATAATTGATCGCAATCATTATATTAAGTGAAAGTAATAAATTTTAGAATTTGATATTGAAGATTAGTTGTTGTTTGCACATTTACAGTGATAGATATGTCTAAAGGGTGCGATCGACAATTGATCGCAAACTTTATATTAAGTTAAAGTAATTAATTATTGAATTAGATAGTGAATTTTAGTTGTTGTTTACAAATTTACAGTGATAGATATTTCTAATAGGTTCGATGGACAATTGATCGCAAACATTATATTAAGTTAAAGTAATGAATTTTTGAATTTGATATTGAAGATTAGTTGTTGTTTACACATTCGCAGTGATAGATATGTCTAAAGGGTGCGATCGACAATTGATCGCAAACTTTATATTAAGTTAAAGTAATGAACTATTGAATTAGATAGTGAATTTTAGTTGTTGTTTACAAATTTATAGTGATAGATATTTCTAAAGGGTGCGATGGACAATTGATCGCAAACATTATATTAAGTTAAAGTATTGTATTTTTGAATTTGATGTTGAAGATTAGTTGTTGTTTACACATTTTCAGTGATAGATATGTCTAAAGGGTGCGATCGACAATTGATCGTTAACATTATATTAAGTTAAAGTAATGAATTTTTAATTGGTTATTGAAAATTAATTTTTGTTTACATATTAAGAGTGATAGATATGTCTAAAGGGTGCGATCGACAATTGATCGCAAACATTATATTAAGTTCAAGAAATGCATTTTTGAATTGGATATTGAAGATTTGTTACTTTGTACACATTCACAGTGATTGATTTGTCTAAAGGCTGCGATAGACAATTGATCGCAAACATTATATTAAGTTAAAGTAATGAATTTTTGAATTGGATATTGAAGATTAGTCTTTTTTTTACACATTCACAGTGATTTATATGTGTAAAGGGTGCGATCGACAACTGATCGCAACTTTATATTAAGATAAAGTAATGAATTATTGATTTTGATAGAAAAGATTAGTTGTTGTTTAGTTGTTGTTTACACATTCATAGCGATTGATATGTTTAAAGGGTGCGATCGACAATTGATCGCAAACATTATAATAAGTTAGAGTTATGAATTATTGAATTCGATATTGAGGATTAGTTGTTGTTTACACATTTACAATGATAGATATGTCTAAAGGGTGCGATCGACAATGGATCGCAAATATTATATTAAGTTAAAGTAATTAATAATTGAATTGGATGGTGAAGATTAGTTTAACTTTATTGTAAGTTGATTGTTGAACTGTTGAACTTTATTGTAACTCGTAAACATATCGAATATTGAAATGCTATTTATCTTCTTTGGATTGCTATGAGAGTCTCTATTGGTATTATAATTTTTATATTTCGAAAACAGAAGCGAAAACGAAGTAGAACGAATGAAGGAATGAAAGTGCGCAGCACTGGCCGCGCTGGCTACATAAGCTTTATGTAGCCAGGCTTGTCGCCAGCGCTGACGACAAGGGGCTATGTTGCTAGCGAGCGAATTCTGCAATATTGAAGTGTTACTCTCGGTGCGCTTTGGCGACATAAGGCCTATGTGGCCAGCCTTGTGGCCAACCACCGAAATCGGGTTTTTAAAACCTTAATTGGCCGAATCCTCTTCATTCGCAATCTCTCTCTCGAATTCTTTCGTCTCGCAAGCGATTGTATCCTCATCTTCGTCGCTTTCTCTCCATTTGGGTGTCTTCGGTAAGTCTCTTATCAACCCTAATCTCCTCCTTTTTGGATTTCAAACATGAATTTCGATAGAATTGGATATTGAAGTTTAGTTATTGTTTACAAATTCATAGTTATAGATATGTCTAAAAGTTGCGATCGACAATTGATCGCAAACATTATATTAAGTTAATGTAATGAATTTTTGAATTAGATACTGAAGATTAGTTTTTGTTAACACATTTACAATGATTGATATGTCTAAATGGTAAGATCAACAACTAATCGCAACATTATATTAAGTTAATGTAATGAATTTTTGAATTGGATATTGAGGATTAGTAGTTTTTTACACAGTCACAGTGATTGATATGTCTAAAGGGTGCGTTCGACAATTGATCGCAACATTATATTAAGTTAAAGTAATGAATTATTGAATTGGATAGTAAACATTAGTTGTTGTTTACACATTCACAGTGATTGATATGTCTAAAGGGTGCGATCGACAATTGATCGTAACATTATATTAAGTTAAAGTAATAAATTATTGTATTAGATAGTTAATTTTAGTTGTTGTTTACACATTCACAGTTATAGATAGGTCTAAAGGGTGCGATCGACAATTGATCGCAACATTATATTAAATTAGTGTAATGAATTTTGGAATTGGCTATTGATGATTAGTTATTTTTTTACATATAGACAGTGATTGATATGTGTAAAGGATGTGATCGACAATTGATCGCAACATTATATTAAGTTAAAGTAATTAATTATTAAATTGGATATTGAAGATAAGTTGTTGTTTACACAGTTATAGTGATAGATATGTCTAAAGGATGCGATTGACAATTGATCGCAAATATTATATTAAGTTAAAGTAATGAATTTTTTAATTAGATATTGAAGATCAGTTGTTGTTTACATATTTAAAATGATTGATATGTCGAAAGGGTGCGATCGACAATTGATCGCAAACATTATATTACGTTAAAGTAATGAATTATTGAATTGGATAGTGAAGATTAGTTGTTGTTTACACATTTACAATGATAGATATGTCTAAAGGGTGCGATCGATAATTGATCACAAAAATTATATTAAGTTAAAGTAATGAATTATTGAATTGGTTATTGAAAATTAATTGTTGTTTACATATTATCAGTGATAGATATGTCTAAAGGGTGCGATCGAAAATTGATTGCAAACATTATATTAAATTAAAGTTATGAATTATTGAATTGGTTATTGAAGTTAAGTTGTTGTTTAAACATTCACTGTGATAGATATGTCTATAGGGTGCGATCGACAAGTGATCGCAAATATTATATTAAGTTAAAGTAATGAATTTTTTAATTGGATACTGAAGATTAGTTTTGTTTACACATTTACAATGATTGATATGTCTAAAGAGTGCGATCGACAATTGATCGCAACATAATATTAAGTTAATGTAATGAATTGTTGAATTGGATATTGAAGATTTGTTGTTTTTTTCATAATGATTGATATGTCTAAAGGGTGTGATCGACAATAAATCGCAACAATATATTAAGTTAATTGTTGGCCATTCTTTTATAGCTTTCACCTTTTCATCATCAACTTCAATGCCATGTGCACTCACAACAAACCCAAGAAACCACAAGTTTATCAATGCAAAAAGTACATTTCTTAAGGTTTGCAAACAAGCTTTCTTTCCTCAGCTCATTCAAATTAGCCCTAACATGCAAAAAATGATCATTCAAGCATTTGCTGTAATTCAATATATCATCAAAATAAACAACAACAAACTTGCCAAGGAAATCACGCAAAACATGGTGCATCAATCTCATGAAAGTACTAGGTGCATTAGTCAAACAAAATGGCATAACTAACCACTCATATAACCCATATTTTGTCATAAATGCTGTCTTCCCTTCATCACCACGGGATAGGATGACATACTTAACTGTAATCTTGTTGACGGCGTGACAATCCACACACATCATCCATGTTCCATCCTTCTTCGGAACCAATAGAACAAGTACAGCGCATGGGCTCATGCTCTCTCTAATATACCCTTTAGCCAATAATTCATCCATTTGCCTTTGTAGTTCCTTTGTTTCCTCAGGATTACTTCTATATGCTGGTCTATTTGGTATGCTAGCTCCTGGTACAAGGTCAATGTGATGTTCAATACCTCTCATTGGTGATAATCCATCAGGCACCTCATTAGGAAAGACATCTTGAAATTCCTGCAACAAAGATAGAAAAACACTAGGCAAATTCGGATCAAGGTTAGTGTTAGAAAATAAAACTTCCCTAAATCGAATAACCACCATGGCCCTCCTGCCTAAGTAAGCACTTTTCAAGTCTCTCTCTTTTGCATAGAAACTAGGCTGTCGGCTAACTGTTTCACTTTATTTTTCTTCCCCTCTTCAATTTTTTTCTTTTTCTCACCACTACAAACACTCACCGCTGGGCCATATTTGTCATTCTTTTCTTTCATGGTCTCTTTCCTCTCATCATTTTTTTTATCCTCACAGCCCAAATTCCCATTGGATTATTGACTCAATTTCAATTGATCTTGATATGCTTCTTTGGATGACAAGGGTGCAAGGGTGATTTTTCTGCCATCATGATCAAAAGAATATCGATTCTTGTACCCATCACGCATTACATGCCTATCAAACTGCCATAGTCTACCCAATAAAATATGACCAGCCTGCATAGGTACCACGTCGCAAACAACATCATCAGAATATTTCCCAATCGAGAAAGCTACAACTACTTGCTTAGTAACTTTGACCTCCCCACTATCATTCAACCACTGCAGCTTATACATATTTGGGTGTTTACCGCATTTCAGTCCTAACTTCTCAACTAAAGTAGTACTAGCTACATTAGTCAACTACCCCCATCAATGATTAAGCCACACACTTTGCCACCCATTAAATATCTCGTATGAAAAATATTCTCCGTCTGCTCTAGACTATCGTCCCTCTTGCAACAAGAGATTCACCATGGATAGCATACTCAATATCCTCATCATCTTCCAAAGATGGCATATCATCATTTGATTCATCTTCCTTCTAAGATCCAGACACAATTTCACCACCTTTAATTACAATCACTCTTTTTTTGGGCACTCATATGCATAGTGACCAGAACCTTAATATTTGAAACACTTAACGTCTCTATGCCTTGAAGTGGTAGCAGAATTAGTGGAATTAGAAGAACCTTTTTTATTGGCAAACTTTTTATCCAAATTCCTTGATGTTTCCAGCCCTTTGTCTTTGGAATCAGCCTCTTCATTCTTCTTTTTGTCATCAAATTTTGACCAGTTTGAATTCCATTGTGATTTAGAATTTGAAAATTTCTTGGATCTGCCCTTTTGTTTTTGTTGCCTCTCTACCTTCATGGTAATATTCACCAATTCCTCCATCTCAACATAAGGGTGTAACTCCACTACATCATCAATCTCATCATTTAGACCTCTTAAAAATCTTGCCATTGTGACTTGGACATCCTCATCCATGTTTGCTTTAATCATGAGCATCTCCATCTCCTTGTAGTAATCCTCCACAGATTTTGAACCTTGACAAAGCTTATGCACCTTCTGGTGTACTTCCTTATAGAAATAAGAGGGAACGAACCTCTTTCTTATTATTCATTTCATCTCAGTCCAAGAGTCAATCGGGTATTCACCATTTCGTCTTCTAGACTTCAATAATTCATCCCACCAAACTAAAACATGATCTGAAAATTCAACTGCTGCAAATTTTACCTTCTTTCCCTCCGAGTAATTATGGCAAGCAAAAACCATCTCCACCTTCATCTCCCATTATAGGTAAGTTTCAGCGTCATTCCTTCCTTTGAATTCAGGTATCTTCATCTTGATAGCATTAAGATTGCTATCGCGCCTTTCTCTATTGTTCCTCATCTCACCTCTTCGATTCACAATAGAATCTTCCTCATTAGACAGGACCCAGACATCTCATGATGAGAATTGTTTTGTCTACTTCTCCTCATACTATTCCTAGTATGAAGTCCCTCCACCGTATGAGTCATCTCATTCCTCCACACTTCCAATTCTTCAAACTTGCTAAGCAGCTTCCAGAATTGACTCGTAAAGACATCATACATAATTTTTGTGCCCGATACAGGGGTCTCCTCACCTTCTTTACCCTCTGATCTTGACATATTATATAGTGTTTATTAACCTGCAGAAAAAATATTAGTAGAAAAAAATAGAAAACAGCCTCACAACGTCAGTCCCTAACGTGTTTCACTCGATAGAATATTGTCACAAGTGTTTGCACTCGATTTTGGCTTTTACCCTCTGATGTGCTCGCCTTTGAATGCGTTTTACATCTCTAGATTGCTTCGTTCCGTTGAACTTCAAAAATCAAATCAATTAATCAAAGAAATTCCATAGTAGTGTAACTAAGGGAGAGAAAGATAACGGAAAGACTAATCACGATAGGAACAGAAAGTAAATTAGCAATTTGGAGAATCTGATTTTTACTTTTTTTTTGACAAACAATAATATGTATCTGAAGTATGAGTATAAACTAAACAAAGAAGTCAAATTAAATTGTTTTCTTTCTTTCTTTTTTTTTTTTTGCTTTTTTTTTTGAAAGAAATTCAAATACAATAGATTAATGTAAGAGAATAACTTGAGTACTTAGATCTGTAATTGGACTGAAGAAGAAAAGGAAAAATACGAAGAACAGAAGAAAGAAAAAATCAGACCAAAAGACTAAATGGAACGGACACAGAAATAAACAAGATAAATAGGAATTTATCTTGAGCAAGCTCTGATACCAAATGATGCGGAAACCCCAGGTTTATAGAGAAACCGAAACCCCAACACACAGTTGATCCCAAAGATAAACACAAGATTAAAACCCTCCCTATTGCACCCCTAAGAAACCTGTCCTTAGAAACACAACTGATTGGGATAAGAAAGTACAAGAACTTAGAATCAAGACACACAATACAGAATTACCTTGATAATTAGATCCAACTTTTTGGTTCAACAAGAGAAGCAGTGACAACCTCACTTGCACACAATATACGGCTCTTTAAAAGAACTCTTTTTAATTTTCCAAAAAAAAAAAAAAAACTCATTACAAAAACTGTCTTGTTCCTTTATATAGGGAACAAATATTATAAACCCTAATTAATTCCTTAAAATAAGGAAATAAATCAATGAGATTAAAACTAGCCAAATTCTGACTTGTAAGATAAAAAGAAAAGGAAACAAATCTCGTGACAGCCAAAGATGACTAGTCAATCCCGCCTAAATCTTTTCTTCCAGCTTCCAGATGCAATAACTTGAGCTATACCAATCCAACTAAGTTTATTCTTGATGAGTTGAAAAGTTTAAGATGTCCTCTTTAACTTTGCTATCATTTGATGATAGAATCAGAGTTTTATTTGCCCATCAATGTAGAAAAATCCTTCTGCCATATTTTGAGAAGGTGATCTTCTTATCATTCCCTCAGATGCTGCAGGCCAAACACAAATGTACAGGCTGCATTTTGGTGATTCTTGCCTCCATTGATTTTCTACCTTCTTCCTTGATAATTTCTTCATTCATTCGTTCAACATAAGCATTAACTAATATCCAATAGTTGCCAAAACATTATTAAATGATGTGGAGACACGTGATCTGTCATGTGTAGCCCTTCTTTGCATTTGGGGAGTCCATGGCATCTAGAGAGGGTAGTATGAATGGCGATCAGAGAATATGATCAGTGATCATGAGTTGTGATCAATGATCACAGTGCATCAAACAAGCTGGGGAGTAAGTCAAATCACAATTATTCATGCCCATTAACCTTTCTATGTTAAAAACATGTGGTTCAGCTATCGTCGAAAATCGACCACATGCCTCGGTTGGTCAAAACTTGATTAAGTAAACAAGTTTGAGGATGTGGTGGTATGCACTAATATCCAATAGTTTCCAAAACATTATGAAATCATGTGGAAACCCATAATCTATTATGTGTACTAGCAAGAGGCCCTTCTTTGCCTATGGGGAGTTTAGACATCTAAAAGAGGGTATTGTGAATGGCGATCACAGACTATGCTTAGTGATCACGAGCTATGATCAACGATCACAGTGCATCAAACAACGTGTGCTTCTGCTATTATCGAAAAATGACTACATCTCTTGGTTACTCCAAATATGAGTAACTAGAGAAGTAGGAGGATGAGGTGGTATGCACTCATATCCAATAGTTGCCAAAACATTATGCAATAATGTGGAGACCGTAATCTGTCATGTGTAGTAGCAAGAGGCCCTTCTTTGCCTTTCGAGAGTCCATGGCATCTGAAAGAGTGTACTATAAATGGCTATCAAAGACTATTATCCGTGAGAACGAGCTGTGATCAAAGATCACAATGCATCTAACGAGGTGGGGAGTAAGTCAAATTACAATCATTCATGCCAATTAACCTTTCTATGACGAAAACGTGTGCATTTGCTATTGTTGAAAAACGACCACTTGCCTTGGTTGATCAAATATGAGTAACTAGACGAGTAGGAGTATGGGGTAGTATGCACTAATTTCCAATAGTTGCCAAAACATTATGAAATGATGTGGAAACCCATAATCTATCATAAGTATTAGCAAGAGGCCTTTCTTTGCCTATGGAAGTCCAAAAATCTAAAAGCGGGTACAGTGAATGGCGATCGCAGACTATGATCTGTGATCACGAGCTGTGGTCAACGCATCAAACGAGGTAGGGAGTAAGTTAAATCACCATTATTCACGATTAATAACCTTTCTTTGACTTAAACGTGTGCTTCGGCTATCGTCGAAAAACGACCGATAGCCTTGGTGGCTCATAACATTAATAATTACATAAGTAGGAGGATGGGGTGGCATGCAATCATATCCTATAGTTGCCAAAACATTATGAAACGATGAGGAAACCCATAATCTATCATGTATTGTAGAAAGAGGCCCTTCTTTGCCTATGGGGTGTCCAAACATCTAAATGAGGGTACTTTGAATGGCGATCATAGACTATGATTAGCGATCACGAGCTGTGATCAACGATCACAGTGCATTAAACAAGCTGGGGAGTAAGTAAAATCATAATTATACATTCCCATTAACCTTTCTATGTTTAAAACATGTGCTTTTGCTATCGTCAAAAAAAAGACCACATATCTTTGTTGCTCAAAACATGAGTAACTAGACAAGTATGAGGATGGGGTGGTATGAGCTCATATCGTTTATTTGCCAAAACATTATGAAATGATGTGGAGACCCGTAATCTTTCATGTATAGTAGCAAGAGTCCCTTCTTTGCCTTTCGAGAGTCCATGGCATCTTAAAGAGTGTACTATGAATGGCTATCAAAGACTATGATCCGCGATGACGAGCTGCGATCTACGATCACTGTGCATCAAGTGAGGTGCGAAGTAAGTAAAATCACAATTATTCATGCCTACTAACCTTTCTATGTTAAAAACGTGTACTTCTTCTATAGTCGAGAAATGACCACATTTCTTGGTTGATCAAAACATGAGTAACTAGACAAGTAGGAGATTGAGGTGTTATGCACTCATATCCAATAGTTGCCAAAATATTATGCAATAATGTGGAGACCCGTAATATGTCATATGTAGTAGCAAGAGTCCCTTCTTTGCCTATGGGGAGTCCAGGCATCTAAAAGAGGGTACAATGAATAGCGATCGCAGACTCTGATCCGTGATCACGAGCTGTGGTCTATGCATGAAACAAGGTGGGGAGTAAGTTAAATCAAATTATTCATGCTAAATAACCTTTCTATGACTAAAACTTGTGCTTCGGCTATCATTGAAAAACGACAAATAGCCTTTGTGGCTCGTAACATTAGTAATTGACAACTAGGACAAATAGTGGGTGGTGCATATGCACTAGTCCAAGTGCCAAAAAAAATTATGAAATTATTGGGATGCCCGTTATCTGTCTTATGTAGCCCTTCTTTGCCTTTGGAGAGTCCATGATATCTAAAAGAGGGTACTGTGAATGGCGATCAGGGACTATGATCAGTGATTACGTGTTTTGATCAACGATCATAGTGCATTAAACAAGGTAGGGAGTAAGTCAAATCACAATTATTCATGCCCATTAACCTTTCTATCTTGAAAATGTGTTCTTCTGCTATCGTCAAAAAACGACCACATGCTTCGGTTGCTCAAAACATGAGTATTAAGACAAGTATGAGGATGGGGTGGTATGCACTAATATCTAATAGTTGCCAAAACAGTATGAAATGACGTGGAAACACATAATCTATCATGTGTAGTAGCAAGAGGCCCTTATTTGCCTATGGGGAGTCCAGACATCTAAAAGAGGGTATTATGAAGGGCGATCACATACTATGATTAGGGATCACGAGCTGTAATCAACGATCACAGTGCATCAAACAAGGTGGGGAGTAAGTAAAGTCACAAATATATATTCCCATTAACCTACTTGTGTTTCTGCTATCGTCGAAAAATGACCACATTTCTTTGTTGCTCAAAACATGAGTAACTAGACAAGTAGGGATGGCTTGGTATGCACTCATATCCAATAGTAGCCAAAACATAAGTCAATGATGTGGAGACCCGTTATCTATCATGTGAAGTAGCAAGAGGCCCTTCTTCACCTTTCGAGAGTCCATGGCATCTAAAAGAGTGTACTATGAATGGCTATCAAAGACTATGATCTGTGATCACGAGCTGTGATCAACGATCACTGTGCATTAAATGAGGTGGGGAGTAAGTCAAATCACAATCATTCATGCCCATTAACCTTTGTATGACGAAAATGTGTGCATTTGCTATCGTCGAAACATGACCACATGCCTTATTTGATCAAATATGAGTAACTAGACGAGTAGGAGGACGGGGTGGTGTGCACAAATATCCAATAGTTTCCAAAACTTTATGAAATTATGTGGAAACCATAATCTATCATGTATTAGCAAGAGGCCCTTCTTTGCCTATGAAGAGTCCAGGCATCTAAAAGATGGTACAGTGAATGGCGATCGCAGACTCTAATCCGTGATCACGAGCTGTGGTCAACGCATCAAACGAGGTAGGGAGTAAGTTAAATCACCATTATTCATGCTTAATAACCTTTCTATGACTAAAACGTGTGCTTCGGCTATCGTCGAAAAATGACCAATAACCTTGGTGGCTCATAACATTAGTAATTAGACAAGTTGGAGGATGGGGTGGTATGCAATCATATCCAATAGTTGCCAAAACATTATGAAATGATGTAGAGACCCGTAATCTGTCATGTGTAGACCTTCTTTGCCTTTGGGGAGTCTATGGCGTCTAAAAGAGGTTACTGTAAATGGCGATTAGAGACTATGATCAGTGATCACGAGCTGTGATCAACGATCATAGTGCATCAAACAAGGTGGGGAGTAAGTCAAATCACAATTATTCATGCCCGTGAACTTTTCTATGTTGAAAACGTGTGCTTTTGCTATTGTCGAAAAATGATCACATGCCTCAGTTGCTCAAAACATTAGTAACTAGACAAGAATGGGATAGGGAGGTATGCACTAATATCCAATATTTGCCAAAACATTATGAATTGATATGGAAACCCATAATCTATCATGTGTAGTAGCAAGAGGCCGTTCTTTGCTTATGGGGAGTCCAGACATCTAAAAGAGGGTACTGAGAATGGCGATCATAGACTATGATTAGCGATCACGAGCTGTGATCAACGATCACAGTGCATCAAACAAGGTGGGGAGTAAGTCAAATCACAATTATACATTCCCATTAACCTTTCAATGTTGAAAATGTGTTCTTCTGCTAACGTCGAAAAATGACCACATTTCTTGGTTGCTCAAAACATGAGTAAGTAGACAAGTAGGAGGATGAGGTGGTATGCACTCAGATCCAATAGTTTCCTTAACATTATGGAATGATGTGGAGACCCATAATCTGTCATGTGTTGTAGCAAAAGGCCCTTCTTTGCCTTTCGAGAGTCCATGGCATCTAAAAGAGTGTACTATGAATGGCGATCAAAGACTATGATCCGTGATCACGAGCTGTGATCAACGATCACAGTGTATCAAACGAGGTGGGTAGTAAGTCAAATCACAATCATTCATGCCTATTAACCTTTCTATGATGAAAACCTGTGCATTTGCTATCGTCGAAAAACGACCGCTTGCCTTAGTTGATCAAATATGAGTAATGAGAGGAGTAGGAGGATGAGGTGGTATGCACTAATATCCAATAGTTTCCAAAACATTATGAAATGATGTGGAGACCCAAAATCTGTCATGTTCAAAGGGTGTGATCGAACATTGATCGCAATATTATGTTAAGCTAAAGTAATGTATTATTAATTGGTTATTGAATATTAATTATTCATAAAATAATTAAAACTATTGGTATGTCTAAATGGTGCGATCAACCATTGATTGCAACATTATTAAGTTAATGTAATGAATTATTGAATTGGTTATTGAATATTAATTGTTGTTTACACATTTACAGTGACTAATAAGTCTAAAGGGTGCGATCGAACATTGATCGCAACATTAACTTAAGCTAAAGTAATGAATTAGAATTTCTTCTTGAATATTAATTGTTCATTACACATTTACAGTGTTTGATATGTCTAAAGGGTGCGGTCAAACATTAGTCGCAATTTTATGTTACGTTAAAAAAAAGTAATTATAGAATTGGTTATTGAATATAAATTGTTCACTTACACTAATTAATATGTCTAAAGGGTGTGATCAAACATTGATTGCAACATTATTGTAAGTTAAGTAATGAATTATAGAATTTGTTAATGAATATTAATTGTTGTTTACTTATTTACAGTGATTGATATCTCCGAAAGGTGCGATCAAACATTGATTGCAATATTATAGTAAGTTAAAGTAATGAATTATTGAATTTGTAATAGAATATTAATCAATCTTTACACAATAACACTTATTGATATATCTAAAGGGTACAATCCAACATTGATCGCAACATTATAGTAAGTGAAAGTAATGAATTATTGAATTGGTGATTGAATATTAATTGTTCTTTACACAATTTCACTGATTGATTTGTCTAAAGGGTGCGATCGAACGTTGATTGCAATATTATGTTAAGCAAAGTAATGAATTATTCAATTGGTTATTGAATATTAATTATTCTTTACACAATTACAATTATTGGTATGTCTAAATGGTGCGATCGAACATTGATTGCAACATTATTGTAAGATAGAGTACTGAATTATTAAATTGGTTATTGAATATTAATTATTGTTTAGTCATTTACAAAGATTGATAAGTCTAAAGGGTGGGATCGAACATTGATCGCACATTATGTTAAGTTAAAGTAATGAAATATTGAATTGTTTATTGAATATTAATTGTTCATTACACATTTACACTGACTGATATCTCTAAAAGGTGCAATCTAACATTGATTGCAACATTATAGTAAGTTAACAACAGATAACGGGTCTCCACATCATTTAATAATGTTTTGGCAAATATAGGATATGAGTGCATACCACTCCATCCTCGTATTTGTGTAGTTACTCAATTTTGAGCAAACAAGGCATGTGGTCATTTTCGACGATAGCCGAAGCGCACGTTTTTGTCATAGAAATGTTAATAGGAATGAATAATTGTGATTTAACTTACTCCCCACCTTGTTTGATGCACTCTGATCCATTATCACAGCCCGTGATCACGGATAATAGTCTATGATCGCCATTCATAGTACCTTCTTTTAGATTTCATAGACTCCCCTAAGACAAAGAAGGGCCTCTTGCTACTACACATGATAGATTATGGATTTCCACTTTATTTCATAATGTTTTGGCAACTATTAGATATGAGTGCATATCACCCTATCATCCTACTTGTCTAGTTACTCATGTTTTGAGCAACCAAGGCGTATGGTCCTTTTTTGACGATAACCGAAGCATATATTTTAATCATAGAAATGTTACTGGGCATGAATAATGAGGATTTGACTTACTCCCCACCTCTCTTGATGCACTATGATCGTTGATCACAACTCGTGATCACGGATTATGTTTGTGATCACCATTCACATTACCCTCTTTTAGATGCCATGGACTCCCCTAAGGCAAAGAATGACCTCTTGCTACTACACATGACAGATTATGGTTTTCCACATCATTTCATAATATTTTGGCAACTATTGGATATGAGTGCATACCACCCCATCTTTGCACTTGTTAAGTTACTCATGTTTTGATCAACCAAGACATGTGGTCATTTTTCGATGATAGCCGAAGCACAGTTTTTATCATTGACACTGATCATAGTCTGTGATCTCCATTCACAGTATCCTCTTTTAGATTCCATGGACTCCCCAAAGGCAAAAAAGGGCTACACATAACAGATTACGGGTCTCCACATCATTTCTTAAATGTTTTGGAACCTATTGGATATGATTACATACCACTCCATCCTCCTACTTGTCTAATTACTAATGTTACGAGCAACCAAAGCTATTGGTCGTTTTTCGACGAGAGCCAAAGCACACGTTTTAGTCATAGAAAGGTTATTAAGCATGAATAATGGTGATTTAAAACATGTGTAACTAGACAAGTAGAAGGATAGGGTGGTATGCACTCATATCGAATAGTTGCAAAAATATTATGAAATGACTTGGAGAGCGGTAACCTGTCATATGTAGTATCAAGAGGCACGTCTTAGCCTTTGGGGAGTCCATGGCATCTAAAAGTGTGTACTATGAATAGCGATCACAAGCTATGATCCGTGATCACGAGAAGTGATCAACGATCACAGTGCATCAAATGAGATGAGGAGTAAGTCATATCACCATTATTCATGCCCATTAACAATTCTATGACAACCCCGTAATCACTATAATTCAATGTTCGATCGCACCCTTTAGACTTATCAATCACTGTAAATGTGTGAACATCAATTAATGTTCGATAATCAATTCAATAATTCATTTCTGTAGCATAACATAAAGTTGCGATCAATGTTCGATCGCACCTTTAGGAGATATTAATCACTGTAAATGTGTAAACAATAATAAATATTCAATAACCAATTCAAAAATCCATTACTTTAACTTACTATAATGTTCGATCGCACCCTTTAGACATATAAACGGTGCAATTGTGTAAAGAATAATTAATGTTCAATAACCAATTCGATAATTCTTTACTTTATCTTAATCAATGTTGCGTAAAGAACAATTAATATTCAATATCCAATTCAATAATTCATTACTTTAACTTACTATAATGTTGCGATAAATGTTCGATCGCATCCTTTAGACATATCAATCAATGTAATAGTGTAAAGAGCAAATAATATAACAAATTCAATAATTCATTACTTTAATTTACGATAATGTTGTGACCTATGTTCGATCGTACCCTTTGGAAATATCAATCAATGTAATTTTGTAAAGAACAAATAATATTTAACAAATTCAATATTACTTTTTTTAACGTAACATAATGTTGCGATTAATGTTCGATCGCACCCTTTAGACATATCAATTATTGTAAATGTGTAATGAACAATTAATATTCAATAAGCCATTCAATAATTCATTAGTTTAACTGACTATAATAGTGCGACCCATATTCGATCGCACCATTAGACTTATCAATCACTGTAAATGTGTAAACAACAATTAATCTTCAACAATAAATTCAATAATTTATTTATAGTTACTCATGTTTTGAGCAACCAAGGCATGTGATAATTTTTTCGACAATAGCTGAAGTGCACGTTTTCGTCATTAAATGGTGAATGGGCATGAATAATGGTTATTTGAATGACTCCCGACCTCGTTTGATGGACTATAATCGTTGATCAAGGCTCATGATCACGGATCATAGTCTGTGATAGCCATTCATACTACTCATTAAGATGCCACAGGCTCCCCAAAGGCAAATAAGGGCCTAGTCCTACTACACATGACAAATTACGAGTCTCGACATAGTCTGTGATCATATTCTGTGATCGCCATTCATAGTACACTCTTTTAAATGCCATGGATGCCACAAAGGATAAGAATGACCTCTTGCTAATACACATGAAAGATTACAAGTCTCTACATCATTTCAAAATGTTTAAGCAACTATTTGATATGAGTGCATACCACCCTATCCTTCTACTTGTCTAGTTACTGATGTTTTGAGCAACCAAGGCATGTGGTCATTTTTTGACGATAGCCGAAGCGCATGTTTTACTCATAGAAAGTTTAAGGGGCATGAATAATGGTGATTTGAAGGACTCTCAACCTTGTTTGATTGATTGTGACCGTTGATCATAGCTCTTGATCACGGATCACAGTTTGTGATTAACCACTCACGGTACACTCTTTTAGATGCAATGGACTCCCCAAAGGCGAAGAAGGCCCTCTTGCTACTACACAAGACAGATTAAGGATCTCCATACCATTTCATAATTTTTTGGCAGGTATTGGATATGAGTGCATACCACTACATCCTCCTACTTGTTTAGTTACTCATGTTTTGAGCAACCATGGCATGTGAACACTTTTCAACGATAGCCGAAGCTCACATTTTCATCATAGAAAGGTTAATGGGCATACTAATGATGATTTGAATGACTCTCAACCTCCTTTGATGCACTGTGATCATCGACCATAGCTCTTGATCACGGATCATAGTCTGTGATCGCCATTCATAGTACACGCCTTTAGATGCCATGGACTCCCTAAAGGCAAAGAAGGGCCACATGACAGATTATGGGTCTCCACATAAAAAATAATATTTTGGAAACTATTGGATAAGAGAGCATACCACCCCATGCTCCTACTTTTCTAGTTACTCATGTCTTGAGCAACCGAGGTATATGGTCATTATTCGACGATAACCGAAGCGCACGTTTTCATCATAGAAAGGTTAATGGGTGTGAATAATGGTGATTTGAATGACTCCCAGCCTCTTTTGATGCACTATAATCACTGATCATAGGTAATGATCACAGATCATAGTCTGTGATCGCCATTCATAGTACACTCTCTTAGATGCCATGGACTCCCCAAAGGCAAAGAGGGGCCTCTTGCTACTACATATGAGAGGTTACGGGTTTCCACATCATTTCATAAAGTTTTGGAAAACTATTGAATTTGAGTGTATACAACCCCATCCTCCTAATTGTCTAGTTACTCATGTTTGGAGCAACCAAGGCATATTGTTTTTTTTTTTACGATAGTCGAAGCACAGATTTTAATCATAGAAAGGTTATTGTGTACCAATAATGGTGATTTGACTTACTTCCCACCTCGTTTGATGCGCTGTGATCGTTGCTGCCACGGACAACCTAAAGGCAAAGAAGGGCATGTTGCTACTACACATGAAAAATTACGAGTCTCCACATCATTTTATAATGTTAAGGAACTACTGGATATGAGTGCATACAACCCTATGCTTCTACTTGTCTAGTTACTCATGTTTTCAGCAACAAAGGCATGTGGTCATTTTTCGACGATAGGCGAAGCGCACGTTTTACACATTGAAATGTGAAGGGGCATGAATAATGGTGATTTGAAGGACTACCTACCTCGTTTGATGTACTCTGATCGTTGATTCTAGCTTATGATCACAGATTGCAGTTTGTGATCTGCCACTCACAATACACTCTTTTAGATGCCATGGACTACCTAAAGGCAAAGAAAGGGCTCTTGGTACTACACAAGACAGATTATGGGTCTCCACACCATTTCATAATTTTTTTTTGCAACTATTGGATACGAGTGCATAGAACACCATCCTCCTACTTGTCTAGTTACTCATGTTTTGAGCACCAAGGTATGTGGTCACTTTTGAACGATAGCCGAAGCACACGTTTTCATCATAAAAGATTAATGGGCATTAATAATGGTGATTTGAATGACTCCCAACCTCCTTTTATGCACTGTGATCAATGAGCATAAATCATGAACACGGATCATAGTATGTGATCGCCATTCTTAGTACACTCTTTTAGATATCATGGACTCCCCATAAGCAAAGAAGGGACTCTTACTTTTACACATATAAGATTACGGGTCTCCAGATTATTCATAATGTTTTGGCAACTAATGGATATGAGTGCATACAACCCCATCCTCTTACTTGTTTAGTTACTCATGTTTTGGGCAACCAAGACATGTGGTCATTTTTCGACGATAGGCGTAAAGCACATTTTCGTCATGAAAAGGTTAATGGGCATGAATAATGGTGATTTGATTGACTCTTAATCAGTCTGATGCACTATAAACATTGATCATAGCTAATGATCACAGATCATAGTCTGTGATCGCCATTCATAGTACACTCTTTTAAATGCCATGGACTCCACAAAGGATAAGAATGGCCTCTTGCTACAACACATGACAGATTACGGGTCCCGAAATCATTTTATAATGTTTTGGCAACTATTGGATATGAGTGCATACCACCTCATCCTCCTGCTTGTCTAGTTACTCATGTTTTATGCAATAAAGGCATGTGGTCATTTTTCAACGATAGGCGAAGCGCATGTTTTCTTCATAGAAAGGTTAATGGGCATGAATAATGGTGATTTAAATGACTCTCTACCTCGTTTGATGTACTATAATCTTTGATCATAGCTAATGGTTACAGGTCGTAGTTTGTGATCGCCATTCATAATACACTCTTTTGGATGCCATAGATTCACATAAGCAAAGAAGGGCCTCTTATTACTACACATAACAATTACGAGTCTCCAAATCATTTCATAATATTTTGGAAACTATTGGATATGAATGCATACCAACCCATCCTCCTTCTTGTCTAGTGACTCATGTTTGAGCAACCAAGGCATGTGGTCATTTTCCGACAATAGCCGAAGCGCACGATATCGTCAAAGGTTAATGGGCATGAATAATGGTGATTTGACTTACTCCCCACCTTGTTAGATGCATTGTGATTGTTGATCATAACTCATGATCACGGATAATATTCTGTGAACGCCATTCATAGTACACTCTTTTGCATTCCATGGTTTTCCCAAAGGCAAAGAAGGGCCTCTTACTACGACACATGACAGATTATGGGTTTCCACATTATTTCATAATGTTTTGGAAACTATTGGATATGAGTGTCTACCAACCCATCCTCCTACTTATCTTGTTACACATGTTTGAGGCGACCAAGACATGTGGTCATTTTTCTACGATAACGAAAGCACACATTTTAATCATAGAAAGGTTACTTTGCATGAATAATGGTGATTTGACTTACTCCCCACCTTGTTTCATACAATGTGATCATGATGATAACTCATGATCACAAATCATAGTCTGTGATCGCCATTCACAGTACCCTCTTTTAGATGCCAAGGACTCCCCAAAGTCAAAAAAGGGCCTCTTGCTACTACACTTGACAGATTATGGGTTTCCAAATCATTTCATAATGTTTTGGCAACTACTGGATATGAGTGCATACAACCCATTTCTCCTACTTGTCTAGTTACTCATGTTTTGAGCAACCAAGGCATGTGGTCGTTTTTCGACGATAGCAGAAGTGCACGCTTTCATCATAAAAATGTTATAGGGCACCCGTAATCTGTCCTTGTTTGATGCACTATAATCGTTGATCATAGCTAATGATCACAGATTATAGTCTGTGATCGCCATTCATAGTATACTCTTATAAATACCATTGAGTCCCCAAAGGCAAATAAGAGCCTCTTGCTACTACACAGGATAGATTACGGGTCTCCACATCATTTCATAAAGTTTTTGCAACTATTGGATATGAGTGCATACCACCCAATCCTCCTACTTGTCTAGTTACTCATGTTTTGAGAAACCAGGGCATGTGGTTGTTTTTCAACAAAAGCTTTATCAAACATTATCATAGAAAGGTTATTGGGCATGAATATGGTGTTTTGAATGACTCCCAACCTCGTTTGATGCTCTATATTCGATGAACATAGCTATGATCACGGATCATAGTCTGATCGCCATTCTTAGTACGCTCTTTTAGATAGCATGGACTCCCACAGCAAAGAAGGGCCTCTTGCTACTACAGATGACTGATTATGGGTCTCCACATCATTTCATAATGTTTTGGCATCCATTGGATATGAGGGCATACCACCCCATCCTCCTAGTTGTCTTGTTACTCATGTTTTGAGCAACCAAGGCATGTGGTTGTTTTTCGATGATAGCCGAAGCGCACATTTTAATCTATAATGGTTATTGGGCATGAATAATAGTGATTTGAATGACACACAACCTCGTTTGATGCACTATAATCGTTGATCATAGCTAATGATCACATATCATAGTTTCTGACCGTCATTCATAATACACTCTTTTAGATGCCATTAACTCCCCAAAGGCAAAAAAGGGCATCTTGCTACTACACATGACTGATTATTGGTTTCCACATCATTTAATAATATTTTTGCAACAATTGGATATGAGTGCATACCACCCTATTCTCTTACTTGTGTAGTTACTCATGTTTTTAGCAACAAGGCACGTGGTCATTTTTCGATGATAGCCGAAGCGCACGTTTTACTCTTAGATAGGTTAAGAGGCATGAATAATGGCGATTTGAAGGACTCTCAATCTCGTTTGATGGTTTGTGATCGTTGATCATTGCTCGTGATCGCGGATCATTATTTGTGATCTGCCAGTCAAAGTACATCTTTTAGATGCCATGGACTCCCCAAAGGCAAAGAAGGGCCTCTTGCTACTACACAGGACAGATTATGGGTATTCAAACCAATTCACAATGTTTTGGCAATTATTGGATATGAGTACATACTAATCTATCCTCATACTTGTCTAGTTACTCATTTTTTTAGTAACTAAGGCGTATGGTCATTTACTAATGTTTTAGCAACCATTGGATGTGAGTGTAGACCACTCCAACCTCCTATTTGTCTAGTTACTCATGTTTTCAGCAACCAATGCATGTGGTCATTTTTCGATGATAGCGGAAGCGCACGTTTTAATCATAGAAAGGTTATTGCACATGAAATATAATGATTTGAATGACTCCCAACCTCATTTGATGCGCTATAATTGTTGATCAAAGCTAATGATCACGGATCATAGTCTGTGATCGCCATTCATAGTACATTCTTATAGATACCATTGAGTTCCCAAAGGCAAAGAAGGGCCTCTTGCTACTACACAGGAAAGATTACAGGTCTCCACATCATTTCATAATGCTTTTGGAGCTACTGGATATGAGTGCATACCACCCTATCCTCCTACTTGTCTAGTTACTCATATTTTGAGCAACTAGGGCATGTGGTCGTTTTTCGACAATAGCCGAATCAAACATTATAATCATAGAAAGGTTATTGGTCATGATTAATAGTGTTTTGAATGACTCCCAACCTTGTTTAATGTAGTATATTCGATGAACATAGCTAATGATCACGGATCATAGTCTGTGATTGCCATTCTTAGTACATTCTTTTAGATGTCATAGAATCCTAAAAGCAAAGAACAGCCTCTTGCTACTACAGATGACTGATTATGGGTCCCCACATCATTTCATAATGTTTTGGCGACCATTGGATATGAGGGCATACCACCCCATCCTCCTACTTGTCTAGTTACTCTTTTTTTTAGCAACCAAGGCATGTGGTCGTTTTTCGACGATTGCCGAAGCGCCCGTTTTAATCATAGAATTGTAATTGGGCATGAATAATAGTGATTTGAATTACACACAACCTCGTTTGATGCACTATAATCGTTGATCATAGCTAATGATCAAAGAGCATAATCTGTGATCGCCATTCATAACACACTCTTATAGATGCCATGGACTCCCTAAAGGCAAAGAAGGGCCTCTTGCTACTACACATGACAGATGATGGGTCTCCACATCATTTAATAATGTTTTTGCAACTATTGGATATGAGTGCATACCACCCCATCCTTCTACCTGTTTATTTACTCATGTTTTTAGCAACCAAGGCATGTGGTCACTTTTTGATGATAGCCGAAGCGCATGTTTTACTCTTAGAAAGGTTAAGCGGCATGAATAATGGTGATTTGAATGACACACAACCTCGTTTGATGCACTATATCGTTGATCATAGCTAATTATCATAGATCATAGTCTGGGATCGCCATTCATAATACACTCTTTTAGATGCCATTGACTTCCCAAAGGCGAAAGAAGGGCCTCTTGCTACTACAAATGACAGATTATGGGTCGCCACATCATTTTATAATGTTTTTGCAGCTATTAGATATGAGTGCATACCACCTCATCCTCCTACTTGTCTTGTTATTCATGTTTTTAGCAACCAAGGCTTGTGGTCATTTTTCGATTATAGCCGAAGTGCACATTTTACTCTTAGAAAGGTTAAGGGGCATGAACAATGCTGATTTGAAGGACTCCCAATCTCGTTAGATGGATTGTGATCGTATATCATTGTTCGTGATCACGGATAATTATTTGTGATCTGCCTCTCATAGTACACTCTTTTAGATGCCATGGAATCCTCAAATGCAAAGAAGAGCCTCTTGTTACTACACAAGACAGATTATTGGAATCCTCACCATTTCATAATGTTTTGGCAATTATTGGATATGAGTACATACCAATCCATCCTCATACTTGTCTAGTTACTCATGTTTTGAGCAACTAAGGGGTGTGGTCATTCTATAATGTTTTGGCAACCATCAGATATGAGTGCATACCACCCCATCCTCCTACTTGTCTAGTTACTCATGTTTTCAGCAACCAAGGCATGTGGTCATTTTTCGATGATAGCCGAAGCGCACGTTTTAATCATAGAAAGGTTTCGGCGCATGAAATATAGTGATTTGAATGACTCCCAACCTCGTTTGTTGCACTATAATAGCTGATCATAGCTAATGATCACGGATCATAGTCTGTGATCGCCATTCATAGTACACTCTTATAGATACCATGGACTCCCCAAAGGCAAAGAAGGGCCTTTGCTACTACACACGAAAGATTTTGGGTCTCCACATCATTTAATAATGTTTTTGCAACTATTGGATATGAGTGCATACCACCCCATCCTTCTACTTGTCTATTTGCTCATGTTTTTAGCAACCAAGGCATGTGGTCACTTTTTGATGATAGCCGAAGCGCATGTTTTACTCTTAAGAAGGTTAAGGGGCATGAATAATTGTGATTTCAATGACACACAACCTCGTTTGATGCACTATATCTTTGATCATAGCTAATGATCATAGATCATAGTTTGTGATCGCCATTCATAATACACTCTTTTAGATGCCATTGACTCCCCAAAGGCAAAGAAGTGCCTCTTGCTACTACACATGACAGATTATGGGTCTCCACATCATTTAATAATATTTTTGCAGCTATTGGATATGAGTGCATACCACCCCATCCTCCTACTTGTCTAGTTACTCGTGTTTTTAGCAACCAAGGCATGTGGTCATTTTTCGATGATAGCCGAAGCGCACGTTTTACTCTTAGAGAGGTTAAGGGGCATGAATATGGCGATTTGAAGGACTCCTAATCTTGTTTGATGGTTTGTGATCGTTGATTATTGCTCGTGATCACGGATCATTGTTTGTGATCCGCCACTCACAGTACACTCTTTTAGATACCGATGGAGGTCCATCTAGCCTAGCCTATCAAGATGCCTTGGACATGGGCCTTTGTGCACCTTTGGGAGATGGAGGAGAACCAAGCATTATTGGACCTGAAATAGCAGCTGGGTATGACCTGAAAATGGGGTTTCTTTTAAAGCCATTTGGTCTGTTTCAAGCCCTCATAACTATTGACTAAAGAGAGGCCCAATCCGAAGAACTTAACCCATGAAATCTGATCCATATATTCAACCCATATTTGGATCTTTCCGAATGACTTTTCAAGTTTCTTTATGTTACTTTTGTTATCTTAACTTGTCTTTATTTCAATTTTATTATGGCTGTTGTTAATGCCTATTTAGTTACATTTATTGTAGGCATTTTTATTTCCTTTCAACTTTCAATGTAATGTTCCCTATTTAAAGGAAGAAATAGATGAAGTAAAGCATAAGATTTTGAAAGAAAAAATATTTGAGTGTTTAAACACCTAGATTTTGTTTGTTTCCAAAAACATTCAAGGGTTTTATTAGTTTCCAAAAACTATTGGGTTTTGTATGTTTCCGAAAACATTCAACTTGTTTTTATCTTATTTAAAATATACATCCACCACGCCATTCGTTTGTATCAGAGCTCGGATCATATAAAAAAATCAGATCATGTCAGGAGATTAAGATTTATCCGCTGCATTTGCGGCAATGAGGCTAGAAATGGAGGCTCTTAAGGCCAAGAATGAGGCCTTGGAAACACTTGTCCAGAATTCCCCTTTGATTAACCAAAATCTTAATAAAGAGGATCTGGATGACGAAGAAGAGAATGAAGATGATCAACGTCTTGTCCATGGAGGGTTTAGAGGCCGAGGGAGAAGACTTGAAGGATTTGGCCGAGGTGGAAGAATGCCACCACCCCAACGTGGAGAGAGGCAAGAGGAGTTTTTCAATTATAAAATTGAATTACAGGAATTTCATGGGAAGATTGATGCTGATGCCTATCTTGAGTGGGTATATTCAATGGAGAGATCCTTTGAATTAAGGGAGGTATCCGAGACAAAGAAATTGAAACTTGCAGCCATGAGATTGAAAGGGTATGCTGCCCTTTGGTGGGAAAATTTACAAAAACAAAGAATAAAGGAAGGAAGGCCTCGAATTACACAGTGGGATAGGATGAAAGAGGATATGGATGTGGTGTTCTTACCACCGCATTACAAGCAGAAAATTATTGAGCGGATGTTGAGCCTCAATCAGGGCACCCAAACTGTGGAGTAGTTCACCATGGAATTTGAGGAGTTTTTGCTAAAATGTGAAGTGGAGGAGACTGAAGAGCTGATCATGGGCCGTTTTCTTCAAGGTTTACGTCTTGACATCCAATTGTAAGTTTCTATCCTTTTGAGTCTCTCATCGAATTAAAAAGATTGGCCTTCAAAAGTGAGGCAAGTTTGAAACAGTCACGCCAAAATAGAACCAATACCAACCAACCTTCAACCTACAACTCACCTTATAAACAGAGTTCTAGTTGCTCCAGTTCTTCACCTATAAAGACGCCCTCACCAAAAACCCCTTCTTACATACGAAACACTTCCAACACACCTAAAGACACCCAATCTGTCCCAACATCTAAAAGCACCTCTAAAAAAACTTTCAAATGTTTCAAATGCCAAGGATATGGACACTTCCAATCTGAATGTCCTACGAGGAAAATTATGACGATTAGAGAGATAGAAGAGATTGAGGAAGAATTATGCCGCAGTGAATCTGTTGGGATAGATTCTGATTTGCATGTTGATGAGGGAGATTCCCTTGTATGTGATGCTAATTTGCTTGATAGGAATGTTTAATAATATTGCTAGTTCTGAACTTTGAAAAGAGTGCAGAGGACTGGAGGAGGAAATCCATTTTTCACTCTCGGTGTATGACAAAAATAAATTATGTGAAGTTGTTATTGATAGTGGTGCTTGTGAGAATGTTGTCTTCAGTGAGATGGTATCTATGTTGGGATTGAAAACCGAGCTAATTGATACCCCTTACAAGTTGACTTGGTTGGATCCAAATCATGAAATTCGGGTCACTAAGAAATGTCTAGTCCCTTTTGCAATTGGAGAATATGATGATGAGGTGAATGATAGGTCTAGAATTTACCTATGTTTTAACATCTTTTATGAGTATAAATGTAATGAAATTGAAACTAAAAGATGAAATATTTAATGCATTTCTAGTAATTCTAGACTATTATTGTTGAGACAGGGACTTGGATGAGAAGTTGTGAAAAAGGAGCTAAAACGTGCAAATTCAGATTAAAGAAGGACTAAATCAGAATTTCATCCAAAGTACGCAAAATGGCGAAATGATGATGCTAAGAAAAGAATTCGCCTGATGATCTTGCCATGATTCGGAGAGAAGGGCGACGTAGCAGGCGACAGAAAGCCATTTTCACCTTGAAGAGTACAACATGAAAGGCGACTCAGATATTTCTCACCTTTGCATATCGCTTTCCTGATAGAAAATTAGGCGGTGAAGATGAAGTCTCGCCTACCTTGAGGCGATGTTTTAGGAGATAAAAGAGGGATGTCGCCAAAGCTAAGGATTATCATAGGCGACATTTGATGAGACATCACCTAAAGAGATTATATTTGGAAGGTTGTTTTGGCGAAATATGTCCACTCGCCTGAGCATCAGGCGACGTATTAGGGCAACATTTAGAATATTTCGCCTAGAAAGAGTTGAAGCTTGGCGATCAAGGCAAGCGAGATGTGAAGAAGTCGTTTGGTTAAGGCGAAGGAACAGGCGACATAAATGGAGAAAAATGTTACTTCGCCTATTTGTGTTTCTTTGTTGATTTTATTTCGGAATTGCCACTAAGCCAAACTCTATAAATACGAGCTCAGATGAAGCAATTCGTGTGAAGTTTTTTAGAGAAAAAACAGTTTTAGTTGTTTAAATTTCACTCTTGACATTCTGATATACTTTAAGAGAAATTCTAGATTCTTCTATACGCTTTATTCAACATCTTCGGAGAAGTTTCTTGAAGAAGTATTGAGCTCTGTTTTTCTTGATCATTGAGATTTAGCTTGAAGATTGTGAAGCAACAATTGTGACAGAGTCTAGCTTCAATCTTCCTTGGTAAGATTTAGATCTTTAGCATGTCGATGATGATTTCCTGTACTTGATTGAATATGCTGAAGTAGATGTGCTAGCTAAAAACTCTGTGGATTTATTGAATCTTGATTGTTTATTATCATTTCGATTGCAAAGTTTCTTATTCAATTATAACCAGATCTACTGGATTTCATGAGCTAATTGAATTACAAGGACGAGAGTTACGTAATATTGTTAATCTGAGACTTGATTTAGACCAGAGATGGCGATTAGGTTTCAGATCTAAGAACAGAGGATCGTAGTACAAGAGATAGACTACAGATTGTGCTTATCAGTTGTATAGGTTGTAGTATAGAGATATATGCAACTATATGATTGAGATCTGCTAAAGTGAATTGAGAGATCTTTTAACAGATCACTGATGATGATCTAGAAGGTAAATCCTTGATTTAAGATGAAACTTGCATGAGAAGTTAATTGAAATCAGATCTAGCAAATCAGTTTATTATTTGTTAAGATCAATTGCAGAATAGAGTACTGACTTGAGTTTTCATTGAATGAATGTCATGAGATATTTTTACTTCACATCAACTTTATAATTCCATGATTCTCTGATTTTATGATTCATTTTGTATATAAATTATTTTTGCAATTCTGATTAAATCTTAGTCTCAAAGATGCTTCTTAGCTTACAATCCCTGTGGAGACGATATCTAAAATACTACATTAGACGTTGATAGGAATTTCCATTGATTATTGTGAATATAAATATTAGTCGAGTTTCGTCCCATCAATTTCTTGGCGCTGTTGCCGGGGATTGTTTTTCTTTGAAGATTATGATTTATTTGAACTATGCTAACATGATTTATTAAATTCTTTTTCAGTTTTAGATTTGTTTGTTCAAGTGTGTAATGTATGCAGACAAGATCTAAAGGTACTCCAGACTTGCAGTTTGATCCTGAACCTGAAAGAATTGTTAGGCAATCCAGATCAAGAACAAGATCAGCTGCAAGAATTGAGACAAGAAACACAATGTCTGGAGATCGCTTTAACAGAAATAATAATGATAATGAAGGACGAGTGGATCCTAAGAGGATGACACTTCGTCAATATTCCATCCCACCTGTTGATGGCATGCCGCAGTCCATCAACTTACCAGCAATAACAACTGAGAACTTTGAGTTGAGATCTGGACCCATCCAAATGGTTCAACAGAACAAGTTTGGAGGAGGAACACTTGAAGATCCTAATCAGCATCTGAACACATTCCTGCATCTGTGCAGTACATTTTGACCTAATGGAGTCTCGGAGGATACAGTGAAACTTTGCTTATTTCCATTTTCATTGAGTAACAAGGCTCACTCCTGGTTATACTCATTGCCACCAGGATGTATCAATAGCTGGGAAGATCTAGTTAATAAGTTCTTAGCTCGCTACTTTCCTCCCATGAAGATGGTGGAACTGGGAAACATGATTTCTTCTTTCCAGTATGTGGATAGAGAGTCACTCTATGAAAGCTGGGAGAGGTTTAAGGAGCTGATCAAGAGATGTCCACACCATGGCATAGCATCTTGGAGCATTGTGATGACATTTTATAGTGCCATGCCTCCTCAGATCAAAATGCACATTGATTCCTCAGCTGGAGGATCAATAATGGATAAAGAGCCAGATGATGCTCATGATTTCATCGAATTGCTGGCAAACAATTATTTTTGATGGAATGAAAGGGATAAGGCTGCAAACAAGAAGCAGTCTGGAGTTTATCAGCTGGAGTCTTTGAATGCATTATCTGCTCAGATAGCATTGTTGAATAAGAAGATGGACAATATAGCAGTTAATAAAGGCCATCCAAAGAAGACTTCAGTTAATTCTATTGAAAAACAGAAGACTACTCTAGCAGAATATGCTCAGGAAGCAGCACTTGCTGATGATGAAAATGAGCTAGAGGAGTCAGAACAAGTAAATTATTTGAATAATAATTATGGGAACTAGCAAAGGCCATACTATCAACATAGGAACCAACCTTATCAAAATTAGGGTTATTACCAAAGAAATCCTCAGCCTGGTTACCGATAACAAGGACAGTCTCAGTATCAGAACAATCCTAGTATGGAGGACCTTCTAATCAAGTACATGGAGAAGACTGATGCTGTTCTTACCAATCATACCACCTCAATTAAGAACTTGGAAACTCAGATGGGGCAGCTTATGCAAGTTCTGAACCAAAGACCCCAAGGAGCACTTCCAGTGACACTGTGCCCAACCCAAAGGTTAAAGTTAAATCCAAAGAGGAAGCACAAGTGCATGCTATTACATTGGGAAGTGGGAAATAGTTGGAGAACTCTAAGGAAAAGAAAAGTTATGAACCTCCTGCACAAAATAAGGAAGATGAAGAAATTAGCAAACCTTTTGCTAAAGAACAGGAGGCTGTGAAGATTGCCTTACCTTTTCCTCAAAGAGATAATAGAAAGAAGCTGGATAAGTAGCTTGAGAAGTTTTAAGACATGATGAAGCAAATCCATGTCAACATCCCATTCATTGAGGCATTAAAACAGATGCCTGTTTATGCTAAATTCATGAAAGAGCTGTTGTCAAATAGAAGGAATTTAGTTGATGTGGGATGCATTAATGTGAATGAAAGTGTGAGCCAACTTGTCAAGTACCAGATTCCTAGGAAAGAGAAGGATCCTGTCAAGTTTACCATACCTTTGACCATAGGCGAAAGATTCAAGGGAAGAGCTCTCTGTGACTTGGGAGCTAGCATAAACTTGATGCCTTTGGCCATCTATAAAAGGTTGGGAACAGGGCATTTCAGACCTGATAATGTCTTGTTACAACTTGCTGTTAGATCTTTCACTCATGCAAAGGGAGTTGTGGAAGATGTGATAGTCACAATAAACAAATTCATGTTTACAGTGGATTTTGTAGTGCTTGACATGGAGGTAGATGAAGATGTACCTTTGCTACTAGGTCGACCATTTTTAAGAACTGGAAGAGCATTGATAGATCTAGCAAATGGTGAACTCACACTCCAAACTCACAGGCATTTTAAAATTTAGTCTTTTGGAGTCATTGAAATTTCCAAACGATTTTGATGAAGTCAAGAGTATATACAATTGGCAGCTGATACAGAGTTGATGGATAAGATTCTTGCATTGAGAAGTTCTAATCCACTGAATAATGTATTGATCAATGATGTGGATATGGACATCTCAGAAGAGAGTGCTTATAGTGGTGAGCTAGAATGCATGACTTCTCATTTTGTCCTCAACGTTAGTGATATACAACAATTTGCTGAACCAATGCTTCCCTCAACTGAAAAACCACCACAGCTGGAACTGAAGGCACTCCCAAGTCATCTCAGGTATGCATTCCTTAACTCTAAGGATTCTAGCTTACCTATTTTGGTTTCTAATGACTTAACAGATGAACAAGAGGAAAGCCTCCTCCAAGTGGTGAGGAAACACAAGAAAGCCATTGCATGGACGATAGCAGATATTAAAGCAATCAACCCCACTTTCTGTACACACAATATCATCTTGGAGGAAACATACACCCAAGATCCAACCTCAGAGAAGATTGAATCTAACTATGAAAGAGGTTGTGAAGAAGGAAGTACTGAAACTCCTCGATGCAGGTATTATTTTTCTAATTTCAAATAGTGAATTGGTTAGTCTAGTGCAGTGTGTACCAAAGAAGGGAGGGATTACTGTGATAAAGAATGAAAAGAATGAGTTGATCCCGACCAGAACTGTTACAGGCAGGCGTATGTGCATAGATTATAGAATCTTAAACGATGCCACTAGAAAGGATAATTTCACCCTTCCCTTCATAGATGAGATTTTAGATAGGCTAGCAGGACACCCTTATTTTTTATTTTTGGATGGTTATTCTGGATATAACCAAATCCTCATAGCACCTGGTGATCAACATAAAACAACTTTTACCTGTCCTTTTGGAAACTTTTCTTATAATAGAATGCCATTTGGACTGTGTAATGCACTAGGAACATTTCAGAGGTGTATGTTAGCTATCTTTACTGATTTCATAGGTAAGTTTTTAGAAGTGTTCTTGGATGATTTTTCCATTATAGGAGACAGTTTCAATGATTGCTTGAACAATCTTGAGAAAGTGCTTAAAAGATGTGAGGAAACTAACCTAGCCCTCAATTGGGAAAAATGCCATTTTATGGTAAGAGAGGGTATTGTTTTAGACCATAAGGTGTCTGCTAAGGGATCAGAAGTAGAAAGAGCAAAAATTAATGTGATAAGCAATTTACCCCCTCCTGCCAATGTAAAAGGCATCAGAAGTTTCTTAGGACATGCTGGGTTCTACAGGCGTTTTATCAAAGATTTTTCAAAGATAGCTAGACCGTTGTGTGTTCTGTTAGAAAAGGAAAAGAAATTTGATTTTACTGATGAATGTTTTAAATCTTTTGTGCAGCTTAAGGAAAAGCTTGTCGCAGCACCAGTCATAGTTCCACCAGATTGGAATTCTGAATTTGAAATCATGTGTGATGCACCTGATTTTGGTGTAGGTGCAGTCAGAGAAGGGAGAGGCTATTCAGAGTCATTTATTATGCTAGTAAATCGTTGGTGGAAACTGAGAGAAATTACACCACCACTGAGAAAGAATTGCTAGCAGTAGTCTTTGCATTGGATAAGTTTAGATCATACATTTTAGGGTCTAAAATTATCATTCATACTGATCACGTAGCATTGAGATATCTATTTGCTAAGAAAGAATCTAAGCCTAGGTTGATGAGATGGGTGCTCTTGCTGCAGGAGTTTGACATAGAAATCAAAGACAAAAAGGGCACTGAAAATGTAGTAGCTGATCACCTCTCAAGACTGCACATGAAGGATATGGAGGCTCAAGTTGACATCAATGAAAAATTTCCAGATGAGCAACTTTTCCTTTGTGAGGTAACATTTTATCCACGGTATGCTGATTATGCAAATTATTTTTCATGTAAAGTGTTACCTGAAGATCTAAACAGTCATCAGAAGAAAAACTTCCTTCATAAGGTTAAGAGGTACATATGGGATGAACCCTACTTATTTAGGAGATGTGTTGATCAAGTGTTGAGACGTTGCATCCCATATGAAGAAACATTGGACATCATTAAGCACTGTCATTCTTCAGAATACGCAGGTCATTTTGCTGGAACAAGAACAGCAGCCAGAATTCTGGAATGTGGTTTCTATTGGCCATCAATATTCAAAGATGCACAAGCATTTTTGGCCAGCTGTGATAGATGCCAGAGAATGGGTAATATTTCCAAGAGGCAAGAACTGACCCAAAATTATATCCTAGAGGTGGAGTTATTTGATGTCTGGGTATTGATTTCATGGGACCATTTCCTTCATCAAACAAGTATGAGTATATACTTGTAGCAGTTGATTATGTATCCAAGTGGGTAGAGGCTGCTGCTTGCGTTACAAATGATGGAAAAGTAGTGGAGAAGTTTCTTCAGAAGAATATCTTCACTAGATTTGGCATACCCAGGGTACTAATTAGTGATAGAGGGTCTCACTTCTGCAATAAGCTGTTGGAGAAGGTTCTGAAAAGTATGGAGTAATCCATAAAGTTACCACAGCTTATCATCCATAAGCCAATGGTCAAGTAGAAGTTTCAAACAGAGAACTAAAGAGAATCCTGCAAAAGACTGTGAATGAGTCCAGAAAAGACTGGAGCTTCAAGCTAGATGATGCTCTGTGGGTTTACAAAAAAACTTTTAAAACTCCTATTGGAATGTCACAATTTAGGATGGTGTATGGCAAGTCGTGTCATCTGCTAGTGGAGTTGGAACACAGGTCATATTGGGCTGTAAAACTGTTGAATATGGACTATGAAAAACTGTCATCTGCTAGAGGCTTCTATAACTAGATGAGATGGACGAATGGCGCCTTGAAACCTATGAAAATCATGAGATGTACAAGCAGAAGGCGAAAAATTACCATGATAAGAAGATTGTCAAACGAGAGTTAAAACCTCGACAATATGTATTGCTCCACAATACCAAGATTAGCTTATTTCCAGGAAACTTAAATCTAGATGGTCTGGACCATTTAGAATCAAGAGTGTTTCCCCATATGGAGCTATTGAATTGTTTGATAACAAGTCCACTGACTCTTTTGTTGTGAATGGACAGTTGTTTTCTGACGCTAAAATCTAATTTCGCCAAGATTCTTTACCTGACAACAAGTTGGTTTTGGCGAAGTATCATTTAATTTGCCTAGAAACTCGCCTGTTTTTAAAAATATTTTTGGCGAGGTAGCATTCATTTCGCCTCATTTAATTCGCCAGAACCTCTTTTGAAGGCGAAATAATCAATATGTCGCCACTTTTATCACCAGTTAGGTCGTTTAAGGCAAGCTCATTCTTTCTTGCCTATTTCTGAATTTTATAACACCGGCATTTTAGGCGACAAATTATTTGGCCACTTAAATAGGTGCATTGCAATTATTCCTGTTGGATGACACGGGGCGAGGCTAAAACTTTACGCCTTCTGTCTAGTTCTTTCATCGTTGCACCTATTCTCTGATTACCTCATTAACCCTAATTCGATTTTACCGTTGCCATTACTTTGCTCTCTGAGATTTTCAATTGTTCACAAACCCTAAATCGCGAATCTCTCATTTTGATTCTTCTTGTCGATCGATCTCATTCACAGTAAACCAACAAGGTATGTTTAATTTCTTCTCTCTCAGTTTTATGTGAAGCTGATAACTGTTTTAGGTTTATCTGTGTTGTGATGTTAGTCGAAACTGTTAGGGTGTTAATATAGCGTTTGGGTTAATGGTAATGTTGTCGAAATTATGTGAGTTTTACAATGAACATGAACGATTTTTAGTTGGGTGTTTCATTTCTGTGATTATAATTGCATTGTTGACAGTAGTTGTTAGTTTTAAGCTGTAAAACATGGTTTAGAGCTTGATTGCTGAATGTATTTTGTAAATGCTGAACTCATGTTGCGACATACTGTCAAACTGTGTATTGTTGATAATGCTGATGTGCTGCTGAACTTTAATTCTGTCAATTTGATATATGATTATAACTATTGAAATATGGTTTCGAATTGCAGATTATGGCTAAAAGAAAGAGCGACAACACTTCTAGCCTAGCTAAAAAGGGCAAGAAAGCCAAGACTTCAGCTAAACCGAAGGTCTTTGACGAGAAAAATTATCACGTTAGGGTGGTTCTTCCATCTTCATCCAAGTCGCCCAAGCAGAAAGGGGCAGATTGGCTCCAATAAGAAGAAAAGTGTGGGAAGCACACCAAATACCCCTTCTACACCAAATGCTCAAAAGGGGGGTGTATCTGCTGACAAATTAACATTGGCTAAAAAGCAGTCAGCAGTTGTGGAGAAGGTGACATCTAGTTCACCTAAACTGTCTAAGGATAAGTCCAAGATAAAGAGCCCTTCTAAAAAGGACAACTTGCAATTCTGGCAAGAGAAGGGGATTTTACTAGATGATCTTGAAGATAGACGCTTTGGACATTACCTATGGGCTTGGCAAATGGAGCAGTTGGTGGAACATCCCATGAAGGTAAATGCCACTCTGGTGGAGGAGTTCTATGATAAAGCTCCAGAGGAGTTGGACACTCCTTTTGAAATCAGAGGCCACCAAGTGGATATATCACCACAGTCTATTTGCAGCTATTATGGACTGATGGAGGCCAACAATCAAGGTGACAGGGGAATGGAAGCCTCAGAGCTTACTGAGGATGAATTAAGAAGTTTGAGGAGATTTCAGTATCCAACTCAAGGATCTGAAAGAGATGTTTTGGCAAGTGAATTGGACATTCACACTGCCATTTGCCTAACTTGGCTAAGGGATAACGTGATGCCTAGAAATAAAGGCAGTAGGTTCACAGCAGTTGAAAAGAAGTTCCTCAGAGACTTCAACCAAGGAAAATTCATTCATCTAGGGCAGTTGATCTTCTCAGAATTGAAAAGCAGAATCAGAGTCTAAGGAATGAGAAGTCCAGGCAGAGAACTTTGTACTTCCCATCCCTCATTATAGGTCTCCTAGAGAGATATGGAGTCCAAAGCAAGAAGAAAGATGTGTGGTTGGCTGCTTCAAGACCACACACTATTGGATTAGAATTGAGACTCTGGGAGAGTAGGGGTGGAAAAGAGACTACCTGCACTAAAGCAGTGGAAAAAGTTAAGGAACTGAAGACTTTGAAGGAAACCAAGAAGTCTAGTTTTTAGAGAAATAGTCTCTCATCTCCTACTACAATGGAAGCACCAATTGAGAAACTATTGTCAACTCCTACTAATAGCAGTAGAGAGGAAAGTGGAAGGGCAGCTGAGCCTTCATCAAGAGAGCAGTTTGATGATTCAATATCTGACATTATAAACAAGAAGATTGAAGAAAAAATTGCTGAGTTCTTCAAATCCATTTCCACTCCACAAGATTTTATCAGAATGTGGGAGATGCATAGGGCAAAGGAAAACGCCTCTCCAGTGGGTTTTGCTAGATTCTCGGCTAATAATTCAATTAGGGAACCACCAAGAGCGGAGGAACCTTTGGGCAATCAAGAGAATTTACAGTCAGAGCAAGAAGATCCATTGGATAATCAACCTGAGGTGCCTATATAGACATTTGAAGAAGTTTATTGTTTGTCAACAAAGTATAATTGAGCAATTGGACTTAGCATCAGAAGATGTAGTGCATCAAATTTTTGAAGCTGATGAAAGATATGTGGACACAGGGAAATCTGTTATGTTGGAGTCTGCAACTGGTAATGATAGGGATGATGATTCTGAAGATTGTGAAGAGATTGATACAGCAACAATCGAAGAGCAAAGCAAATTGTTGGCTCATTATGATAAAGCTGCAGGTTTACCGGTATCAAGTCATGAAGATGGTAAGGGATCAAGTTCTCAACTTCAAGCCGAGGAACAGCAACAGGAGGAAAATCAGTTAGAGTTGAATGGAGATCAGACAACTCAAGTACTGTGTATTTCAACTTGTCAGGTTCCTGATAATTTCAAACTTCTGGATTGTACAACTGAGAGTCCACCACAGTTCACTGAGGAATACATTCCAAGACTCTACATTCTGCATCCAGAGGTTCACAGACTGGTGAATATGTCAAGGATCGGGATTTTCTCTCAGGGCCAATCTATGGAACAGTCTTATTACTCTTTGGCTATAGTACCTTTTTGTCCTACTGAGTCTATCTGCCAGGACGTTGAAGATAATGGCAATGGTTCTGAAGCTGAATCTGATGAATGCTCTGCTTGTGGTTCTTTGGGACGTGAAGATAATATCATTACAGATGAAGAATATGCTCAAGAGATTGCTGCAAGAAACAGTAGGAAATGGTGGCATTTTCTGGCTCCTGTCTTTGTTGGAGATGACAATGATGAAGAGGACTACCCTACCTTGGAAACTCTATCAACTACTGTACCATTAGATTTTCAGATTCCTACAATAGAGATTTGTTCTGTTCTTATTTGGGATTGGAAGTCTAACAGATCTCCATGGGGCAAGGATTCTGCTTTAGTAATTCCAAATAAATTCAGAACTGAATTTTTCCTGCAGATTAGGGAATACATCAGCAGAACTTATATTCCAGCGAATCCTCCTACACTGAGAAGAAAAAGGAAGATTCTTGCTTCAGAATCTGAGGAAGTAAGTCATGATGAAGACTGCATGCCAGCTCTTAAGGAAAATCCATCTACTCTTAAGCAATACAAGAGAAAGCAGAAGACAAATCTGGAGAGATCTTCTCAGAGAGTGACTAGAGCAATGACCACTAGAGCTGCTGCTGACACTGAAGTTGAAGTTCGAGTTTCTGTTGTAGAGCACTTAAATTTGAGGGTACCATCTCCAGGTACTAATACACTTCCTAGTTCATCTCCAACATCTTCTTGTCCAAGAATGCAGAAGTTAATCCCAAAGCCCAAAAAGAGGAGACTGAGCACTAAATCTTCTCAACAGTCCAAATCAGATGATTCTTTAAATGATTTTTAGTTCTATTTGACTTTTATTCTTTTGTAATATTCAGGATTAGTTTTTATTTTGTCATTTTAAGAGTAATGTGAATTTGCTTTCTCTTGTTTATGTTTAGTAAAGAGTAATGTGTTTCCTTGAGTCTTTATTTTTAAATTTTCAAGAGTCATGTGATTGATTATTTTTTCTTTATTTTTGTCTGTTAAAAGAGTAATGTGATTGCTAGTTAATAACTGTTACAAAGAGTTTTGAATTTTATGTTGGGGGTTCTTTTCCCCAAACAGAGTGAGTTGAGTCTACAGGAAGTAATATTAACTATGAAACCATTTCTCAGTTTGATTCTTGAAGTTTACAGGTCACTCTGCAAGGATTTTGATGAAACAGTGTGTTGAGGCGAGATAGAACTCAAATCGCCAGAATGATCGCCTTGTGTAAGGCGAGATCTCTGCTTCTCGCCTGGTTGGTAAATTATTTCATATGTTATAGGCGAATGGTTAGGGCGATATATTTTTTATTTCGCCTAATTTTGGACTTCTCTTTTGGCGACATTTCTATCTTGTTTAATATTTTGCCTGCAGGATCTGTATTTCGCAATGACATTATTCCTATATGTCACTCTTAAATGGCGACTTCTATATTTCGCCTGGGTATTTCACCTAAGGTTAGCGATCAATTTCTTTCTCGCCTATTGTTATTTCGCCTAACCAATTTTCTTTTTGCACTTAATTTGGGCGACTTATCCTCTGATAATGGTGACATTCAGGTACTTTGCCTAACTTTCTGGTTCATTGTTTTATACATTCCCTCCTCTCCTTCTATTCATTTCTGTTCTCTTGAGCATTGAGGATAATGATTTCTCTTAAGTTGGGGGTGGGGTAGCAATCACGTTGCTATTATTCTTTGTGTTTAGTTTTATAGTTTGATTTTTTTTCTTTGTGTTTAGTTTTAGGATATTAGGTCTGAGTGCATGATTGAGCTTACATTGCTAATAATTCAAAGTGATTTAGTTTTTCATAAAATGAGTTTTCAAACAGTAAAATAAGTGTTCAAAACAAGCAGTTTTGATGAGCAATTTTTGAAAAATTTCTTTGAACACTGATGAAGATTCTGGTTAGTTTTGAATTGTGAATAAGTTGATGAGTTTTGATAAGGAAATAGTGAAGAAAACCTTGGGTGGAATGTGAGGTTTTGAGCTTAATTCTGTGCCTTTTTCTTCATGAGAAGGGTAATTTTTATTCTCTTCCTTATTAAACACATTTATCTGAAAAATTTTATTCTATAGAAATCAGAACCTTGATAGGTTTGCTTTGAATTTCTCATACATTCCTCAAGTGTACAGGGCATTGGTCGGGTAAAGTCTGTCTTTATTCTGCCAAGGAAAATGATCTGATTTGAGAGAGTGAGTGAAACTACTAAATAGTCTTTGCCTACTTGATATAACCAGACCTTGATATGTGTGAGGTAAACCATCTTGTTTTCATTCTCATTAAAATCTTTTCTTTGGTCCCTAATCCAGTTTAAACCATAAAGATAGAGATATAATCTCAATCCTACCCTTTGGACTTACCATTAAATTTGGGATTGAAAAGATGGGAAGTGAGGATTATCCTAAAGAGTGTTTCTAAAGCTACTAAAAGCAGAGTTTATGCTAAAAATAAAAAATTTAAAAAAAAAAGAAAAAAAAAGAACTGACACAATTAAGTGAAATGAGCATTGTTTATAAATAAAGTAGTACATGAATAAAGTATCATAGAGTGGGGAGACACTAAAAGAGTGAAAAATTGAGGAATTAAGAGGAATTTAGTGGTATGTCCAAACTTTGATTCCTTGAAGAAATTCATTTCTTTCATTAGCTAACTGAACCCCATTTTCCCTATATTTACAAATCAGAGATTCTAAGGCAGATAAAGAGGTAGTACTAAATTTAGGAACCTCTAAGTGCTGTACAGTGTAGGAGTGAGGTTCAATTTTTGCGAGGTTCTTAAAATTGTCTTCATACGTGCTTGTGAAACACTAGAATCACATTTTCCTTGGTACGTAATTTTGATTCTTAAAGTGACTAATGTATTGAGTGAGTAACTCTTAGGATTCTGAGAGATCTAACACTTATGAGAGACTACAATGAGGAAGTAGTTTCAATACTTGATTACTTGAATCTTCTCAGATACTTTGTTACATGAAGAAAGTGACCAGTTTTTGAATTAGTTGATTGGAAATTTTGAAAAAAAGTGCAGGTCACTGTTTGGAAAATTTTCAAAACATTACTTGATGAATTGCTTTGAATTATGATATAAGTTTGCAGTGATTGCTGTCTCAGTAGATTTTTAGTTAGTTTGCTTGAGGACATGCAAAAGGCTAAGTTTGGGGTAATTGATAGGTCTAGAATTTACATATGTTTTAGCATCTTTTATGAGTATAAATGTAATGAAATTGAAACAAAAAGATGAGATATTTAATACATTTCCAGTAATTCTAGACTATTATTGCTGAGACAGAGACTTGGATGAAAAGTTGTGAAAAATGAGCTAAAACGTGCAAATTCAGAAGAAAGAATGACTAAATCAGAATTTCATCCAATGTAAGCAAAATGGCGAAATGATGATGCTAAGAAAAGAATTCGCCTGATGATCTCGCCATGATTCGGAGAGAAGGGCGACGTAGCAGGCGACATAAAGCCCTTTTCGCCTTGAAGAGTACAGCATGAAAGGCGACTCAGAGATTCCTCGCCTTTGCATATCGCTTTCTTGATAGAAAATTAGGCGATGAAGATGAAGGCTCGCCTACCTTGAGGCGATGTTTTAGGCGATAAAAGAGGGATGTCGCCAAAGCTAAGGATTATCATAGGCGACATTTGATGAGACATCGCCTAAAGAGATTATATCTGGAAGGTTGTTTTGGCAAAATATGTCCACTCGCCTGAGCATCAGGCGACGTATTAGGGCAACATTTAGGATATTTCGCCTGGAAAGAGTTGAAGCTCGGCGATCAAGACAAGCGAGATGAGAAGAAGTCGTTTCGTTCAGGCTAAGAAACTAGCGACATAAATGGAGAAAAATGTTACTTCGCCTATTTATGTTTCTTTGTTGATTTTATTTCGTAATTGCCACTGAGCCAAGCTCTATAAATACGAGCTCAGATAAAGCATTTAGTGTGAAGTTTTTTAGAGAAAAAACAGTTTTAGTTGTATAAATTTCACTCTTGACATTCTGATATACTTTAAGAGAAATTCTAGATTCTTCTATACGCTTTATTCAACATCTTCAGATAAGTTTCTTGAAGAAGTCTTGTGCTCTATTTTTCTTGATCATTAAGATTTAGCTTGAAGATTGTGAAGCAACAATTGTGACAGAGTCTAGCTTCAATCTTCCTTGGTAAGATTTAGATCTTGAGCATGTCGATGATGATTTCCTGTACTTGATTGAATATGCTGAAGTAGATGTGCTAGCTAAAAGCTCAATGGATTTATTGAATATTGATTGTTGATTATCATTTCAATTGCAAAGTTTCTTGTTCAATTATAGCCAGATCTACTGAATTTCATGAGCTAATTGAATTACAAGGATGAGAGTTACGTAATATTGTTAATCTGAGACTTGATTTGGACCAGAGATGGCGATTAGGTTTCTGATCTAAGAACAGAGGATCGTAGTACTAGAGATAGACTACAGCGAAAATCTGTTGTTGAGTTTAAAGAAGGTGATATGGTGTGGGTTCATCTGAGGAAGAAATGATTCCCTTCTAAGAGAAAGAACAAACTTATGCCTAAGGGTGAAGGTCCTTACAAGATCATCAAAAGGGTAAATCAGAATGCTTACAAAGTGGAATTACCATCAACTTATAAAGTTTCCAACACTTTCAATGTAAGTGACTTATGTAAGTATAAGGAGGATACCATGCAAATTTCTGTCGAGGGGAATCTTTTCAAGAAGGGGAGGATGATGGAGGTCCATCTAGCCTAGTCTATCAAGATGCCATGGACATGGACCTTTGTGCACCTTTGGGAGATGGTGGAAAATCAAGCATTATTGGACCTGAAATAGCAGCTGGGTATGACCAGAAAATGGGGTTTCTTTTAAAGCCATTTGGGCTGTTTCAAGCCCTCATAACTTGTGACTATAGAGAGGCCCAATCTTAAGAACTTAACCCATGAAATCTTGTCTTTATTTCAATTTAATTATGGCTGTTGCTAATGCCTATTTAGTTACATTTATTGTAGGCAGTTTTATTTCCTTTCAACTTTCAATGTAATGCTCCCTATTTAAAGGAAGAAATAGATGAAGTAAAGCATCATATTTTGAAAGAAAAAATATTTGAGTGTTTAAACACCTAGGTTGTGTTTGTTTCCAAAAAAATTCAAGGGTTCTTATAAGTTTCCAAAAACTATTGGGTTTTGTATGTTTCCAAAAACATTCAACTTGTTTTTATCTTATTTATAATATACATCCACCACGCCATCAACACAATTGAGTCCCCAAAGGCAAATAAGGGCCTCTTGCTACTACACGGGACAGATTACAGGTCTCCACATCATTTCATAATATTTTTGCAACTATTGGTCATGTGCATACTACCCTATCCTCCTACTTGAGTAGTTACTCATGTTTTGAGCAACCAAGGCATGTGGTTGTTTTTCAACGATAGCCGAATCAAACATTGTAATCATAGAAAGGTTAATGGGCATGAATAATGGTGTTTTGAATGACTCCCAACCTCGTTAGATGCACTATATTCGATGAACATAGCTAATGATCACGGATCATAGTCTCTGATCGCCATTCTTAGTACACTCTTTTAGATGCCATTGACTCCCCAAAGGCAAAAAAGGGCCTATTTCTATTACACATGATAGATTATGGGTCTCCACATCATTTAATAATGTATTTGCAACTATTGGATGTGAGTGCATACCATACCATCATCCTACTTATCTAGTTACTCATGTTTTTTGCAACCAAGGCATGTGGTCATTTTTCGATGATAGCCAAAGCGCACGTTTTACTCTTAGGAAGGTTAAGGGGCATGAATAACGGTGATTTAAAGGACTCCCTATCTCGTTTGATGGTTAGTGATTGTTGATCATTGCTCGTGATCACGGATCATTGTTTGTGATCTGCCACTCACAATACACTCTTTTAGATGCCATGGACTCCTCAAAGGTAAAGAAGGGCCTCTTGCTACTACACAAGACAGATTATGGGTATCCACACCATTTCGTAATGTTATGGCAATTATTGGATATGAGTACATACCAATCCAACCTCAAACTTATCTAGTTACTCATGTTTTGAGCAACTAATGTTTTCGCAACCATTGGATATGAGTGCATACCACCGCATCCTCGTACTTTACTACTTACTCATGTTTTCAGCAACCAAGGCATGTGGCAATTTTTCAATGATAGCCGGAGCGCACGTTTTAATCATAGAAAGGTTATTGCGCATAAAATATAGTGTTTTGAATGACTCCCAACCTCGTTTAATGCATTATAATCGTTGATCATAGCTAATGATCACGGATCATAGTTTGTGATCGTCATTCATAGTACACTCTTATAGATACCATTGAGTCCCCAAAGGAAAAGAATAGTCTCTTGCTACTACATAGGACAGATTATGGGTCTCAACATCATTTCATAATGTTTTTGTAACTATTGGATATGAGTGCATACCACCCAATCCTCCTACTTGTCTAGTTACTCATGTTTTGAGCCACCTGGGCATGCGGTCATTTTTTGTCGATAGCCGAATCAAACATTATAATCACAGAAAGGTTATTGGGCATGAATAATGGTGTTTTGCATGACTCCCAACCTCTTTTGATTCGCAATATTCGATGAACGTAGCTAATGATCACGGATCATAATCTGTGATAGCCATTCTTATTACACTCTTTTAGATGCCAAGGACTCCCCAAACCAAAGAAGGCCTCTTGCAACTACAGATGACTAATTATGGGTCTCCAAATCATTTCATAATGTTTTGGCAACCATTGGATACTAGGGCATACCACCCCATCCTCTTACTTGTCTAGTTACTCATGTTTTGAGCGACCAAGGGATGTGGTCGTTTTTCGATGATAGCCGAAGAGCAAGTTTTAAGCATAGAATGGTTATAGGGCATGAATAATAGTGATTTGAATGACACACAACCTCGTTTGGTGCACTATATTCGTTGATCATAGCTAATGATCAAGGATCATAGTTTGTGATCGCCATTCATAGTACACTCTTATAGATACCATTAAGTCCCCAAAGGCAAAGAAGAGCCTCTTGCTACTACACAGGACAGATTACGGGTCTCCTAATCATTTTATAATGTTTTTGCAACTATTAGATATGAGTGCATACCACCCCATCCTCCTACTTGTCTAGTTGCTCATGTTTTTAGCAACCAAGGCATGTGGTCATTTTTCTATGATAGCCGAAGCGCACGTTTTACTCTTAGAAAGGTAAAGGGGCATGAATAATGGTGATTTGAAGGAATCCCAATCTCGTTTGATGGTTTGTGATTGTTGATCATTGATCGTGATCACGGATCATTGTTTGTGATCTGCCACTCACAGTACACTCTTTTAGATGCCTTGGACTCCTCAAAGGCAAATGAGGGCTTCTTGCTACTACGCAAGTCAGATTATGGGTATCCACACCATTTCATAATGTTTTGGCAATTATTGGATATGAGTACATACCAATCCATTCTCATACTTGTCTAGTTGCTCATGTTTTAAGAAACTAAGGCGTATGGTCATTTCATAATGTTTTGGCAACCATAAGATATGAGTGCATACCACCCCAGCCTCCTACTTCTCTAGTTACTCATGTTTTGAGCAACTAAGGCATGTGGTCATTTTTCGATGATAGCCGAAGCGCACGTTTTAATCATAGAAAGGTTATTGCGCATGAAATATAGTGATTTGAATGACTCCCAACCTCGTTTGATGCACTATAATCGTTAATCATAGCTAATGATCACGGATCATAGTCTGTGATCCCCATTCATAGTACACTCTTATAGATACCATTGACTCCCAAAAGGCAAAGAAGGGCCTCTTGCTACTACACATGACAGATTACGGGTCTCCACATCATTTCAAAATGTTTTTGCAACTATTGGATATGAGTGCATACCACCCAATCCTCCTACTTGTCTAGTTACTCATGTTTTGAGCCACCTGGGCATGTGGTTGTTTTTCGACGATAGCCAAATCAAACATTATAATCACAGATAGGTTATTAGCATGAATAATGGTGTTTTGCATAACTCCCTCCCTCTTTTGATTCACTTTTTTCGATGAACGTAGCTAATGATCACGGATCATAATCTGTGATCGTCATTCTTATTACACTCTTTTAGATGCCAATGACTCTCCAAACCAAAGAAGGGCCTCTTGCCACTACAGATGACTGATTATGGGTCTCTAAATCATTTCATAATGTTTTGGCAACCATTAGATACTAGGGCAGACCACCCCATCCTCTTACTTGTCTAGCTACTCATGTTTTGAGCGACCAAGGGATGTGGTCGTTTTTCGATGATAGCCGAAGAGCACATTTTAATCATAGAATGGTTATTGGACATGAATAATAGTGATTCGAATGACACGGATCATAGTCTGTGATCAACATTCTTTGTACACTCTTTTAGATGCCATTGACTCCCCCAAAGGCAAAGAAGGGCCTTTTCTACTACACATGATAGATTATTGGTCTCCACATCATTTAATAATGTTTTTGCAACTACTGGATGTGAGTGCATACCATACCATCCTCCAACTTATCTAGTTACTCATGTTTTTAGCAACCAAAGCATGTGGTCATTTTTCGATGATAGCCAAAGCTCACGTTTTACTCTTAGAAAGGTTATGGGGTATGAATAACGGTGATTTAAAGGACTCCCAATCTCGTTTGATAGTTTGTGATCGTTGATCATTGCTCATGATCACGAATCATTGTTTGAGATCTGCCACTCACAGTACACTGTTTTAGATGCCATGGACTCCACAAAGGAAAAGAAGGGCCTCTTGCTACTACAGAAGACAGATTATGGGTATCCAAACCATTTCAAAATGTTTTGGCAATTATTTCATATGAGTACATACCAATCCAACCTCAAACTTGTCTAGTTACTCATGTTTTGAGCAACTAAGGCATATGGTCATTTCATAATGTTTTGGCAACCATTGGATATGAGTGCATACCATCACATCCTCGTACTTTACTACTTACTCATGTTTTCAGCAACTAACGCATGTGGTAAATTTTCAATGATAGCCGGAGCGCACGTTTTAATCATAGAAAGGTTATTGCGCATAAAATATAGTGTTTTGAATGACTCCCAACCTCGTTTAATGCACTATAATCGTTGATCATAGCTAATGATCACGGATCATAGTTTGTGATCGTCATTTATAGTACACTCTTATAGATACCATTGAGTCCTTAAAGGCAAAGAATAGTCTCTTGCTACTACACACGACAGATTATGGGTCTCCACATCATTTCATAATATTTTTATAACTATTGGATATGAGTGCATACCACCCAATCCTTCTACTTGTCTAGTTACTCATGTTTTGAGCCACCTGGGCATGTGGTCATTTTTTGACGATAGCCGAATCAAACATTATAATCACAGAAAGGTTATTGGCATGAATAATGGCGTTTTGCTTGACTCCCAAACTCTTTTGATTCACTATATTCGATGAACGTAGATAATGATCACGGATCATAATCTGTGATCGTCATTCTTATTACACTCTTTTAGATGCCAAGGACTCCCCAAACCAAAGAAAGGCATCTTGCCACTACAGATGACTGATTATGGGTCTCCAAATCATTTCATAATGTTTTGGCAACCATTGGATACTAAGGCATACCACCCCATACTCTTACTTGTCTAGTTACTCATGTTTTGAGCGACCAAGGGATGTGGTCGTTTTTCGATGATAGCCGAAGAGCACGTTTTAAGCATATAATGGTTATAGGGCATGAATAATAATAATTTGAATGACACACAACCTCGTTTGGTGCACTATATTCGTTGATCATAGCTAATGATCAGGGATCATAGTTTGTGATCGCCATTCATAGTACACTCTTATAGATACCATTGAGTCCCCAAAGGCAAAGAAGAGCCTCTTGCTACTACACAGGATAGATTACGGGTCTCCTAATCATTTCATAATGTTTTTGCAACTATTAGATATGAGTGCATACCACCCCATCCTCCTACTTGTCTAGTTGCTCATGTTTTTAGCAACCAAGGCATGTGGTCATTTTTCAATGATAGCCGAAGCGCACGTTTCAATCTTAGAAAGGTAAAGGGGCATGAATAATGGTGATTTGAAGGAATCCCAATCTCGTTTGATGGTTTTTGATTAATGATCTTTGATCGTGATCACGAATCATTGTTTGTGATCTGCCACTCACAGTACACTCTTTTAGATGCCTTGGACTCCTCAAAGGCAAATTAGGGCCTCTTGCTACTACGCAAGTCAGATTATGGGTATCCACACCATTTCATAATGTTTTGGCAATTATTGGATATGAGTACATACCAATCCATTCTCATACTTGTCTAGTTGCTCATGTTTTGAGTAACTAAGGCGTATGGTCATTTCATAATGTTTTGGCAACCATTAGATATGAGTGCATACCACCCCAGCTTCCAACTTCTCTAGTTACTCATGTTTTGAGCAACTAAGGCATGTGGTCATTTTTCGATGATTGCCGAAGCGCACGTTTTAATCATAGAAAGGTTATTCCGCATGAAATATAGTGATTTGAATGACTCCCAACCTCGTTTGATGCACTATAATCGTTAATCATAGCTAATGATCACGGATCATAGTCTGTGATCGCCATTCATAGTACACTCTTGTAGATACCATTGACTCCCAAAAGGCAAAGAAGGTCCTCTTGCTACTACACAGGACAGATTACTGGTCTCCACATCATTTCATAATGTTTTTGCAACTATTGGATACCACCCTATCCTCCTACTTGTCTAGTTACTCATGTTTTGAGCCACTTGGGCATGTGGTTGTTTTTCGACGATAGCCAAATCAAACATTATAATCACAAAAAGGTTATTGGGCATGAATAATGGTGTTTTGCATAACTCCTAACCTCTTTTGATTCACTATATTCGATGAACGTAGCTAATGATCATGGATCATAATCTGTGATCGCCATTCTTATTACACTCTTTTAGATGCCAAGGACTCCCCAAACCAAAGAAGGGCCTCTTGCCACTACAGATGACATATTATGGGTCACCAAATCATTTCATAATGTTTTGGCAACCATTGGATACTATGGCATACCACCCCATCCTCTTACTTGTCTAGCTACTCATGTTTTGAGCAACCAAGGGATGTGGTCGTTTTTCGATGATAGCCGAAAAGCATGTTTTAATCATAGAATGGTTATAGGGCATGAATAATAGTGATTCGAATGACACACAATCTCATTTGGTGCACTATAATCGTTGATCATAACTAATGATCACGGATTATAGTTTGTAATCGCCATTCACAGTACACTCTTATATATACCATTTAGTCACCAAAGGCATAGAAGAGACTCTTGCTACTACACAGGACAGATTACGGGTCTCCACATCATTTCATATTGTTTTTGCAACCATTAGATATGAGTGCATACCACCCCATCCTCCTACTTGTCTACTTGCTCATGTTTTTAGCAACCAAGGCATGTGGTTATTTTTCGATGATAGCCGAAGCGCACGTTTTACTCTTAGAAAAGTTAAGGGGCATGAATAATGTGGATTTGAAGGAATCCCAATCTCGTTTGATGGTTTGTGATTGTTGATCATTGCTCGTGATCACGAATTGTTATTTGTGATTTGCCACTCACAATACACTCTTTTAGATGCCTTGGACTCCCCTAAGGCAAATGAGGGACTCTAGCTACTACACAATTCAGATTATGGGTATCCATACCATTTCATAATGTTTTGGCAATTATTGGATATGAGTACATACCAATCCATTCTCATACTTGTCTAGTTACTCATCTTTTGAGAAACTAAGGCGTATGGTCATTTCATAATGTTTTGGCAACCATTGGATATGAGTGCATACCACCCCATCCTCTTACTTGTCTAGTTACTCATGTTTGAGCAACTAAGGCATGTGGTCATTTTTCGATGATAGCCGAAGCGCACGTTTTAATCATAGAAAGGTTATTGCGCATGAAATATAGTGATTTGAATGACTCCCAACCTCTTTTGATGCACTATAATCATTAATCATAGCTAATGATCACGGATCATAGTCTGTGATCGTCATTCATAGTACACTCTTATAGATACCATTGACTCCCCAAAGGCAAAGAAAGGCCTCTTGCTACTACACATGAAAGATTATGAGTCTCCACATCTTTTCATAATATTTTTGCAAATATTTGATATGAGTGCATACCACCCAATCCTCCTACTTGTCCAGTTACTCATGTTTTGAGGCACTTGGGATGTGGTCATTTTTCGACAATAGTCAAATCAAACATTATAATCACAGAAAGGTTATTGGGCATGAATAATGGTGTTTTCAATGACTCCCTACCTTATTTGATGCACTATATTCGATGAATATAGCTAATGATCAAGGATCATAGTCTGTGATCGTCATTCTTAATACACTCTATTAGAAGCCATGGACTCCCCAAAGCAAAGAAGGGCCTCTTGCTACTACAGATTGCTGATTATGGGTCTCCACATCATTTCATAATTTTTTGGCAACCATTTTATATGAGGACATACCACCCCATCCTCCTACTTGTCTTGTTACTCATGTTTTAGCCACCAAGACATGTGATCGTTTTTCAATAATAGCCGAAGCGCACATTTTAATCATCGAATGGTAATTGGGCATGAAAAATAGTGATTTGAATGACAAACAACCTCATTTGGTGCACTATAATCGTTGATTATAGCTAATGACCACAGATCATAGTCTGTGATTTCCATTCGTAATACACTCTTTTAGATGCCATGGACTCCCCCAAGACAAAGAAGGGCCTCTTGCTACTACACATGACAGATTATGGGTCTCCTTATCATTTAATAATGTTTTTGCAACTATTGGATATGAGTGCATACCACCCAATCCTTCTACTTGTCTAGTTACTCATGTTTTTAGCAACCAAGGCCTCTTGCACCTTTTGCTCTTAGAAAGATTAAGGGGCATGAATAATGGTGATTTGAAGGAATCCATATCTCGTTTGATGGTTTGTGATCGTTGATCATTGCTCGTGATCACGGACCATTGTTTGTGATCCGTCACTCACAATACACTCTTTTAGTTGCCTTGGACTCCCCAATGGCAAAGGAAGACCTTTTGCTACTACACAAGTCAGATTATGGGTATCCACACCTTTTCATAATGTTTTGAAAATTATTGGATATGAGTACATACCAATCCATCCTCATACTTGTCTAGTTACTCATGTTTTGAGCAACTAATGCGTATGGGAATTTCATAATATTTTTACAACCATTGGATATGAGTGCATACCACCCCATCCTCCTACTTGTCTAGTTACTCATGTTTTGAGTAACTAAGGCATGTGGTCATTTTTCGATGATAGCCGAAGAACACGTTTTAATCATAGAAAGGTTATTGCAAATGAAATGTAGTGATTTGAATGACTCCCAACCTCATTTGATGCACTATAATCGTTGATCATAGCTAATGATCACGGATCATAGTCTGTGATAGCATTCATAGTACACTCTTATAGATACCATTGAGTCCCCAAAGGCAAAGAAGCGCCTTTTGCTACTACACAGGATAGATTACGGGTCTCCTTATCATTTCATAATATTTTTGCAACTATTGGATATGAGTGCATACCACCCAATCCTCCTACTTGTCTAGTTACTCATGTTTTAGCAACCAGGGAATTTGGTCGTTTTTTCGAGGATAGCCAAATCAAACATTATAATCACAGAAAGGTTATTGGGCATGAAAAATAGTGTTTTCAATGACTCCTAACCTCATTTGATGCACTATATTCGATGAACATAGCTAATGATCAGGGATCATAGTCTGTGATCGACATTCTTAATACACTCTTTTAGATGCCATGGACTCCCCAAAGTAAAGAGTGGCCTCTCGCTACTACAGCTGTCTGATTATGGGTCTCCACATCATTTCATAATGTTTTGGCAAACATTGGATATGAGGGCATACCACCCCATCCTTCTACTTGTCTTATTACTCATGTTTTGAGCAACTAAGGCATGTGGTCATTTTTCGATGATAGCCGAAGCGCACGTTTTACTCTTAGAAAGGTTAAGGGCCATGAATAATGTTGATTGAAAGGAATCCCAATCTCGGTTGATGGATTGTGATTATTGATCATAGCTCGTGATCACAGATCGTTATTTGTGATTTGCCACTCACAATACACTCTTTTAGATGCCTTGGACTCCCCAAAAGCAAATGAGGGCCTCTTGCTACTACACAAGTCAGATTATGGGTATCCATACCATTTCATAATGTTTTGGAAATTATTGGATATGAGTACATACCAATCCATTCTCATACTTGTCTAGTTGCTCATGTTTTGAGAAACTAAGGCGTATGGTCATTTCATAATGTTTTGGCAACCATTGGATATGAGTGCATACCACCCTATCCTCCTACTTGTCTAGTTACTCATGTTTTGAGCAACTAAGGCATCTGGTCATTTTTCGATGATAGCCGAAGCGCACGTTTTAATCATAGAAAGGTTATTGCACATGAAATATAGTGATTTGAATGACTCCCAACCTCGTTTGATGCACTATAATCGTTAATCATAGCTAATGATCACGGATCATAGTTTGTGATCGCCATTCATAGTACACTCTTATAGATACCATTGACTCCCCAAAGGAAAAGAAGGGCCTCTTGCTACTAAATAGGACAGATTACGGGTCTCCACATCATTTCATAGTGTTTTTGCAACTATTCGATATGAGTGCATACCACCGAATCCTCCTACTTGTCTAGTTACTCATGTTTTGAGCCACCTGGGCATGTGGTCGTTTTTCAACAATAGCCAAATTAAACATTATAATCACATAAAGGTTATTGGGCAAGAATACTGGTGTTTTAAATGACTCCCTACCTCATTTGATGCACTATATTCGATAAACATAGCTAATGATCACGGATCATATTCTGTGATCGTCATTCTTAATACACTCTTTTAGATGCCATGGACTCCTCAAAGCAAAGAAGGGCCTCTTGCTACGACAGATTGCTGATTATGGGTCTCCACATCATTTCATAATTTTTTGGCAACCATTTTATATGAGGGCATACCATCCCATCCTCCTACTTGTCTAGTTACTCATGTTTTGAGCGACCAAGGCATTAGATCGTTTTTCGATATTAGCCGAAGCGCACATTTTAATCATAGAATGGTTATTGGGCATGAATAATAGTGATTTGAATGTCAAACAAACTTATTTGGTGCACTATAATCGTTGATTATAGCTAATGACGACAGATCAGATTGCCATTCATATAATACACTCTTTTAGATGCCATGGACTCCCTAAAGGCAAAGAAGGGCCTCTTGCTACTACACATGACAGATTATGGGTCTCCACATCATTTAATAATGGTTTGGCAACTATTGGATATGAGTGCATACCACCCAATCCTCCTACTTGTCGAGTTACTCATGTTTTTAGCAACCAAGGCATGTGGTCATTTTTCGATGATAGCCGAAGCGCACCTTTTGCTCTTAGAAAGGTTAAGGGGCATGAATAATGGTGATTTGAAGGAATCCAGATCTCGTTTGATGGTTTGTGATCGTTGATCATTGCTCGTGATCACGGACCATTGTTTGTGATCCGCCACTCACAATACACTCTCTTAGATGCCTTGGACTCCCCAATGGCAAAGGAGGGCCTCTTGCTACTACACAAGTCAGATTATGGGTATCCACACCATTTCATAATGTTTTGGAAATTATTGGATATGAGTAAATATCAATCCATCCTCATACTTGTCTAGTTACTCATGTTTTGAGCAACTAATGCGTATGGGCATTTCATAATATTTTTGCAACCATTGGATATAAGTGCATACCACCCCATCCTCCTACTTGTCTAGTTACTCATGTTTTGAGTAACTAAGGCATGTGGTCATTTTTCGATGATAGCCGAAGCGCACATTTTAATCATAGAAAGGTTATTGCAAATGAAATGTAGTGATTTAAATGACTCCCAACCTCGTTTGATGCACTATAATCGTTGATCATAGCTAATGATCATGGATCGTAGTCTGTGATCGCCATTCATAGTACACTCTTATAGAAACCATTGAGTCCCCAAAGGCAAAGAAGGGCCTTTTCCTACTACACAGGATAGATTACGGGTCTCCACATCATTTCATAATGTTTTTGCAACTATTGGATATGAGTGCATACCACCCAATCCTCCTACTTGTCTAGTTACTCATGTTTTAGCAACAAGGGCATGTGGTCGTTTTTCGACGATAGCTGAATCAAACATTGTAATCATAGAAAGGTTATAGGGAATTAACAATGTTGTTTTGAATGACTCGCTACCTCGTTTGAAGCACTATATTCGATGAACATAGCTAATGATCACGGATCATACTCTGTGATCGCCATTCCTAATATCTTCTTTTACATGCCATGGACTCCCCAAAGCAAGAAGGGCCTCTTTCTACTACAGATGACTAATTATGGGTCTCCACATCATTTCACATTGTTTTGGCAACCATTAGATATGAGGGCATACCACCCCATCCTCCTACTTGTCTAGTTACTCATATTTTGAGCAACCAAGGCATATGGTCATTTTTCGATGATAGACGAAGCGCAAGTTTTAGTCATAGAAAGGTTATTGCACATGAAATATAGTGATTTGAATGACTCCCGACCTCGTTTGATGCACTATAATCGTAAATCATAGCTAATGATCACGGACCATACTCTGTGATCGCCATTCCTAATACAATCTTTTACTACGCGTAATCTATCATCTGTAATAGCAAGAGGCCCTTCTTTGCCTTAGGGGAGACAATGGCATCTAAAAGAGGATACTGTGAATGGCGATCAGAGACGATCATCAGTGATCAAGAGCTGTGATCAACGATCATAGTTTATCAAAACAACCACAAGGTGGGGAGTAAGTCAAACCACAATTGTTCATGCCCATTAACCTTTCTATGTTGAAAACGTGTGCTTTTGCTATCGTTGAAAAATGACCACATGCCTCGGTTGCTCAAAACATGAGTAACTACACAAGTAGGAGGATGGGGTGGTATGCACTAATATCCAATAGTTGCCGAAACATTATAAAATGATGTGAAAACCCATAATCTATCATGTCAGCAAGAGGCCCTTCTTTGCCTTTCGGGTCTAGGCATCTAAAAGATTGTACTGTAAATGGCGATCACAAACTTTGATCGGTGATCACAAGCTGTGATGAACGATCAAAATGCATCAAACAATGTTCGGAGTAAGTCAAATCACAATTATACATTCATATTAACCTTTCTATGTTGAAAACGTGTGCTTCTGTTATCGTCAAAAAATTACCACATTTCTTGGTCGCTCAAAACATATGTAACTAGACAAGTAAGAGGATGGGGTGGTATGCACTCATATCCAATCGTAGCCGAAACATTATCAAATGATGTAAAACCCGTAATCTACCAAGTGTACTAGCAAGAGGCCCTTCTTCGCCTATGGGGAGTCCGGGCATCTAAAAGAGGGTACTGTAAATGGCGATCACAAACAACAATCGGTGATCACGAGCTATTATCAATTATCTGAGTACATCAAACAATGTGGGGAGTAAGTCAAATCACAATTATTCATTCCCATTAACCTTTCTATGTTGAAAACGTGTGCATCTTCTATTTTCGAAAAATTACCACATTTCTTGGTTGCTTAAAACATGAGTAACTAAACAAGTAGGATGATGGGGTGGTATGCACTCATATCCAATAGTTGCCAAAACATTATGCACTGATGTGGAGACCCATAATCTGTCATGTGTAGTAGCAAGAGGCCTTTCTTTGCCTTTCGGGAGTTCACGGCATCTAAAAGAGTGTACTATGAATGGCGATCAAAGACTATGATATGTGATCACGAGCTGTGATTAATGATCACAGTGCATGAAACAAGGTGGGTAGTAAGTCAAATCACAATCATTCATGCCCATTAACCTTTCTATGATGTACACATGTGCTTTTACTATCGTCGAAAAAACAACCACATGCCTCGGTTGCTCAAAACATGATTAACAAGAAAAGTATTAGTATTGGGTGGTACACACTAATATCCAAAGTTTCCAAAACATAATGAAATGATGTGGAAACCCATAATCTATCATGTGTTTGAGCAAGAGGCCCTTTTTTGCCAATGGGGAGTCCAGGAATCTAAAAGAGGGTACAGTGAATGACGATTCAAGACTCTGATCCGTGATCACGAGCTATTGTCAATTCATCAAACGAGGTGGGGAGTAAGTTAAATCACCATTATTCATGCTCTATTACCTTTCTATGACTAAAAGGTGTGCTTCGGCTATCATCGAAAAACCACCAATAGCCTTGGTGGCTCATAACATGAGTAATTAGACAAGTAGAAGGATGGGGTGGTATGCAATCATATCTATTAATAGCCAAAACATTATGAAATTATATGGAGACCTGTAATCTATCATATGTAGTAGCAAGAGGCCATTCTTCGCCTTTGGGAAGTTCATGGCATCTAAAAGAGGGTACTATGAATGACGATCAAAGACTATGATCAGTGATCACCAGCTGTGATCAACGATCACAGTGCATCAAACAAGGTGGGGAGTAAGTCAAATCACTATTATTCATGCTCATTATCCATTCTATGTTGAAAACGAGTGCTTCTGCTATCGTCGAAAAATGACCACATGCCTCGGTTGCTAAAAACATGAGTAACTCGACAAGTATGAGGATGGGGTGGTATGCCCTAATACCTTTTAGTTGCCAAAACATTATGAATTTATGTGGAAACCCATAATCTATCATGTGTAGTAACAAGAGGCCCTTCTTTGCCTAAGGGAGTCTAGACATCTAAAAGAGGGTACTGTGAATGGCGATCACCGACTATGATCAGTGATCACGAGCTGTGTGATCACAGTGCATCAAATAATGTGGCGAGTAAGTCAAATCATAATTATTCATTACTATTAACCTTTCTCTGTTGAAAACGTGTGCTTCTATAATCGTCGAAAAATGACCACATTTCTGGGTTGCTCAAAACATGAGTAACTAGACAAGTAAGAGGATGGGGAGGTATGCACTCATATCTAATAGTTGCCAAAACATTATGCAATAATGTTGATACCCATAATCTGTCATGTGTAGTAGCAAGAGGCCCTTCTTTGCCTTTGGTGAGTCCAAGCATCTAAAAGAGGGTACAGTGAATGACAATCGAAGACTCTAATCTGTGATCACGAGCTGTTGTCAACGCATCAAACGACGTGGGGAGTAACTTAAATCACCATTATTCAAGCTTAATAACCTTTTTACGACTAAAACTTGTGCTTCGGCTATCATCGAAAAACGACCAATAGCCTTGGTGTCTCATAACATGAGTAATTAGACAAGTAGGAGGATGGGGTGTATGCAATCATATCCAATAGTTACCAAAAAATTATGAAATGATTTGGAGACCCGTAATCTATTATGTGTAGTAGCAAGAGGCGCTTCTTTGCCTTTCGGGAGTCCATGGCATCTAGAAAAGGGTACTGTGAATGGCGATCAGAGACTATGATCAGTGATCACTAGTTGTGATCAGCGATCACAATGCATCAAAAAAGGTGGGGAGTAAGTCAAATCACAATTATTCATGCCCATTAACCTTTCTATGTTTAAAACGTGTGCTTCACCTATCGTCGAAAAACGATCACATGCCTCGGTTGCTCATAATATGAGTAACTCGACAAGTATGAGGATGGGGTGGTATGCACTAATATCCAATAGTTGCCAAAACATTATGAAATGACGTGGAAACACATAATTTATCATGTGTAGTAGCAAGAGGCCTTTCTTTGCCTATGGGGAGTCCAGACATCTAAAAGAGGGTACTGTGAATGGCGATCACAGACTCTTATCTTTGATCACGAGCTATGGTCAATGCATCAAACGAGGTGGGGAGTAAGTCAAATCACAATTATACATTCCCATTAACCTTTCTATGTTGAAAACATGTGCTTTGGCTATCGTCGAAAAATGACCATATGACTTGGTGGCTAAAACATGAGTAATTAGACAAGAAGTAGGAGGATGGGGTGAAATGCAATCATATCCTATAGTTGCCAAATCATTATGAAATAATGTGGAGACCCGTAATCTGTCATGTGTAGTAGCAAGAGGCTGTTCTTTGCCTTTGGGGAGTCCATGGCTTCTAAAAGAGGATATTGTGAATAGCGATCAGAGACTATGATCAGTGATCACCAGCTGTGATTAACGATCACAGTGCATCAAACAAGGTAAAGAGTAAGTCGAATTACAATTATCCATGCTCATTAACCTTTCTATGTTGAAAACGTGTGCTTCTACTATCGTCGAAAAATGACCACATGCCTTGGTTGCTCAAAACATGAGTAACTAGACAAGTATAAGGATAGGGTGGTATGCACTAATATCCAATAGTGCCAAAACATTATGAAATGATGTGAAAACCCATAATTTATCATGTGTAGTAGAAAAGAGGCCTTTCTTTGCCACTGGGAGTCCAAACATCTAAAAGAGGGTACTGTGAATGACGATCACAGACTATGATTAGTGATCACGAGCTGTGATCAAATATCTCACTGCATTGAACAAGGTGGAGAGTAAGTAAAATCACAATTATAGATTCCCATTAACCTTTCTATGTTGAAAACATGTGCTTCTGCTATCGTCGCAAAAAGACCACATTTCTTGGTTGCTCAAAATATGAGTAACTATACAAGTAGGAGAATGGGGTGGTATGCACTCATATCCTATAATTTCCAAAACATTATGCAATGATGTAGAGACCTGTAATCTTTCATGTGTAGTAGGAAGAGGCTCTTCTTTGCATTTTGAGAGTCCATGGCATCTAAAATAGTGTACTATGAATGGCGATGAATGACTATGACCCGTGATCACGAGCTGTGATCAACGATCACAATGCATCAAGCGAGGTGTAGAGTAAGTCAAATCACAATCATTCATGCCCATTAACCTTTCTGTAACGAAAACGTGTGCATTTGCTATCGTCGAAAAACGACCACATGCCTTGGTTGATCAAAAATGAGTAACTAGACGAGTAGGAGGATGGGGTGGTATGCACTAATATCCAATAGTTTCCAAAACATTATGAAATTATAAGGAAACCCATAATCTATAATATGTATTAGCAAGAGGCCCTTCTTTGCCTATGTGGACTCCAGGCATCTAAAAAAGGGTATAGTGAATGGCGATCGCAGACTCTGAACCGTGATCACGAGCTGTGGTCAACGCTTCAAACGAGGTGGGGAGTAAGTTAAATCACCATTATTCATGCTTAATAACTTTTCTATGACTAAAATGTATGCTTCGGCTATCGTGTAAAACGACCAATAGCCATGATGGCTCATAACATGAGTAATTAGACAAGTAGAAGGATGAGGTGGAATGGAATCATGTTCAATAGTTAACAATACATTATGAAATGATGTGGACACCCGTAACCTGTCATGTGTAGTAGCAAGAGGCCCTTCGTTGCCTTAAGGGAGTCCATGGCATCTAAAAGAGGATACTCTTAATGGCGATCAGAGACTATGATCAGTGATCGTGAGTTGTGATCAACGATCGCAGTGCATCAAACAAGGTGGGGCGTAACGCAAATCACAAGTATTCATGCCCATTAACCTTTCTATGTTGAAAATGTGTGCTTCAGCTATCGTCGAAAAATGACCACATACCTCGGTTGCTCAAAACATGAGTAGCTAGAAAAGTATGAGGATGGGGTGTTATGAAATAATATACAATAGTTGCCAAAACATTTTTAAATGATGTGGAAACCCATAATCTATAATGTGTAGTAGAAAGAGGCCCTTCTTTGCCTATGGGGAGTCAAGACATCTAAAAGAGGGTACTGTGAATGGCGATCACACTATTATTAGCGATCACAAGCTTTGATCAACGATCAAAGTGCATTAAATAAGGTGGGGAGTGAGTAAAATCACAATTATACATTCCCATTAACCTTTCTATGTTGAAAACTTGTGCTTCTGCTATCATCGAAAAATGACCACATTTCTTGGTTGCTCAAAACATGAGTAACTAGACAAGTAGGAGGATGGGGTGGTATGAATTCATAAACTATAGTTGCCAAAACATTATGCAATGATGTGCAGACCCGTAATCTTTCATGTGTAGTAGCAAGAGGCCTTTATTTGCTTTGCGAGAGTCCATGGCATCTAAAAGAGTGTACTATGAATGGCGATCAAAGACTATGATCCGTGATCACGAGCTGTGATCAACGATCACAGTGCATCAAGTGATGTGCGGAGTAAGTCAAATCACAATCATTCATGCCCATTAACCTTTCTATGACGAAAACGTGTACATTTGCTATTGTCGAAAAACGACCACATGCCTTGGTTGATCAAATATGAGTAACTAGACGAGAAGCAGGATGGGGTGGTGTGCACTAATATCCTATAGTTTCGAAAACATTATCAAATGATGTGGAAACCTATAATCTATCATGTGTATTAGAAAGAGGCCCTTCTATGTCTATGGGGAATCCAGGCATCTAAAAGTGGGTACAATGAATGACGATCGCAGACTCTGATCCGTGATCACGAGCTGTGTCAACGCATAAAACGAGGTGGGAGTAAGTTAAATCACTATTATGGTTAATAACCTTTCTATGACTATAACGTGTGCTTCGGCTATAGTCAAAAAACGACCAATGGCCTTGGTTGCTCAAAACATGAGTAATTAAACAAGTAGGAGAATAGGGTGATATACAATAATATCCAATAGTTGCCAAAATATTATGAAATGATTTGGAGACCTGGAATTAGTCATGTGTAGCCCTTCTTTGCCTTTGGCGAGTCCATGACATCTAAAAGAGGGTACTGTGAATAGCAATCAGAGACTGTGATCAGTAATCACGAGTTGTGATCAACGATAATAGTGCATCAAATAAGGTGGAGAGTAAGTCAAATCACAATTATTCATGCCCATTCACCTTTCTATGTTAAAAACGTGTGCTTCTACTAACGTCGAAAAACGACCACATGCCTCGGTTGCTCAAAATAAGAGTAACTAGACAAATATGAGGATGGGGTGGTATGCAATAATATCCAATACTTGCCAAAATATTATGAAATGATGTGGAAACACATAATCTATCATATGTAGTAGCAAGAGGCCTTTCTTTGCCTTTTGAGAGTCCATGGCATCTAAAAGAGTATACTATGAATGGCGATCAAAGACTATGATCCGTGATCACGAGCTGTGATCAACGAGAACAGTCTGTGCATTTGCTATCATCGAAAAACGACAACATGCCGTGGTTGATCAAATATGAGTAATATGACGAGTAGGAGGATGGGGTGGTATGCGTCATATCCAATTGTTGCCAAAATATTATGAAATGATGTGGAGACCCGTAATCTGTCATGTATAAGGGTGTGATCGAACATTGATCACAATATTATGTTAAGCTAATGTAATGAATTATTAATTCGTTATTGAATATTAATTATTCTTAAAATAATTACAATGATTGGTATGTCTAAATTGTGCGATCGAACATTGATTGCAACATTATGGTAAGTTAAAGTAATGAATTATTGAATTAGTTATTGAATATTAATTGTTGTTTACACATTTACAGTGACTAATAACCAATTAATTTTACACATATCAATCACTATAATTGAGTAAACAACAATTAATTCTCAATAACCAATTCAATAATTCATTACTTTAACTTAATAAAATGGTGCGATCAATTGTCGATCACATCCTTTAGACTTATAAATCACTGTCAATGTATAAACAACAATTTATAAATCACTGTAAATTTATAAACAACAATAAATTTTCAATAACCAATTTAATAATTCAATACTTTAACTTGAATATAATGTTGCGATCATTTGTCGAACGCACCCTTTAGACATGTCAATAACTGTAAATGTTTAAACAACAATTAATATTCAATAACCAATTCAATAATTCATTACTTTAACTTAATATAATGTTGCGATCAATTGTCGATCGCACCCTTTAAATATTTCAAACACTGTAAATGTGAAAACAACAACTAATCTTCAATAACCAATTCAATAATTCATTACTTTAACTTAACGTAATGTTGCGATCAATTGTCGATGGCACCCTTTAGACATATCTATCAAGGTTAATGTGTAAAGAACAATTAATTTATAATAACCAATTCAATAATTCATTACTTCAACTTAATATAATGTTGCGTTTCATTATCGATCGCACCCTTTAAACATATCAATCACTATAAATGTGTAAACAACAATTAATTTTCAATAACAATTTCAATATTTAATTAGTTTAACTTAATAATGTTGCGATCAATTATTGATCGCACCCTTTAGACATATCAATCACTCTAAAAGTGGAAACAACAACTAATCATCAATAACATATTCAATAATTCATTACTTTAACTTAACGTAATGTTGCGATCAATTGTCGATCGCACGCTTTAGACATATCTATCAAGGTAAATGTGTAAACAACAATTAATTTCCAATAACTAATTCAATAATTCATTACTTTAACTTAATATAATGTAGCAATCAATTGTCGATCGCACCCTTTAGACATATCTATCACGTTAAATGTGTTAATAACAACTAATCTACAATAACCAATTCAATAATTCATTACTTTAACTTAGTATAATGTTGGGATCAACTGTCGCTTGCACTCTTTAGACATATCAATCACGGTAAATGTGTAAACAATAACTAATTTTCAATAATCAATTCAATAATTCATTACTTTGACTTAATATAATGTTGCGATCAATTGTCGATCGCACACTTTACACATATCAAACACTATAAATGAGTAAATAACAATTAATTTTCAATAACAAATTCAATAATTCATTACTTTAACTTAATATAATGTTACACCCTTTAGACATAGCAATCACTGTAAATGTGTAAACAACAATTAATTTTCAATAACCAATTAAATAATTCATTACTTTAACTTAATATAATGTTGCGATAAATTTTCGATCATACCCTTTATACATATCAATCACTGTAAATGTGTAAACAACAACTAATCTTCAATAACCAATTTAATAATTCATTACTTTAACTTAATGTAATGTTGCGATCAATTGTCGATCGCACCTTTTAGATATATTTATCAAAGTAAATGTGTTAATAACAATTAATCTACAATAACCAATTCAATAATTAATTACTTTAACTTAATATAATATTGCGGTCGATTCTCGATCGCACCCTTTAGACATATCAATCACTGTAAATGTGTAAACAACAACTTTTTTTTAATAACCAATTCAAAATTTCATTACTTTGATTTAATATAATGTTGCGATCAATTGTCGATCGCACCCTTATACATATCAATCACTGTAAATGTGTAAACAACAACTTATCTTCAATAACCCATTCAATAATTCATTACTTTTACTTATCGTAATGTTGCGATCAAATGTCGATCGCACCCTTTAGACTTATCTATCATGGTAATTGTGTTAACTACAATTAATCTTAAATAACAAATTCAATAATTCATTACATCAACTTATCGCCATGTTGCGATCAATTGTCAATCGCACCCTTTACACATATTAATCACTATAAATGAGTAAACAACAATTGATTTTCAATAACAAATTCGATAATTCATTACTTTGACTAAATGTAATGTTGCGATCAATTGTTGATCCCACCCTTTAGACATATCAAACACTGTAAATGTTTAAACAACAACTAATATTCAATAACCAATTAAATAATTCATTACTTTAACTTAATATAATGTTGCGATAAATTGTCGATCGCACGCTGAAGACATATCAATCACTGTAAATGTGTAAACAACAACTAACTTTCAATAACCAATTCAATAATTCATTACTTTGACTTAATATAATGTTGCGATCAATTGTCTATCTCACCCTTTACACATATCAATCACTGTTTATGTGTAAACAACAACTTATCTTCAATAACCAATTCAAAAATTCATAACTTTATCTTATTGTAATGTTGCGATCAATTGTCGATCGCACCGTTTAGACATATCTATCAAGGTAAATGTGTAAACAACAATTAATCTTCAATAACAAATTCAATACATCATTACTTTAACTTATTGTAATGTTGCGATAAATTGTCGATCGCAGCCTTTAGACATATCAATCCTTGTAAATGTGTAAACAACAACTAATTTTCAATAACCAATTAATTAATTCATGACTTTGACTTAATATAATGTTGCAATCAATTGTCGATCGAACCCTTTACACATATCAATCACCGTAAATGTGTAACCAACAACTTATCTTCAATATTCAATAATTCATTACTTTAGCTTAACGTAATATTGCGATCAATTGCCGATCGCACCCTTTTGACATATCTATCAAGGTAAATGTGTAAACAACAATTAATATTTAATAACCAATTCAATAATTGATTACTTTAACTAAATATATTGTTGCGTTCAATTGTCTATCGCATCCTTTACACATATCAATCAGTGTAAATGTGTAAACAATAATTAATTTTCAATAACCAATTCAATAATTCATTACTTTAACTAAATATAATATTGCGATCAATTGTCGATCGCTCCATTAAGATATAACAATCACTGTAAATGTGTAAACAATAATTAATTTTCAATAACCAATTAAATATTTCATTACTTTAACTTAATATAATGTTGCGATAAATTGTCGATCGCACCATTTAGAAATATCAATCACTGTAAATGTGTAAACAACAACTAATCTTCAATAACCAACTTAATAATTCATTACTTTAACTTAATGTAATATTGCAATCAAATGTCGATCGTACCCTTTATACATATCTATCAAGGAAAATGTGTAAATAACAATTAATCTACAATAACCAAATCAATAATTCATTACTTTAACTAAATATAATGTTGCGATCAATTGTCGATCACACCCTTTAGATATATCAATCACTGTTAATGTGTAACCAACAACTAATTTTAAATAACAAATTCAATAATTCATTACTTTAACTTATACAATGTTGCGATCAATTATCGATCGCACCCTTTAGACATACCAATCAATGTAAATGTATAAACAAAAACTAATTTTCAATAACCAATTCAATAATTCATTACTTTAACGTAATATAATGTTGCGATCAATTATCAATTGCACCCTTTACACATATCAATCATTGTAAATGTGTAAATAACAACTTATCTTTAAAAACCAATTCAATAATTCATTACTTTAACTTATCGTAATGTTGCGATCAATTGTCGATCGCACCCTTTAGACATATCAAGAACTGTAAATGTGTAAACAACTACTTATCTTCAACAACCCATTAAATAATTCATTACTTTTACTTATCGTAATGTTGCGATCAATTGTCAATCGCACCCTTTAGACAAATCAATCAATGTAAATGAGTAAACAACAACTAATTTTCAATAACCAATTCAATAATTCATTACTTTGACTTAATATAATGTTGCGATCAATTGTCCATCGCACCCTTTACACATATCAATCACTATAAATGAGTAAACAACAATTGATTTTCAATAACCAATTCAATAATTCATTACTTTAACTTAATACAATGTTGCGATCAAATGTCGATCGCACCCTTTACACATATTAATCACTGTAAATGTGTAAACAACAACTTATATTCAATAACAAATTCGATAATTCATTACTTTGACTTAATATAATGTTGCGATCAATTGTCGATCAGACCATTTCGACATATCAAACACTGTAAATGTTTAAACAACAATTAATTTTCAATAACCAATTAAATAATTCATTACTTTAACTTAATATAATGTTGCGATAAATTGTCAATCGCACGCTTTACACATATCAATCACTGTAAATGTGTAAACAACAACTAACTTTCAATAACCAATTCAATAATTCATTACTTTGACTTACTATAATGTTGCGATCAATTGTCGATCGCACCCTTTACACATATCAATCGTTGTAAATGTGTAAACAACAACTTATCTTCAATAACCAATTAAATAATTCATAACTTTATCTTATCGTAATGTTGCCATCAATTTTCGATCGCACCGTTTAGACATGTCTATCAAGGTTAATGTGTAAACAACAATTAATCTTCAATAACCAATTCAATACTTCATTACTTTAACTTATTGTCATGTTGCAATCAATTGTCGATCGCACCCTTTAGACATATCAATCACTGTAAATGTGTAAACAACAACTAATTTTCAATAACTAATTAATTAATTCATGACTTTAACTTAATATAATGTTGCGATCAATTGTCGATCGCACCCTTTACATATATCAATCACCGTAAATGTGTAAACAACAACTTATCTTCAGTAACCAATTCAATAATTCATTACTTTAACTTAATGTAATATTGCGATCAATTGCCGATCGCACCCTTTTGACATATCTATCAAGGTAAATGTGTAAACAACAATTAATCTTCAATAACCAATTCAATAATTGATTACTTTAACTTAATATATTGTTGTGATCAATTGTCGATCGCATCCTTTACACATATCAATCAGTGTAAATGTGTAAACAACAATTAATTTTCAATGACCAATTCAATAATTCATTACTTTAACTAAATATAATATTGCGATCAATTGTCGATCGCTCCATTTAGACATAACAATCACTGTAAATTATACGTCAACAACTCAATAACTAAGGATGAATCACCTCCGAATCAATAGATGTTCCTAAACCTAAATTCAATCAATCTACAATAAACCTTCACCCCTAAAACAGCAAGGAATTGGTAACAAAGAGTATAGGATGTGAAAGAATTGAATTAACGCCACAAGTCAATACTTACTTGATAAGTTGAATCAATCCATAAAGTAAAATAGTCTGGAATCAAACCTTTATACTCTCAAAAATATTTTCTAATCAAGTCTGCCGCCAACGCATATAAAGAAGGGTTTAAATACCCTTTACAAATCAAACCTTAAAAAAAACCTAACAATCTTAAAGGCTGGGCTATTAATCAGAGGCCCAAAACTAATTAATTCATGCACATGACTTTTAAGTGAGGCACATGCATATTAAATACAGATTAGAATATTTTAAAGCCCAACATAATAAAAGAAGCCCAGATAAAGATAGCTAAGCCTAAGCCCATTTGGTTAGACTTGTGCTTTAGATATTTGGCCAAGTGTTTTAACCTTCTGGACTTGGTTCCTCTAATGTGCATAAACACCTCGGCATCTCTTGAAGTTCTTCCCCAAGCTTGATCATCATATCCTCTTGAAGTTCTTGTGAAATCAATGCTTGTACATAAATCTGAAGTCGTGCTTTGAGTTTAGAAGAGTGTAATCTTGTAATTGGACCTGCTCGCATCATCAAGACTTCATCATTGCTTTGGTGAGTTGCATCAGTAAATGTGTAAACAACAATTAATTTTCAATAACCAATTAAATATTTCATTACTTTAACTGAATATAATGTTGCGATCAATTGTCGATCGCACCATTTAGACATATAAATCAATGTAAATGTGTAAACAATAACTAATCTTCAATAACAAATTTAATAATTCATTACTTTAACTTATTGTAATATTGCAATCAAATGTCGATCGCACTCTTTATACATATCTATCAAGGAAAATGTGTAAATAACAATTAATCTACAATAACCAAATCAATAATTCATTACTTTAACTTAATATAATGTTGCGATCAATTGTCGATCGCACCCTTTAGATATATCAATCACTGTAAATGTGTAAACAACAACTAATTTTAAATATCCGATTCAATAATTCATTACTTTAACTTAATACAATATTGCGATCAATTATCGATCGCACCCTTTAGACATACCAATCACTCTAAATGTGTAAACAATAACTAATTTTCAATAACCAATTCAATAACTCATTACTTTAACTTAATATAATATTGCGATCAATTGTCCATCGCACCCTTTACACATGTCAATCACTATAAATGTGTAAACAACAACTTATCTTCAATGACCAATTCAATAATTCATTACTTTTACTTATCGTAATGTTGCGATCAATTGTCGATCGCACCCTTTAGACTTATCAATCAAAGTAATTGTGTTAACAACAATTAATCTTAAATAACCAATTCAATAATTCATTACTTTAACTTATCGTCATGTTGCGATCAATTGTCGATCGCACCCGTTAGACAAATCAATCACTCTAAATGTGTAAACAACAACTAATTTTCAATAACCACTTCAATAATTCATTACTTTGACTTTATATAATGTTGCGATCAATTATCGATCAGACCCTTTACATATATCAATCACTATAAATGAGTAAACAACAATTGATTTTCAAAAACCAATTAAATAATTCATTACTTTAACTTAATACAATATTGCGATCAATTGTCGATCGCACCCTTTATACATATCAATCACTGTAAATGTGTAAACAACAACTAATATTCAATAACAAATTCAATAATTCATTACTTTGACGTAATATAATGTCGCGATCAATTGTTGATCACACCCTTTAGACATATCAATCACAGTAAATGTTTAAACAACAAATAATTTTCAATGATCAATTATATAATTTATTACTTTAACTTAATATAATGTTGCGATCAATTGTCGATCGCACCCTTTAGACATATCTATCAACGTACATGTGTAAACAACAATTAATCTTCAACAACCAAAGCAATAATTCATTTCTTTTACTTAATTTAATGTTGCGATTAATTGTCAATCGCACCCTTTAGACATATCAATAAATGTAAATGTGTAAACAACAACTTATCTTCAATAACCAATTCAATAATTCATTACTTTGATTTAATATAATGTTGCGATCGATTGTCGATCGCACCTTTTAGACATGTTTATCAAGGTAAATTTGTAAACAACAATTAATCTTCAATAACCAATTCAATAATTCATTACTTTAACTTAATATGATGTTGCGATCAATTGTCCATCGCACCCGTTAGACATATCAATCACTGTAAATGTGTAAACAACAATTAATTTTCAATAATCATTTCAATAATTTATTACTTTAACTTTATATAATGTTGTGATCAATTGTCGATCGCACCCGTTAGACATATCAATCACTATAAATGTGTAGACAACAATTAATTTTCAATAATCAATTCAATAATTCATTACCTTAACTAAATATAATGTTGCGATCCATTGTCGATCGCACCAGTTAGACATATCAATCACTGTAAATGTTTAAACAAAAATTAATTTTCAATAACTAATACAATAATTCATTACCTTAACTAAATATAATGTTGCGATCAATTGTCGATCGCACCCGTTAGACGTATCAATCACCGTAAATGTTTAAACAAAAATTTATTTTCAATAACCAATTCAATAATTGATTACTTTAACTTTATAAAATGTTGTGATCAATTGTCGATCGCACCCGTTAGACATATCAATCATTGTAAATGTGTAAACAACAATTAATTTTCAATAATCAATAAAATAATTCATTACTTTAACTAAATATAATGTTGCGATCAATTGTCTATCGCACCCTTTAGACATATCAATCATTGTAAATGTTTAAACAACAATTAATTTTCAATAACCAATTCAATAATTCATTAATTTAACTTAATATAATGTTGCGATTAATTGTCAATCGCACCCTTTACAGATATCAATCACTGTAAATGTGTAAACAACAACTAAGATTCAATAACCAATTCAATAATTCATTACTTTTACTTAATATAATGTTGCGATCAATTGTCGATCGCACCATTTAGACATGTTTATCAAGGCAAATGTGTAAACAACAATTAATCTTCAGTAACCAATTCAGTAATTCATTACTTTAACTTAATATAATGTTGCGATCATTTGTTCATCGCACGCGTTAGCATATCAATCACTGTAAATGTGTAAACAACAATTAATTTTCAATAATCATTTCAATAATTTATTACTTTAACTTTATATAATGTTGCGATCCATTGTCCATCCCACCCGTTAGACATATCAATCACTGTAAATGTGTAAACAACAATTAATTTTCAATAATCAATTCAATAATTTATTACTTTAACTTTATATAATGTTGCGAACAATTGTCGATCGCACCCGTTACACATATCAATCACTGTAAATGTGTAAACAACAATTAAATTTCAATAATCAATTCAATAATTCATTACTTTAACAAAATATAATGTTGCGATCAATTGTCGATCGCACCCGTTAGACATATCAATCACTGTAAATGTTTAAACAACAATTAAGTTTCAATAATCAATTCAATAATTTATTACTTTAACTTTATATAATGTTGCGTACAATTGTCGATCGCACCCGTTAGACATATCAATCACTGTAAATGTGTAAACAAAAATTAAATTTCAATAATCAATTCAATAATTCATTACTTTAACTAAATATAATGTTGCGATCGATAGTCAATCGCACCCTTTAGATATATCAATCAAGGAAAATGTGTAAACAACAATTAATCTTCAATAACCAATTCAATAATTCATTACCTTAACTAAATATAATGTTGCGATCAATTGTCGATTGCACCTTTTAGACATATCAATCAATGTAAATATGTAAACATCAATTAATTTTCAATAACCAATTCAATAATTCAACATTAACTAAATATAATGTTGCGATCCATTGTCGATCGCACCCTTTAGACATGTTTATCAAGGTAAATGTGTAAACAACAATTAATTTTCAATAACCAATTCAGTAATTCATTACTTTAACTTAATATAATATTGCGATCAATTGTCGATCGCACCCGTTAGACATATCAATCACTGTAAATGTGTAAACAATAATTAATTTTTAATAACCAATTCAATAATTCATTACTTTAACTAAATATAATCTTGCGATCAATTATCGATCGCACCCGTTAGACATATCAATCACTATAAATTTTTAAACAACAATTAATATTGAAAAACCAAATAAATAATTTATTACTTTAACTTTATATAATGTTGCGATCAATTGTCGTCTGCACCCGTTAGACATATCCATCACTGTAAATGTGTGGACAATAATTAATTTTCAATAATCAATTCAATAATTCATTACTTTAACTAAATATAATGATGTGATCAATTGTCGATCGCACCCGTTAGACACATCAATCACTATAAATGTTTAAACAACAATTAATTTTCAAAAACCAAATAAATAATTTATTACTTTAACTTTATATAATGTTGCGATCAATTGTCGATTGCACCCGTTAGACATATCCATCACTGTAAATATGTGGACAATAATTAATTTTCAATAATCAATTCAATAATTCATTACTTTAACTAAATATAATGATGTGATCAATTGTCGATCGCACCCGTTAGACATATCAATCACTGTAAATGTTTAAACAACAATTAATTTACAATAACCAATTCAATAATTTATTACTTTAACTTTATATAAGGATGCGATCAATTGTTGATCACACCCGTTAGATATATCAATCACTATTAATGTGTCGAAAACAATTAATTTTCAATAATCAATTCAACAATTCATTACTTTAACTAAATATAATGTTGCGATCAATTGTTGATCGCTCGCACCCTTTAGACATATAATTCACTGTAAATGTTTAAACAACAACTAATTTTCAATAAAAAATTCAATAATTCATTATTTTAACTTAATATAATGTTGCGATCAATTGTCGATCGCACACTTTACACATATCAATCACTGTAAATTTATAAACAACAGCTAATTTTCAATAACCAATTCAATAATTCATTACTTTGACTTAATATAATGTTGCGATCGATTGTCGATCGCACCCTTTAGACATATCAATCAAGGTAAATGTGTAAACAACAATTAATCTTCAATAACCAATTCAATAATTCATTACTTTAACTTAATATATTGTTGCGATCAATTATCGATCGCACCCTTTAGACATATCAATCAATGTAAATGTGTAAATAACAATTAATTTTCAATAACCAATTCAATAATTCATAACTTTACCTAAATATAATGTTGCGATCCATTGTCGATCGCACCCTTTAGACAAGTTTATCAAGGTAAATGTGTAAACAACAATTAATCTTCAATAACCAATTCATTAATTCATTACTTTAACTTAATATAATGTTGCGATCAATTGTCGATCGCACCCGTTAGACAAATTTGTCACTATAAATGTATAAACAACAATTAATTTTCAATAATCATTTCAATAATTTATTAATTTAACTTTATATAATGTTGCGATCAATTGTCGATCGCAACCGTTAGACATATCAGTCACTGTAAATGTGTAAACAACAATTCATTTTCAATAACCAATTCAATAATTCATTACTTTAACTAAATATAATGTTACGATCAATTGTCGATCGCACCCGTTAGACATATCAATCACTATAAATGTTTAAACAACAATGAATTTTCAATAACCAATTCAATAATTTATTACTTTAACTTTATATAATGTTGCAATTAATTGTCGATCGCACCATTTAGACATATCAATCCATGTAAATGTGTAAACAACAACTAATTTTCAATAACCAATTCAATAATTCATTACTTTGGCTTAATATAATGTTGCGATCGATTGTCTATTGCACCCTACAGACATATTTATCAAGGTAAATGTGTAAAAAACAATTAATCTTAATTAAATTATTAAATAATTCATTATATTAACTTAATATAATGTTGCGATCAATTGTAGATCGCACTGTTTAGACATTAATCACTATAAATGTGTAAACAACAACTAGTTTTCAATAACAAATTCAATAATTCATTACTTTAACTTAATATAATACTGCGATCAATTGTCGATCGCACCCTTTAGACATATCAATCACTGTAAATGTGTAAACAACAATTAATCTTCTATAACCAATTCAATAATTCAATACTTTATCTAAATATAATGTTGGGATCAGTTGTCGATCGCACCCTTTAGACATATCAATCACTGTAAATGTGTAAACCACAACTTATCTTCAATAATGAATTCAATAATTCATTACTTTTACTTCATATAATGTTGCGATCGATTGTCGATCGCACCCTTTAGACATTTCAATCACTGTAAATGTGTAAACAACAATTAATTTTCAATAATCAATTCAATAATTCATTACTTTAACTAAATATAATGTTGCGATCAATTGTCGATCGCACTCTTTAGACATATCAATCACTGTAAATGTTTAAACAACAATAAATTTTCAATTACCAATTCAATAATTCATTAATATAACATAATATAATGTTGCGATCAATTGTCGATCGCACCCTTTAGACATATCAATCACTGTTAATGTGTAAACAACAATTAATTTTCAATTATCAATTCAAAAATTCATTACTTTAATTAAATATAATGTTGCGATCAATTGTAGATCGCACTGTTTAGACATCAATCACTATAAATGTGTAAACAACAACTAGTTTTCAATAAAAAATTCAATAATTCATTACTTTAACTTAATATAATATTGCGATCAGTTGTCGATCGCACCCTTTAGACATATCAATCACTGTAAATGTGTAAACAACAATTAATCTTCTATAACCAATTCAATAATTCATTACTTTATCTAAATATAATGTTGGGATCAATTGTCGATCGCACCCTTTAGACATATCAATCACTGTAAATGTGTAAACAACAACTTATCTTCAATAACCAATTCAATAATTCATTACTTTGACTTAATATAATGTTGCAATCGATTTACGATCGCACCCTTTAGACATTTCAATCACTGTAAATGTGTAAACAACAATTAATTTTCAATAATCAATTCAATAATTCATTACTTTAACTAAATATAATGTTGCAATCAATTGTAGATAGCACTCTTTAGACATATCAATCACTGTAAATGTTTAAACAACAATAAATTTTCAATAACCAATTCAATAATTCATAAATTTAACATAATATAATGTTGCAATCAATTGTTGATCGCACCCTTTAGACATATCAATCACTGTAAATGTGTAAACAACAATTAATTTTCAATAATCAATTCAATAATTCATTACTTAAATTAAATATAATGTTGCAATCAATTGTCGATCGCACCCGTTAGACATATCAATCACTGTAAATGTGTAAACAACAATTAATTTTCATTTATCAATTCAATAATTCATTAATTTAACTAAATATAATGTTGCGATCAATTGTCAATCACACCCTTTAGACATATCAATCACTGTAAATGTTTAAACAACAATTAATTTTCAATAACCAATTCAGTAATTCATTGATTTAACTTAATATAACGTTGCGATAAATTGTCGATCGCACCCTTTAGTCATATCAATCACTATAAATGTGTAAAAAAGAACTTATTTTCAATAACCAATTCAATAATTCATTACTTTGACATAATATAAGGTTGCGATCAATTGTCGATCGCACCATTTACACTTATCAATCACTATAAATGAGTGAACAACAATTAATCTTTAATAACCAATTCAATAATTAATTACTTTTACTTATTGTAATGTTGCGATCAAATGTATATTGCATCCTTTAGACATATACATCACTGTAAATGTGCAAACAACATCTTATTTTCAATAACCAATTCAATAATTCATTACTTTGACTTAATATAATGTTGCAATCAATTGTCGATCGCACCCTTTAGACATATCTATCAATAAAATTGTGTAAACAATAATTAATCTTCAATAACGAATTCAATAAATCATTACTTTGACTAATTATAATCTTGCGATCAATTGTCTATCGCATCCTTTAGACATATCAATCACTATAAATGAGTAAACAACAATTAATGTTCAATAACCAATTCAATAATTCATTATTTTGACTTAATATAATGTTGCGATCATTTGTCGATCGCACCCTTTACACATATCAATCACTGTAAATGTGTAAACAACAACTTATCTTCAATAACCAATTCAATTCATAACATTAACTTATCGTAATGTTGCGATCAATTGTTGTTCGCACCCTTTAGACATATCAATCACTGAAATGTGTAAACAACAATTAATTTTCAATAACCAATTCAATAATTCATTACTTTAACTTAATATAATGTTGCGATAAATTGTCAATCGCACCCGTTAGACATATCAATCACTGTAAAGGTGTAAACAACAACTAATTTTCAATAACCAATTCAATAATTCATTACTTTGACTTAATATAATGCTGCGATCGATTGTCTATCGCACCCTACAGACATATTTATCAAGGTAAATGTGTAAAAAACAATTAATCTTAATTAAATAATTGAATAATTCATTATATTAACTTAATATAATGTTGTGATCAATTGTAGATCGCACTGTTTAGACATCAATCACTATAAATGTGTAAACAACAACTAGTTTTCAATAACAAATTCAATAATTCATTACTTTCACTAAATATAATGTTGCCATCAATTGTCGATCGCACTTGTTAGACATATCAATCATTGTAAATGTTTCATTGATTTTCAATTAATTCAATAACCAATTCAATAATTCATTGATTTAACTTAATATAATATTGCGATCAATTGTCGATCCCACCCTTTAGACATATAAATCACTATAAATGTGTAAACAACAACTAATTTTCAATAACCAAGTCAATAATTCATTACTTTGACTTAATATAAGGTTGCGATCAATTATCGATCGCACCATTTACACTTATCAATCACTATAAATGAGTAAACAACAATTAATCATAAATAACCAATTCAATAATTCATTAATCTTAATTAATCTAAAGGTTCGATCGACAATTTATCGCAAATATTATATTAAATTAAAGTAATGAATTATTGAATTGGTTATTGAAAATTAGTTGTTTACACATTTACAATCATTAATATGTCTAAAGGGTGCGATCGACAATCGATCGCAAACATTATATTAAGTTAAAGTAACGAATTATTGAATTGGTTATTGAAAATTAATTGTCGTTTACACTTTTACAGTGATAGATATGTCTAAGTGGTGCGATCGACAATTGATTGCAAACATTATATTAAGTTAAAGTAATGAATTATTAAATTGGATATTGAAGTTTAGTTGTTGTTTACACATTCATAGTGATTCATATGTGTAAAGGGTGCGATCGACAATTGATCGCAACATTATATTAAATTAAAGTAATGAATTATTGAATTGGATATTGAAGATTAGTAATTGTTTACACATTTACAGTGATAAATATCTCTAAATGGTGCGATCGAAAATTTATCGCAAACATTATATTAAGTTAAAGTAATGAATTTTTGAATTGGATATAGAAGATTAGTTGTTTTTTACACATTCTCAATGATTAATATGTGTAAAGGGAGCGATCGACAATTGATCGCAACATTATATTAAGTTAAAGTAATGAATTATAGAATTGGATAGTGAAGATTAGTTGTTGTTTACACATTTACAGTCATAGATATTTCAAAATGGTGCGATCAATAATTGATCGCAAACATTATATTAAGTTAAATAATGAATTATTGAATTTGATGGTAAAGATTAGTTGTTGTTTACACATTTACTGTGATAGATATGTCTAAAGGGTGCGATCGACAATTGATCGCATTATTATATTAAGTTAAAGTAATGAATTATTGAATTGCTTATTGAAATATAATTGTTGTTTACATATTAACAGTGATAGATATGTCTAAAGGGTGCGATCGACAATTCATCGGAATCATTATACTAAGTTGAAGTAATGAATTTTTGAATTGGATATTGAAGTTTAGTTGTTGTTTACACAATCACAATGATTGATATGTGTAAAGGTTGCGATCGACAATGGATCACAACATTATATTATGTTATAGTAATAAATTATTGAATTGGATAGTGAAGATTAGTTGTTTTTTACATATTAACATTGATAGATATGTCTAAAGGGTGCGAACGACAATGGATCACAAACATTATATTAAGTTAAAGTAGTGAATTTTTGAATTGGATATTTAAGATTAGTTGTTTTTTACACATTCACATTGATTGATATGTCTAAAGGGTGCGATCGACAATTGATCGCAACATTATAAGATGTTAAAGTAATTAATTATTGAATTCAATATTGAAGATTAGTTATTGTTTACACATTTATTATGATAGATATGTCTAAAGGGTGCGATCGACAATTGATCGCAAACATTATATTAAGTTAAAGAAATGAATTTTTGAATTGGTTATGGAAAATTAATTGTTGTTTAGATATTAACAGTGATAGATATGTCTAAAGGGTGCGATTGACAATTGATCGCAACAATTGATAGCAAACATTATATTAAGTTAAAGTAATGAATTATTGAATTAGATTATAAATTTTAGTTGTTGTTTACACATTTACAATAATAGATATGTCTTAAGGGTGCGATCGACAATTGATCGCAAACATTATATTAAGTAAAAGTAATGAATTTTTGAATTTGATATTGAAGATTAGTTGTTGTTTACACATTTACAGTGATAGATATGTGTAAAGGGTGCGATCGACAATTGATCGCAACATTATATTAAGTTAAAGTAATGAATTTTTGAATTTGTTATTGAAAATTAATTGTTGTTTACATATTAAGAGTGATAGATATGTCTAAAGGGTGCGATCGACAATTGATTGCAAACATTATATTAAGTTAAAGTAATGAATTATTGAATTAGATAGTGAATTTTAGTTGTTGTTTACAAATTTACAGTGATAGATATGTCTAAAGGGTATGATCGATAATTGATCGCAAACATTATATTAAGTTAAAGTAATGAATTTTTAAATTTTATATTGAAGATGAGTTGTTGTTTAAACATTTACAGTGATAGATATGTCTAAAGGGTGCGATCGACAATTGATCGCAAACATTATATTAAGTTAAAGTAATGAATTATTGAATTGCTTATTGCAGATTAATTGTTGTTTACACATTTACCTTGATAAACATGTCTAAAGGGTGCGATCGACAATGGATCGCAACATTATATTAAGTTAAAGTAATGAATTATTGAATTGATTAATGAAAATTAATTGTTGTTTACACATTTACAGTGATTGATTTGTCTAACGGGTGCGATCGACAATTGATCGCAACATTATATTTAATTAAAGTAATGAATTATTGAATTGATAATTGAAAATTAATTGTTGTTTACACATTAACAGTGATTGATATGTCTAAAGGGTGCGATCGACAATTGATCGCAACATTATATTATGTTAAATTAATGAATTATGGAATTGGTTATTGAAAATTTATTGTTGTTTAAACATTTACAGTGATTGATATGTCTAAAGAGTGCGATCGACAATTGATCGCAACATTATATTTAGTTAAAGTAATGAATTATTGAATTGATTATTGAAAATTAATTGTTGTTTACACATTTACAGTGATTGAAATGTCTAAAGAGTGCGATCGACAATTGATCGCAACATTATATTTAGTTAAAGTAATGAATTATTGAATTGATTATTGAAAATTAATTGTTGTTTACACATTTACAGTGATTGATGTGAAGTAAAAGTAACTCATGGCATTCATTCAATGAAAACTCAAGTCAGCACTCTATTCTGTAATTAATCTTAGCAATGGATAAACTGATTTGCTAGATCTGATTTAAATTAACTTCTTATACAAGTTTCATCTTAAATCACAGATTTACCTTCTAGATCATCATTAGTGATCTGTTAAAAGATCTCTCCATTCAATTTAACAGATCTCAATCATATAGTTGCATATATCTCTATACTACAATCTATACAACTGATAATCACAATCTGTAGAAAAATAGATCTGTAGTCTATGTAACGCCCAACCCCTGGCCACGGAGGAGCTGTAAACGGAAACCGTAATGCCACATTAACAATCCGTTACATTACAATCATTCATTTAAGTGCGGAAAATATTTTATAATAGCTAAAGGAATATGAATTCAATATCCTGTTTCGAAAGCATTATGATAATAAACAATCATTTGATAATAACCTGTCTTGAAACCAAAATATATAATATTCAAAACATTGTTTTACGATCTCATTTAAATCGTTTAAACCAAATATGTTCAAATAGCAAAATAAATAGTTTACAATCCTCCTTAAACATCAAATGCGGAAATAACACATGAGTTCAGTTGAAAAGTTCTAAATGTAGAAAAAAGATCAATATGCTTCGATGGGGAATGCTCGAAACTCTAATCTGCTCGATCACCTGTTTTACATTTCAATAGATAGACAAGAAAAATGGAAGAAAAATAACGTCAGACTATCGATGTCAGGTTAGCAAGTCATACTCTAACAAACACACACAATGCTTCTTTTAAACATACAGTGATGAGGAGGCACATATATGCACCTAAATCTAGCAATCAATGGAAGAGAATACAATCCCACCCAAGTCTAAAGCCATTTCGGTTCAATAAAGTGAGATAGTCCACTAGACCTAATTACATTCATTATACGTGTTTAATATTATCAAATATCCAATTATGATGTCAAATTTCGTTTAATAATCCCCCAAACAATCAACTAATCACTAGCAATCATCACACAATATCAATCAAGTTATTTATTCCAGTTTTATTTTACTGCCACTAATCTAGGATCAATAATTAAACGGGGCCAATTAGGCCGAAGCCACCAATATGGTCCGAAGACCGAGATCCGTAGAGCCGTTTATTCCCCCTCGGGACGGACTACTACCTTAGAATCCCATCAATTAGGTCCGAAGACCACCAATAACAATATGCCCGCAGGCGGTGGTGCCGTCACACCCAATAGGAGTCGTCACTCAAATTTTCAATGTGGTTAGCTAAACCAAAAGGGCCTATTTTGCTCAATAGGTTGAGATATCTCGGGTACGCCTAATGACATGTCATTCCATCACTACTTTCAACCATGATTAGGGCAATTCTATCAATGAGTTAAGTGATCAAACATACAAGTTTCCATTTAACAATCAGTCATTTCGTTATAGCAATTCATTGGCTTTCAAACAACATGTGACAGGTACTTTACTAGTGCCTTATCCATTTATTTCCAGCTCTAACTAACCAAAGCCTAAGTCTAACATGCAATAGACTTATCATTTGATCTAAGCAGCAATATGTCAAAAATAACAACAATCAATATCCACCCTATCAATCACTATCTAACATTACCAATTACCATTCATGTAGTTATCTTGTTTAATCGTATTAATGCACTATCACAAAACACATAACAACCAATGTATAGTTTAAAACGACGTTGCTAACCTTTCTTCCGACGATAAGCTAAGTTAAGCGTCGCTGACACGATCCTCGGCACCGTCTGCTTCACCTAACAACAAGAATGAACAATATTGGTTAAGACAATAGGTCGAACATGTGACGCGCGAAAAGCGAAAACTTTGTCCAATCGTGAAAGACAACAATCTAACGACTGCAAAGCGATAATACGAACGATTCCTATTGAAACCCAATCCGATTACATAGTCGATCATTCAATTTCCACCTTCTCTAAATCCTAGGGTTTCCAACAAAACCCTAACCAATTCAACACTAAATCAAACCTAGACCATCAACAATCATCCCGAATTCTATCGACATTCATGCTTGAAATCCAAAAGGAGGAAATTAGGGTTGATAGAATACTTACCGGAGATACCCAAACGGAGAGAAAGCGATGAAGTTGAGAGAACAATCACTTGCGAGACGAGAGAATTCGAGAGAGAGGTTGTGAATGAAGAAGATTCGGCTAATTTAGGTTTTAAAAACCCAATTTCGGTGGTTGGCGACATAGGTCTTATATAGCCAAAGCGCACCGAAAGAACACTTGATTTTTGCAGAATTCGCTCGCTGGCGACAATGCTGGCGACATAGCCCCTTGTCGCTAGCTCTGGCGACAAGCCTGGCTACATAAAGCTTATGTAGCAAGCACGGCCAGTGCTGCACACTTCTATTCCTTCTTTCGTTCAGCTTCGTTTTCGCTTCGGGTTTCGAAATATAAACATTACAATACCATTAAACATTATTAGAGCTCTCCGAAGATGAATAATACCAATTCAATATTTGAGAACTTTCAAAAGTTACATGAAAGGAATCAATATCTCGAAAAATCAACTTTAATCTAAAAGCTATAAACGTTTAGCCCCAAAATTGGGACGTTACAGTCTATCTGTTCTCAGATTTGAAACCTAATTGCCATCTATGGTCTAAATCAAGTCTCTGAATAACAATATTACGTAACTCTCATCCTTATAATTCAATTAGCTCATGAAATCCAGTAGATCCGGCTATAATTGAACAAGAAACTTTGCAATCGGAATGATAATCAACATCAAGATTCAACAGATCAATAAGAGCTTTTAGCTTGCACATCTACTTCAGCATATTCAATCAAATACAGGAAATGATCATCGACATGCTTAAGATCTAAATCTTACCGAGGAAGATTGAAGCTAGACTATGTCACGTTGCTGCTTCACAATCTTCAAGCTAAATCTCAATGATCAACAGAAACAGAGCACAAAACTTCTTCAAGAAACTTCTCTAAAGATGTTGAATAAAGTGTATAGAAGAATCTAAAATTTCTCTTAAAGTATAACAGAATGTCAAGAGTGAAATTCAAACGTCTAAAACTGTTTTTCTCTAAAAAACTTCACACTAACTACTTCATCTGAGCTCTTATTTATAGAGTTTGGCTCAGTGGCAATTTCGAAATAAAATCAACAAAGAAACACGAATTGGCGAAGTAACATTTTTCTTCATTTATGTTGCCTATTCCTTCGCCTGAACTAAACGACTTCTTCACATCTCGCTTGTCTTGATCGCCAAGTTGTAACTCTTTCTAGGCGAAATATCCTCAATGTAGCAATAATATATCGCCTGATGCTCAGGCGAGTTTACATATTTCGCCAAAACATCTTCCTGTTAAGATCTTCCTAGGCGACGTCTCCTCAAATGCCGCCTGTGATAATCCTTAGCTTTGGCGACTTCTCTCTTTTATCGCCACAAACATTGCCTGAAGGTGGGCGAAACTTTATCTTCATCGCCTAATTTACTGTCGAGAAGGCGATATGCAATGGCGAGGAATCTCTGAGTCGCCTTTCAAGCTTTACTCTTTGACACGAAAATGTCCTTATGTCGCCTGCTTCATCGCCCTTCACTCCGAGTCATGGCGACGTCTTCAGGCGAAATTTCTTCTTAGCAATATCATTTCGCCAGTTTGCTGACTTTGGATGAAATTCTGATTTGGTCCTTCTTTCTTCTGAATTTACATATTTTAGCTCCTTTTTCACAGCTTTTCATCCAAGTCTCTGTCTTAGCAATAATAGTGTAGAATTAATAGAACTGTATTCAATATCTCATCGTTTAAGCTCAATTTCATTACATTCAAGCTCATAAAATATGCTAAAACATAGGTAAATTCAAGACTTATCAATTACCCCAACTTAGCCTTTTGCTTGTCCTCAAGCAAACTGACTAAAAATCTACTGAGACAACAATCAATGCAAACTTATATAATAATTCAAAGCAATTCATTAAGGATAGTTTTGAAAAATTCCAAATAGTGACCAGCTCTTCTTTCAAAATTTCCAATCAACTAATTCAAAACTGATCATTTTCTTCATGTAGCAAAGTATCTGAGAATATCCAAGTAATTGAGTATTGAAACTACTTCCTCACTGTAGTCTCTCATAAGTGTTTAATCTCTCAGAATCCTAAAGGTTACTCACTCAATACACTAGTCACTTTAAGAATCAGAGTTACTTACCAAGGCAAATGTGATTCTAGTGTTTCACAATCACGTATGAAGAAAATTTTAAGAACCTCACGAACATTGAACTTCACTCGTACACTGTACAACACTTAGAGGTTTTTAGGTTCAGTACTGCCTTTTTATCTGCTTTAGAATCTCTGATTTGTATATATAGGGAAAATGGGGTCAAGTTAGCTGATGAAAGAAAGGAATTTCTTCAAGGAATCAAATTTTTGACATACCACTAAATTCCTCTCAATCCCTCAATTCGTCACTCTTTAGTGTTTCCCCACTCTTATGATACTTTATTCACATACTACTTTATTTATAAACATTGTTCATTTCACTTGATTGTGTCTGTTCTTTTCTTTTCTTTTCATTCATTCATTCATTTCATATATATATATATATTTATAGAAGATATTCTGCTTTTAGCAGCTTCAGAAACACTTTCTTTTTGATACAATCCTCACTTCCCATCTTTACAATCCCAAACTTAATGGTAAGTCCAAAGGGTAAGATTGAGATTATATCTCTATCTTTATGGTTTGGACTGGATTATGGACCAAACAATAGGCTTTAATGAGAATGGAAACAAAATGGTTTACCTCAGAGGATATCAAGGTCTGGTTATATCAAGTAGGCAAAGGCTATTTAGTAGTTTCACTCATTCTCTTAAATCAGATCATTTCCCTTGGCAGATTAAAGACAGACTTTACCCGACCAATGCCCTGTACACTTGAGGAATGTATGAGAAATTCAAAGCAAACCTATGAAGGTTCTGATTTCTATAGAATAAAATTTTAGATAAATGTGTTTAATAAGGAAAAGAATAAAAATAACCCCTCTCATGAAGAAAATGGCATAACATTAAGCTCAAAACCTCACATTCCACCCAAGGTTTTTCTCCACTCTTTCCTTATCAAAACTCATAAACTTATCACAATTCAAAACTAACCAGAATCTTCCTCAGTGTTCAAAGAAATTTGTCAAAAATTGCTCATCAAAACTGCTTGTTTTGAACACTTGTTTTACTGTTTGAATACTCATTTTATGAAAAACTAAATTACTTTGAATTATGAGCAATGTAAGCTCAATCATGCACTCAGACCTAATATTCTAAAGAAAAATTAAAATCAGACTATAAAACTAAACACAAAGAATAGCAACGTGATTGCTACCCCACCCCAACTTAAAGGAAAGCAGTGTCCTCAATGCTAAGGAGAACAAAAATAAATAGAAGGAGAGAAGGGAATGTATAAAACAATGAACCAGAGAGTTAGGCAAAGTACCTGAATGTCACCATTATCAGAGGATAAGTCGCCCCAATTAAGTTCCAAAAAGAAAATTGGCTAGGCAAAATAAGAATAGGCGAGAAAGAAATTGATCCCTAACCTTAGGCGAAATACCCAGGCGAAATATAGAAGTCGCCAATTTAGAGTGACATAGAGGAATAATGTCATGGCAAAATACAGACCCTGCAAGCGAAGTATTAGACAAGATAGAATTGTCGCCAAAAAGAAATCCAGAAATAGGCGAAATAAAAGGTATATTGCCCTAACCACTCGCCTTTACCATATAAAAGAATATACCAACCAGGCGAGAAAAAGAGATCTCGCCTTTCACAAGGCGATCATTCTGGCGAATTGAGTTTCTACCTCGCTTCAACACACTGTTTCATTAAAATCCTTGCAGAGTGACCTGTAATCTTCAAAAACCAAAGTGAGAAATGGTTTCATAGTTAATTTTTTTTCCTGTAGACTTAACTCACTTTGGTTGGGGAAAATAACCCCTAACTTAAAAGCTAAAACTCTATGTAACAACTTAAAAAAAATTCAATCACATTACTCTTTAACAGACAAAATAATCAATCACATTACACTTGAAAATTTTCAAATAAAGACTCAAGGAAACATATTACTTTTTACTAAACATTAAAAAGAGAAAACAAATTCACATTACTCTTGTAATGACAAAATAAAAACCAATCCTGAATATTACAAAAGAGTAAAAATCAAATAAAACTAGAAATCATCTAAAGAATCTTCTGAAGAATTTGACTGCTTAGAAGATTTAGTGTTTAGTCTCCTCTTCTTGGGCTTTGGGATTAACTTCTTCATTCTTGGACGAGAAGATGCTGGAGATAAACTGGGAAGTGTATTAGTACCAGGGGATGGTACCCTCAAATTTAAGTGCTCTACAACAGAAACTCGAACTTCAGCTTCAGTGTCAGCAGCAGCTCTAGTGGTCATTGCTCTAGTCACTCTCTGAGAAGATCTCTCAAGATTTGTCTTCTGCTTTCTCTTGTATTGCTTAAGAATAGATGGATTTTCCTCAGCAGTTGGCATAAGGTCTTCATCTTCACTGACTTCCTCAGATTCTAAAGCAAGAATCTTCCTTTTTCTTCTCAGTGTAGAAGGATTCATTGGAATATAAGTTCTGTTGATGAATTCTCTAATCTGCAAGAAAAATTCAGTTCTGAATTTATTTGGAATCACTAGAGCAGAATCCTTGTCCCATGGAGATCTGTTAGACTTCCAATCCCAAAAAAAAATATAACTAATCTCTATTTTGGAATTCTAAAGATCCAATTGTACTGCAGTTGATATATCTTCCAAGACAGAGCAGCCCTCTTCATCACTGTCATCTCCAATAAAGACAGGAGCTAGAAAATGCCACCATTTCATACCATTTCTCGCAGCAATCTCTTGAGCATATTCTTCATCTGTAATGAGATTGTCTTCACTCCCCAAAGAACCACAAGCAGAAACATCATTAGATTCAGCTTCAGAACCATTGCCATTATCTTCAATGCCCTGGCCGATGGACTTAGTAGGACAGAACGGTATTATAGCCATAGAATCATCAGAGTGTTCCATAGATTGGCTCTGAGGGAAAATTCCCAACCTTGACATATTCACCAATCTCTGAACCTCTAGATGTAAAATGTAGAGTCTTGGAATATAGTCATCAGTTAGCTGTGGTAGACTCTCAGTTGTACAACTCAAAAGCCTGAAATTATCAGAAACCTGACAAGTTGAAATGCATAGAACTTGAGTTGTCTGGTCTTCATTCACTTCAAACAGATTTTCCTCATTCTGGTAGTCATCAATTTGAAGTTTAGAACTTGATCCCTCACCATCTTCATGACTTGATACTGGTAAACATGCAGCTTCAGCATAATAAGCCAATAATTTGCCTTGCTCTTCGATTGTTGCAGTATCAATTTCTTCACAATCTGAAGTATCAACATTCCCTTCATCACCAATTTCAGGCTCCAATATGATGGATTTTCCTCTGTCTGCATATTTTTCATCAGCCTCAACAATTTGATGCACTACCACCTTTGATGCTAAGTCCAGCTATTCAATTAAACTTTGTTGAGCAACAACAATTTCTTCAAATGTTTCTGCAGGCATCTCAAGCTGATTATCCAATAGATTTTCTTGCTCAGGCTGCAGATTCCCTTGATTGTCCATAGGTTCCTCCACTATTGGTGGTTCCCTAATTGAATTATTAGCCTAGAATCTAGCAAAACCCACTAGAGAGGCGTTTTCCTTTGCCCTATGCATCTCCCACATTCTGATAAAATCTTGTGTAATGGAAATGGATTTGAAGAATTCAGCAAGTTTGTCTTCAATCTTCTAATTGATCATATCAGATACCGAAGCATCAAACTTTTCTCTTGATGAGGACTCAGCTGCCCTTCCACTTTCCTCTCTACTGTTATGGGTAGGAGCTGATAATAATTTCTCAACTGGTGTTTCCAATGTAGTAGGGGATGAAAGACTATTTCTCTGAACACGTGACTTCTTGGTTTCCCTTAAAGCCTTCAATTCTCTCACTTTCTCCACTGCTTCAGTGCAAATGGTCTCCTTACCACCCCTACTCTCCCAAAGTCTCAATTCTAATCCACTAGTGTGTGGTCTTGAATCAACCAACCACACATCTTTCTTCTTGCTTTTGACTCCATATCTCTCTAGGAGAACTGTAATGAGGGATGGGAAGTACAAAGTCCTCTGTCAGGACCTTTCTTTCCTCAAACTATAAATCCTCCTTTTTAACTCTGAGAAGATAAGCTGACCCAAATGAATAAATTTGCCTTGGTTGAAATCTCTAAGGAACTTCTTCTCATCAGCAGTAAATTTACTACCCTTGTTTCTAGGCATCACGTTGTCCCTCGGCCACGTTAAACAAATGGCAGTGTGAATGTCCAATTCGCTTGCCCAAACATCTATTTCAGATCCCTGAGTTGGATGCTGAAATCTCCTCAAACTCCTTAAATCTTCCTCAGTCAGCTCTGAGGCCTCCATTCCTCTATCACCTTGATGGTTGGCCTCCATCAGTCCATAATAGCTGCAAATGGACTCTGGTGATATATCCACTTGGTGGCCTCTGATTTCAAAAGGAGTGTCCAACTCCTCTGGAGCCTTATCATAGAACTCTTCCAGCAGAGTGGCATTTACCTTCATGGGCTGTTCCACCAACTGCTCCATTTGCCAAGCCCATAGGTAATGTCCAAAGCGTCTATCTTCAAGATCATCTAGTAAAATCCCCTTCTCTTGCAAAAACTTCTCCACAACTGCTGCCTGCTTTTTAGCTAATATAGATTTTCCAGCAGACACACCCCCTTTTCAGCATTTGGTGTAGAAGGGGTTTTTGGTGTGCTTTTCACGTTTCTCTTCTTACTGAAGCCAATCTGCACTCTTTTTTGCTTTGAGGACTTAGGAGAAGATGGAAGAATCACCCTGACTTGATAATTCTTCTCATCATAGCTCTTCGGTTTGGCCGAAGTCTTGGCGTTCTTGCCTTTCTTCGATGGGCTGGGAGTGTTGTCACTCATTCTTTTTGCCATTATCTTGTTGTTTTATTGCGATGGAAATAGATCGAAAAGCAGAAATGAACTGAGAGATTCGCGACTTAGGGTTTGCAAATAATTGAAATTTCCGAGAGCAAAGTAATGGCAACAGTAAAATCGAATTAGGTTTTCTGAAATATCAGAAAATAGGTGCAATGATGAAAAAACTAGGCAGAAGGCGTAAAGTTTTTGCCTCGCCCCATGTCATCCAACGGTAATGATTTCAATGCACCTATATAAGTGGCGAAATAATTTATGTTGCCTAAAATGTAAGTGTAACAAAATTCAGAGCTAGGCGATAAAGAATAAGCTTGCCTTAAATGACCTCACTAGCAATATAAAGTGGCGACACTGATTATTTCGCCTTAAAAAGAGTTTCTGGCGAGTTAAATGAGGCGAAAAGAAGTTACCTCGCTAAAAATTGTTTACAGAAACGTGCGAGTTTCCAGGCAAAAAAATGACACTTCGCCAACACCAACTTGTTGTCGGGCGAAGAATCTTGGCACAATTAAAATTTAACGCTAAAAAACATACCTGTTTGGCGAGATAGCATGGCGATGTTTTGAATTCTAGCCTCACTCTTCTTGTCACTAGGCGATGTATCAGACGAGATTCTTCCTTTTTCGCCTTTTTTAAAAGAAAGGTAGGCGAAATTTTTGGCATGACTCTTCTTTCTCGCCTTCACCCAGACGACCACTCATAGCGACATTTCCTATCTCGCCATCTTCAGAATAGCCACATAGGCGAAATGAAGTTGTTCCTCGCCAATTGATAAACAGCTTTGGCGAGTCTTTTCACAATAAGAATGACATTTTGCCTTCTTCTTTAAACTTCAAGTTAATCTGAAAACAACAATTCTTCTGCAAAATATGAACTTGATTGGTCAAAAACTTACACAATTAATTGATCATAGCATAGTTTTCCAGAAAGAATAATTCTGTAAGGAGTATGCTTTGTTTAAGGTCGTTAGCATCGACCAAGGCAAGTTTATTATTGATTTCCCATTATGTCTACAGGATCTGAGATATAAAGGATATCCCTTGTCCTGTAGATGTCTCCCCCCAAATAATGCTTGAGTCTCTGTCTATTCACAACAAAAGAGTCAGTGGACTTGTTATCAAACAATTCAATAGCTCCATATGGGGAAACATTATTTATTCTAAATGGTCCAGACCATCTAGATTTTAGTTTTCCTAGAAAGAAACTAAGCTTGGTATTGTAGAGCAATACATATTGTCCAGGTTTGAACTGTCGCTTGACAATCTTCTTATCATGGTAATTTTTTGCCTTTTGCTTGTATATCTCATGATTTTCATACGCTTCAAGGCGCCATTCATCCATCTCATCTAGTTGTAGAAGCCTCTGCTTTCCTGCTTTTTCATAGTCCATATTCAATAGTTTTATAGCCCAATATGACCTGTGTTCCAACTCCATTGGTAGGTGACATGACTTGCCATACACCATCCTAAAGGGTGACATTCCAATAGGAGTTTTAAAAGCTGTTCTGTAAGCCCACAGAGCATCATCTAGCTTGAAGCTCCAGTCTTTTCTAGACTCATTCATAGTCTTTTGCAGGATTCTCTTTAACTCTCTGTTTGAAACTTCTACTTGACCATTTGCTTGTGGATGATAAGCTGTGGTAACTTTATGGATTACTCCATACTTCTTCAGAACCTTCTCCAACAGCTTATTGTAGAAGTGAGATCCTCCATCACTAATTAGTACCCTGGGTATGCTAAATCTAGTGAAGATATTATTCTGAAGAAATTTCTCCACTACCTTTCCATCATTTGTAACACAAGCAACAACCTCTACCCACTTGGATACATAGTCAACTGCTACAAGTATATACTCATACTTGTTGGATGGAGGAAATGGTCCCATGAAATCTATACCTCAGACATCAAATAACTCCACCTCTAGGATATAATTTTGGGCCATTTCTTGCCTTTTGGAAATATTACCCATTCTCTGGCATCTATCACAACTGGCCACAAAAGCGTGTGCATCTTTGAAAATTGATGGCCAATAGAAACCACATTCCAGAATTCTGGCTGCTGTTCTTGTTCCAGCAAAATGACCAGCATATTCTGAAGAATGACAGTGCTTGATGATGTCCAATGTTTCTTCATATGGGATGCAACGTCTTAATACTTGATCAGCACATCTCCTAAATAGATATGGTTCATCCCATATGTACCTCTTAACCTCATGAAGGAACCTTTTCTTCTGATGACTGTTTAAATCTTCAGGTAACATTTTACATGACAAATAATTTGCATAGTCAGCATACCATGGATAAAATGTTACCTCACAAAGGAAAAGTTGCTCATCTGGAAATTGTTCATTGATGTCAACTTGAGCTTCCATATCCTTAATGTGCAATCTTGAAAGGTGATCAGCTACTACATTTTTAGTGCCCTTTTTGTCTTTGATTTCTATGTCAAACTCCTGCAGCAAGAGCACCCATCTTATCAACCTAGGCTTAGATTCTTTCTTGCAAATAGATATCTCAATGCTGCATGATCAGTATGAATGATAATTTTAGACACTAAAATGTATGATCTAAACTTATCCAATGCAAAGACTGCTGCTAGTAATTCTTTCTCAATGGTGGTGTAATTTCTCTGAGCTTCCACCAACGATTTACTACCATAATAAATGACTCTGAATAGCCTCTCTCTTCTCTGTCCTAGCACTGCACCTACAGCAAAGTCAGATGCATCACACATGATTTAAAATTCAGAATTCCAATCTGGTGGAATTATGATTGGTGCTGAGACAAGCTTTTCCTTAAGCTGCACAAAAGATTTCAAACATTCATCAGTAAAATCAAATTTCTTTTCCTTCTCTAATAAAACACACAGGGGTCTAGCTATCTTTGAAAAATCCTTAATAAAACGCCTATAGAACCCAGCATGTCCTAAAAAACTTCTAATGCCTTTTACATTGGCAGGAGGGGGTAAATTGCTTATCACATCAATTTTTGCTCTGTCTACTTCTAATCCCTTAGCAGACACCTTATGGCCTAAAACAATACCCTCTCATACCATAAAATGACATTTTTCCCGATTTAGGACTAGGTTAGTTTCCTCACATCTTTTAAGCACTTTCTCAAGATTATTCAAGCAATCATTGAAACTGTCTCCTAAAATGAAAAAATCATCCATGAAAACTTCTAAAAACTTGCCTATGAAATCAGTAAAGATAGCTAACATACACCTCTGAAATTTTCCTTGTGCTTTACAGAGTCCAAAAGGCATCCTATTGTAAGCAAAGGTTTCAAAAGGACAGGTAAAAGTTGTTTTATGTTGATCACCAGGTGCTATAGGAATTTGGTTATATCCAGAATAACCATCCAAAAAGCAAAAAAGGGTGTCCTGCTAACCTATCTAACATCTCATCTATGAAAGGAAAGGGGAAATGATCCTTTCTAGTGGCATTGTTTAATATTCTATAATCTATGCACATACGCCAGCCTGTAACAGATCTAGTAGGGATCAACTCATTCTTTTCATTCTTTATCACAGTAATCCCTCCCTTCTTTGGTACACACTGCACTAGACTAACCCATTCACTATTTGAAATTGGAAAAATAATACCTGTATCAAGGAGTTTCAATACTTCCTTCTTCACAACCTCCTTCATAGTTGGATTTAATCTTCTCTGAGGTTAGATCTTGGGTGTATGTTTGTCTTCCAAGATGATCTTATGTGTACAAAAAGTGGGGTTGATTCCTTTAATATCTTTTATCGTCCATGCAATGGCTTTCTTGTGTTTCCTCACCACTTGAAGGAGGCTTTCCTCTTGTTCATCTGTTAAATCATTGGAAACCACAATAGGTAAGCTAGAATCATTAGGGTTAAAGAATGCATACCTGAGATGACTTGGGAGTGCCTTCAGTTCCAACTGTGGTGGTTTTTAAATTGAGGGAAGCATTGGCTCGGCTGATGGCTGTATATCACTATTGTAAAGGACAAAATGAGAAGTCATACATTCTAGCTCAACCACTGTAAGTACTTTCCTCTGGAATGTCCATATCCACATCATTGATAAATACATTATTCAGTGGATCAGAACTTCTTAATGCGAGAATCTTATCCATCAACTCTGTATCAGCTGCCAATTGTATACTCTTGACTTCATCAAAATCGTATGGAAATTTCAATGACTCCTAAAGACTAAATTTTGCTTCCTCTCCATTAACTCTGAGTGTAAGTTCACCATTTGCCACATCTATCAATGCTCTTCCAGTTCTCAAAAATGGTCGACCTAGTAGCAAAGGTACATCTTCATCTATCTCCATGTCAAGCACTACGAAATCCACTATAAACATGAATTTATTTACTGTGACTATCACATCTTCCACAACTCCCTTTGCATGAGTGAAAGACCTATCAGCAAGTTGTAGCAAGACATTATTAGGTCTGAAATGCCCTATTCCCTACCTTTCATAGATGGCCAAAGGCATCAAGTTTATGCTAACTCCCAAATCACTTAGAGCTCTCCCTTTGAATCTTTCGCCTATAGTCAAAGGTATGGTGAACTTGCCAGGATCCTTCTCTTTCCTAGGAATCTGGTACTTGACAAGTTGGCTCACACTCTCATTCACATTAATGCATCCCACATCAACTAAATTCCTTCTATTTGATAACAACTCCTTCATGAATTTAGCATAAACAGGCATATGTTTCAATGCTTCAATAAATGGGATGTTGACATGAATTTGCTTCATCATATCTAAAAACTTCTCAATCTGCTTATCCAGCTTCTTTCTATTATCTCTTTAAGGAAAATGTAAGGCAATCTTCACAGCCTCCTGTTCTTTAGCAAAAGGTTTGCTAATTTCTTCATTTTCCTTATTCTGTGCAAGAGGTTCATAACTTTTCTTTTCCTTAAAGTTCTCCAGCTGTTTCCCACATCTCAATGTAATAGCCTGCACTTATGCTTTCTCCTTGGATTTATCTTTAACCTTTGGATTAGGCACAGTGTCACTTGGAAGTGCTCATTGGGGTCTTTGGTTCAGAACTTGCATAAGCTGCTCCATCTGAGTTTCCAAGTTTTTAATTGAAGTGGTATGGTTGGTGAGAATAACATCAGTCTTTTCCATGTATTTAATCAGAAGATCCTCCATACTAGGCTTCCTCTGTCCCATTTGATACTGAGTCTGTCCTTGCTTTTGGTAACTAGGCTGAGGATTTCTTTGGTAATAACCATGATTTTGATAGGGTTGGTTCCTCTGTTGATAGTATGGCCTCTGCTAGTTCGCATAATTATTATTTAGATAATTTACTTGTTCTGACTCCTCTGGCTCATCTTCATCATCAGCAAGTGCTGCTTCCTGAGCATATTCTGCCAGAGTAGTCTTCTATTTTTCAACAGAATTAATTGGAGTCTTCTTTGGATGGCCTTTATTAACTGCTATATTGTCCATCTTCTTATTCAACAATGCTATCTGAGCAGATAATGCATTGAAAGACTCCAGCTCATAAACTCCTGACTGCTTCTTATTTGCAGCCTTTTCCCTTTCATTCCATCCAAAATCATTGTTTTCCAGCAACTAGATGAAATCATGAGCATCATCTGGCTCTTTATTCATTATTGATCCTCCAGCTAAGGAATCAATGTGCATTTTGATCTAAGGAGGCATGGCACTATAAAATGTCATCACAATGCTCCAAGATGCTATGCCATGGTGTGGACATCTCCTGATCAGCTCCTTAAACCTCTCACAGCTTTCATATAATGACTCTCCATCCACATACTGGAAAGAAGAAATCATATTTCTCAGTTTTACCATCTTCATGGGAGGAAAGTAGCGAGCTAAGAACTTCTTAACTAAATCTTCCCAGCTATTCATACATCCTGGTGGCAATGAGTATAACTAGGAGTGATCCTTGTTACTCAGTGAAAATGGGAATAGTCGAAGATTAACTGCATCTTCTGAGACTCCATTATGTCAAAATGTACTACACAGAAGCAGGAATGTGTTCAGATGCTGATTAGGATCTTCAATAGTTCCTCCTCCAAACTTGTTCTGTTGAACCAATTGGATGAGTCCAGATCTCAACTCAAAGTTCTCAGTTGTTATTGCTGGTAAGTTGATGGCCTGCGGCATGACATCAACAGGTGGGATGGAATATTGATGAAGTGTCATCCTCACAGGATCCACTCGTCTTTCATTATCATTATTATTTCTGTTGTAGCGATCTCCAGAAATTGTGTTTCTTGACTTAGTTCTCGCTGCTGATCTTGCTTTTTATCTGGATTGCCTAACAATTCTTTCAGGTTCAGGATCAAACTGTAAGTCTTGAGTACCTTTAGATCTTGTCTGCATACACTACACACTTGAACAAATAAATTTAAAACTGAAAAAGAATTTAATAAATCATGTTAGCAAAGTTCAAAATATATCTTAATCTTCAAAGAAAACAATCCCCGGCAACGGTGCCAAGAAATTGATGGGACGAAACTCGACTGATATTTATATTCACAGTACTCAATCGAAATTCCTATCAACGTCTGATTGTAGTATTTTAGATATCGTCTCAACAAGGATTGTAAGCTAAGAAGCGTGATTGAGACTAAGATTTAAACTGAATTGCTAAAAGAATCTGTACATAAAATGAATCATAGAATCATAGAATCATATATTTGATAGAGTTGATGTGAAGTAAAAGTAACTCATGACATTCATTCAATGAAAACTCAAGTCAGCACTCTATTCTGCAATTAATCTTAACAATGGATAAACTGATTTGCTAGATCTGATTTAAATTAACTTCTCATACAAGTTTCATCTTAAATCACAGATTTACCTTCTAAATCATCATCACTGATCTGTTAAAAGATCTCTCCATTCAATTTACAGATCTCAATCATATAGTTGCATATATCTCTATACTACAACCTATACAACTGATAAGCACAATCTGTAGAAAAATAGATCTGTAGTCTATCTCTAGTATTCACAGTGATTGATATGTCTAAAGGGTGCGATCGACAATTGATCTCAACATTATATTAAGTTAAAGTAATGAATAAATGAATTGGTTATTGAAGATTAGTTGTTGTTTACACATTTACAATGATTGATATGTCTAAAGGGTGCGATTGACAATCGATCGCAAACATTATATTAAATTAAAGTAACGAATTATTGAATTGGTTATTGAAAATTAATTGTCGTTTACACATTTACAGTGATAGATATGTCTAAGTGGTGCGATCGACAATTGATCGCAAACATTATATTAAGTTAAAGTAATGAATTAGTGAATTGAATAGTAAAGATTAGTTGTTTTTTACACATTAACAGTATTAGATATGACCAAAGGGTGTGATCGACAATTGATCGCAAACATTATATTAAGTTAAAGTAATATATTTTTGAATTTGATGTTGAAGGTTAGTTGTTGTTTACACATTTATAGTTATAGATATGTCTAAAGGGTGCGATCGACAATTGATGCAAATATTATATTAAGTTTAAGTAATGAATTTTTGAATTTGTTATTGAAAATTAATTTTTGTTTACATATTATGAGTGATAGATATGTCTAAATTTATCGCAAACATTATATTAAGTTCAAGTAATGAATTTTTGAATTGGATATTGAAGATTAGTTATTTTTTACACATTCAAAGTGATTGATTTGTCTAAAGGTGCGATTGACAATTGATCGCAAACATGATATTAAGTTAAAGTAATGAATTTTTGAATTGGATATTGCAGATTAGTTTTTGTTTACAAATTCACAGTGATTGATATGTGAAAAGCTTGCGTTCGACAACTGATCTCAACATTATATTAAGATAAAGTAATGAGTTATTAAATTGGATAGTGAAGATTAGTTGTTGTTTACAAATGTAGAGTGATTGATATGTTTAAAGGGTGCGATTGACAATTGATCGCAAACATTATATGAAGTTAAAGTAATGAATTATTGAATTGGATTTTGAAGAATAGTTGTTGTTTACACATTTATATTAATAGATATGTCTAAAGCGTGCGATCGACAATTGATCGCAACATTATATTAAGTTAAAGTAATGAATTATTGAGTTGGATAGTGAATATTTGTGGTTGTTTACACATTTACAATGATTGATATGTCTTAAGGGTGCGATCAAAAATTGATCCCAACATTATATTAAGTTATAGTAATGAATTTTTGAATAGGATATTGAAGATTGCATGTTGTTTACACATTTACGGTTATTGATATGTCTAAAGCATGTGATCGACAATTGATTGCATCATTATATAAAGTTAAAGTAATGAATTATTGAATTTGTTATTGAAAATTAATTGTTGTTTACACATTTACAATGATAGATATGTCTAAAGGGTGCGATCTACAATTGATTGCAAACACTATATTAAGTTGAAGTAATGGATTTTTAAATTAGGTATAGAAGATAAATTGTTTACACATTCACGGTGACTGATATGTCTAAAGCGTGCGATCGACCATTGATCGCATCATTATATTAAGTTAAAGTAATGAATTATTGAATTGGATAGTAAAGATTAGTTGTTGTTTACACATTTACAGTGATAGATATGTCTAGAGGGTGCGATCGACGATTGATCGCAAACATTATATTAAGTTAAAGTAATGAATGATTGAATTGGATGATGAAGATTAGTTGTTGTTTACACATTCACAGTGATTGATGTGTCTAAAGGGTGCGATCGACAACTGATCTCAACATTATATTAAGTTGAAGTAATGAATAAATGAATTGGTTATTGAAGATTAGTTGTTGTTTACACATTTACAATGATAGATATGTCTAAGTGGTGCGATCGACAATCGATCGCAAACATTATATTAAATTAAAGTAACGAATTATTGAATTGGTTATTGAAAATTAATTGTCGTTTACACATTTACAGTGATAGATATGTCTAAGTGGTGCGATCGACAATTGATCGCAAACATTATATTAAGTTAAAGTAATAAATTTTTGAATTTGATGTTGAAGGTTAGTTGTTGTTTACACATTTATAGTAATAGATATGTCTAAAGGGTGCGATCGACAATTGATGCAAATATTATATTAAGTTAAAGTAATGATTTTTTGAATTTGTTATTGAAAATTAATTTTTGTTTACATATTATGAGTGATAGGGTATGTCTAAATGGTGCGATCGACAATTTATCGCAAACATTATATTAAGTTCAAGTAATGAATTTTTGAATTGGATATTGAAGATTAGTTATTTTATACACATTCAAAGTGATTGATTTGTCGAAAGGTGCGATTGACAATTGATCGCAAACATGATATTAAGTTAAAGTAATGAATTTTTGAATTGGATATTGAAGATTAGTTTTTGTTTACAAATTCACAGTGATTGATATGTGAAAAGGGTGCGATCGACAACTGATCTCAACATTATATTAAGATAAAGTAATGAATTATTAAATTGGATAATGAAGATTAGTTGTTGTTTACAAATTCACAGTGATTGATATGTTTAAAGGGTGCGATTGACAATTGATCGCAAACATTATATGAAGTTAAAGTAATGAATTATTGAATTGGATATTGAAGAATAGTTGTTGTTTACACATTTATATTGGTAGATATGTTTAAAGGGTGCGATCGACATTTGATTGCAATATTATATTAAGTTAAAGTAATGAATTATTGAATTGGATAGTGAATATTTGTTGTTGTTTACACATTTACAATGATCGATATGTCTAAAGGGTGCGATCAACAATTGATCCCAACATTATAATAAGTTATAGTAATGAATTTTTGAATTGGATATTGAAAATTAATTATCGTTTACACATTTACAGTGATAGATATGTCTAAGTGGTGCGATCGATAATTGATTGCAAATATTTTATTAAGTTAAAGTAATGAATTAGTGAATTGGATAGTAAAGATTAGTTGTTTTTTACACATTTACAGTGATAGATATGACCAAAGGGTGCGATCGACAATTGATCGCATTATTATATTAAGTTAAAGTAATGAATTTTTGAATTTGTTATTGAAGATTAATTGTTGTTTACACATTAAAAGTGATAGATATGTCTAAACGTTGCGATCGACAATTGATCGCAAACTTTATATTAAGTTAAAGTAATGAATTTTTGAATTTGTTATTGAAAATTAATTGTTGTTTACATTTTAAGAGTTATAGATATGTCTAAAGGATGCGATCAGCAATTCATCACAAACATTATATTAAGTTAAAGTAATGAATTATTGAATTAGATAGTGTATTTTAGTTGTTGTTTAAAAATTTACACTGATAGATATGTGTAAAGGGTGCGATCGATAATTGATCGCAGACATTATATTAAGTTAAGGTAATGAATTATTGAATTAGATAGTGTATTTTAGTTGTTGTTTACAAATTTACACTAATAGATATGTCTAAAGGGTGCGAACGACAATTGATCGAAAACATTATATTAAGTTAAAGTATTGAATTTTTGAATTTGATATTGAAGATTAGTTGTTGTTTACTCATTTACAGTGATAGATATGTCTAAAGGGTGCGATCGACAATTGGTCACAAACTTTATATTAAGTTAAAGTAATGAATTATTGAATTTGATAGTGAATTTTAGTTGTTGTATACAAATTTATAGGGATAGATATTTCTAAAGGGTGTGATCGATAATTGATCACAAACATTATATTAAGTTAAAGTAATAAATTTTTAAATTTGATGTTGAAGGTTAGTTGTTGTTTATATATTTATAGTGATAGATATGTCTAAAGGTTCGATCGACAATTTATCTCAAACATTATATTAATTTAAAGTAATGAATTATTGAATTAGTTATTGAAGATTAGTTGTTGTTTACACATTTACAATGATTGATATGTCTAAATGGCGCGATCGACAATCGATCGCAAACATTATATTAAGTTAAAGTAACGAATTATTGAATTGGTTATTGAAAATTAATTGTCGTTTACACTTTTACAGTGATAGATATGTCTAAGTGGTGCGATCGACAACTGATCGCAAACATTATATTAAGTTAAAGTAATGAATTATTAAATTGGATATTGAAGTTAAGTTGTTGTTTACGCATTCACAGTGATTGATATGTGTAAAGGGTGCGATCGACAATGGATCGCAACATTATATTAAGTTAAAGTAATGAATTACTGAATTGGATATTGAAGATTAGTTGTTGTTTACACATTTTCAGTGACAAATATCTCTAAAGGGTGCGATGGACAATTGATCACAAACATTATATTAAGTTAAAGTAATGAATTATAGAATTGGATAGTGAAGATTAGTTGTTTTTCACACATTTACAGTCATAGATATTTCTAAATGGTGCGATCGATAATTGATTGCAAACATTATATTAAGTTAAAGTAATGAATTATTGAATTGGATAGTAAAGATTAGTTGTTGTTTACACATTTACTGGGATAGATATGTCTAAATGGTGCGATCGACAATTGATCGCATTATTATATTAAGTTAAAGTAATGAATTATTGAATTGCTTATTGAAATAAAATTGTTGTTTACATATTAACAGTGATAGATATGTCTAAAGGGTGCGATCGACAATTCATCGGAATCATTATACTAAGTTGAAGTAATGAATTTTTGAATTGGATATTGAAGTTTAGTTGTTGTTTACACAATCACAATGATTGATATGTGAAAAGGGTTCGATCGACAATTGATCGCAACATTACATTATGTTAAAGTAATGAATTATTGAATTGGATAATGAAGATTAGTTGTTTTTTACATATTAACAGTGATAGATATGTCTAAACGATGCGAACGTCAATGTATCGTAAACATTATATTAAGTTAAAGTAATGAATTTTTGAACTGGATATTTAAGATTAGTTGTTTTTTACACATTCATAGTGATTGATATGTCTAAAGGGTGCGATCGACAATTGATCGCAACATTATAATAAGTTCAAGTAATGAATTATTGAATTCAATATTGAAGATAAGTTATTGTTTACACATTTAGTGTGATAGATATGTCTAAAGGGTACGATCGACAATTGATCGCAAACATTATATTAAGTTAAAGAAATGAATTTTTGAATTGGTTATGGAAAATTAATTGTTGTTTAGATATTAACAGTGATAGATATGTCTAAAGGGTGTGATCGACAATTGATCGCAACAATTGATAGAAAACATTATATTAAGTTAAAGTAATGAATTATTGAATTAGATTGTGAATTTAAGTTGTTGTTTACACATTTACAATAATAGATATGTCTTCAGGGTGCGATCGACAATTTATCGCAAACATTATATTAAGTTAAAGTAATGAATTTTTGAATTTGATATTGAAGATTAGTTGTTGTTTACACATTTACAGTGATAGATATGTGTAAAGGGTGTGATCAACAATTGATCGCAACATTATATTAAGTTAAAGTATTGACTTTTTGAATTTGTTATTGAAAATAATTGTTGTTTACATCTTAAGAGTGATAAATATGTCCAAAGGGTGCGATCGACAATTGATTGCAAACATTATATTAAGTTAAAGTAATGAATTATTGAATTAGATAGTGAATTTTAGTTGTTGTTTACAAATTTACAGTGATAGATATGTCTAAAGGGTGTGATCGATAATTGATCGCAATCATTATATTAAGTGAAAGTAATGAATTTTTGAATTTGATATTGAAGATTAGTTGTTGTTTGCACATTTACAGTGATAGATATGTCTAAAGGGTGCGATCGACAATTGATCGCAAACTTTATATTAAGTTAAAGTAATGAATTATTGAATTAGATAGTGAATTTTAGATGTTGTTTACAAATTTACAGTGATAGATATTTCTAAAAGGTTCGATGGACAATTGATCGCAAACATTATATTAAGTTAAAGTAATGAATTTTTGAATTTGATATTGAAGATTAGTTGTTGTTTACACACTTACAGTGATAGATATGTCTATAGGGTGCGATCGATAATTGATCGCAACAATTGATAGCAACCATTATATTAAGTTAAAGTAATGAATTATTGAATTAGATTGTGAATTTTAGTTGTTGTTTACACATTTACAATAATATATATGTCTTAAGGGTGCGATCGACAATTTATCGCAAATATTATATTAAGTGAAAGTAATGAATTTTTGAATTTAATATTTAAGATTAGTTTTTGTTTACACATTTAGAGTGATAGATATGTGTAAAGGGCGCGATCGACAATTGATTGCAAACATTATATTAGGTTAAAGTAATGAATTATTGAATCGGATAATAAAGATTAGTTAATGTTTACATATTTACAGTGATAGATACGTGTAAAGGGTGCGATCGACAATTGATCGAACATTATATTAAGTTAAAGTAATGAATTATTGAATTGGATAATAAAGATTAGTTAATGTTAACACATTTACAGTAATTGATATGTCTAAAGGGTGCGATCGACAATTGATCGAACATTATATTAAGTTAAAGTAATGAATTATTGAATTGGATAATAAAGATTAGTTAATGTTTACATATTTACAGTGATAGATACGTGTCAAGGGTGCGATCAACAATTGATCGGAAACATTATATTAAGTTAAAGTATTGAATTTTTGAATTTGTTATTGAAAATTAATTGTTGTTTACATATTAAGAGTGATAGATATGTCTAAAGGGTGCGATCGACAATTGATTGCAAACATTATATTAAGTTAAAGTAATGAATTATTGAATTAGATAGTGAATTTTAGTTGTTGTTTACAAATTTACAGTGATAGATATGTCTAAAGGGTGTGATCGATAATTGATCGCAATCATTATATTAAGTGAAAGTAATGAATTTTTGAATTTGATATTGAAGATTAGTTGTTGTTTGCACATTTACAGTGATAGATATGTCTAAAGGGTGCGATCGACAATTGATCGCAAACTTTATATTAAGTTAAAGTAATGAATTATTGAATTAGATAGTGAATTTTAGTTGTCGTTTACAAATTTACAGTGATAGATATTTCTAAAAGGTTCGATCGACAATTGATCGCAACATTATATTAAGTTAAAGTAATTAATTATTAAATTGGATATTGAAGATAAGTTGTTGTTTACACATTTATAGTGATAGATATGTCTAAAGGATGCGATCGACAATTGATCGCAAATATTATATTAAGTTAAAGTAATGAATTTTTTAATTAGATATTGAAGATTAGTTGTTGTTTACATATTTAAAATGATTGATATGTCGAAAGGGTGCGATCGACAATTGATCGCAAACATTATATTACGTTAAAGTAATGAATTATTGAATTGGATAGTGAAGATTAGTTGTTGTTTACACATTTACAATGATAGATATGTCTAAAGGGTGCGATCGATAATTGATCACAAACATTATATTAAGTTAAAGTAATGAATTATTGAATTGGTTATTGAAAATTAATTGTTGTTTACATATTATCAGTGATAGATATGTCTAAAGGGTGCGATCGAAAATTGATTGCAAATATTATATTAAATTAAAGTTATGAATTATTGAATTGGTTATTGAAGTTAAGTTGTTGTTTAAACATTCACTGTGATAGATATGTCTATAGGGTGCGATCGACAAGTGATCGCAAATATTATATTAAGTTAAAGTAATGAATTTTTTAATTGGATACTGAAGATTAGTTTTGTTTACACATTTACAATGATTGATATGTCTAAAGAGTGCGATCGACAATTGATCGCAACATAATATTAAGTTAAGGTAATGAATTGTTGAATTGGATATTGAAGATTTGTTGTGTTTTTCATAATGATTGATATATCTAAAGGGTGCGATCGACAATTAATCGCAAAAATATATTAAGTTAAGTGTTGGCCATTCTTTTATAGCTTTCACCTTTTCATCATCAACTTCAATGTCATGTGCACTCACAACAAACCCAAGAAACCACAAGTTTATCAATGCAAAAAGTACATTTCTTAAGGTTTGCAAACAAGCTTTCTTTCCTTAGCTCATTCAAATTAGCCCTAACATGCAAAAAATGATCATTCAAGCATTTGCTGTAAATCAATATATCATCAAAATAAACAACAACAAACTTGCCAAGGAAATCACGCAAAACATGGTGCATCAATCTCATGAAAGTACTAGGTGCATTAGTCAAACCAAATGGCATAACTAACCACTCATTTAACCCATATTTTGTCATAAATGCTGTCTTCCATTCATCACCACGGTTCATCCTAATCTGATGGTACCCACTTTTCAAATCAATCTTTGTAAAAATACATGCACCATGCAATTCCTCAAGCATATCATCTAACCTAGGGATAGGATGACATACTTAACTGTAATCTTGTTGACGGCGTGACAATCCACACACATCATCCATGTTCCATCCTTCTTCAGAACCAATAGAACAAGTACAGCGCATGGGCTCATGCTCTCTCTAATATACCCTTTAGCCAATAATTCATCCATTTGCCTTTGTAGTTCCTTTGTTTCCTCAGGATTACTTCTATATGTTGGTCTATTTGGTATGCTAGCTCCTGGTACAAGGTCAATGTGATGTTCAATACCTCTCATTGGTGATAATCCATCAGGCACCTCATTAGGAAAGACATCTTGAAATTCCTGCAACAAAGATAGAAAAACACTAGGCAAATTCGGATCAAGGTTAGTGTTAGAAAATAAAACTTCCCTAAATCGAATAACCACCATGGCCCTCCTGCCTAAGTAAGCACTTTTCAAGTCTCTCTCTTTTGCATAGAAACTAGGCTGTCGGCTAACTGTTTCACTCTTTTCTTTATTTTTCTTCAATTTTTTTCTTTTTCTCACCACTACAAACACTCACCGCTGGGCCATATTTGTCATTCTTTTCTTTCAGGGTCTCTTTCCTCTCATCATTTTTTTTATCCTCACAGCCCAAATTCCCATTGGATAATTGACTCAATTTCAATTGATCTTGATATGCTTCTTTGGATGACAAGGGTGCAAGGGTGATTTTTTCTGCCATCATGATCAAAAGAATATCGATTCTTGTACCCATCATGCATTACATGCCTATCAAACTGCCATGGTCTACCCAATAAAATATGACCAGCCTGCATAGGTACCACGTCGCAAACAACATCATCAGAATATTTCCCAATCGAGAAAGCTACAACTACTTGCTTAGTAACTTTGACCTCCCCACTATCATTCAACCACTGCAGCTTATACATATTTGGGTGTTTACCGCATTTCAGTCCTAACTTCTCAACTAAAGTAGTACTAGCTACATTAGTCAACTACCCTCATCAATGATTAAGCCACACACTTTGCCACCCATTAAATATATCGTATGAAAAATATTCTCCGTCTGCTCTAGACTATCGTCCCTCTTGCAACAAGAGATTCACCATGGACAGCATACTCAATATCCTCATCATCTTCCAAAGATGGCATATCATCATCTGATTCATCTTCCTTCTCAGATCCAGACACAATTTCACCACCTTTAATTACCATCACTCTTTTTTTTGGGCACTCATATGCATAGTGACCAGAACCTTAATATTTGAAACACTTAACGTCTCTATGCCTTGAAGTGGTAGCAGAATTAGTGGAATTAGAAGAACCTTTTTTATTGGCAAACATTTTATCCAAATTCCTTGATGTTTCCAGCCCTTTGTCTTTGGAATCAGCCTCTTCATTCTTCTTTTTGTCATCAAATTTTGACCAGTTTGAATTCCATTGTGATTTAGAATTTGAAAATTTCTTGGATCTGCCCTTTTGTTTTTGTTGCCTCTCTACCTTCATGATAATATTCACCAATTCCTCCATCTCAACATAAGGGTGTAACTCCACTACATCATCAATCTCATCATTTAGACCTCCCAAAAATCTTGCCATTGTGACTTCGACATCCTCATCCATGTTTGCTTTAATCATGAGCATCTCCATCTCCTTGTAGTAATCCTCCACAGATTTTGAACCTTGACAAAGCTTATGCACCTTCTGGTGTACTTCCTTATAGAAATAAGAGGGAACGAACCTCTTCCTTATTATTCATTTCATCTCAGTCCAAGAGTCAATCGGGTATTCACCATTTCGTCTTCTAGACTTCAATAATTCATCCCACCAAACTAAAACATGATCTGAAAATTCAACTGCTGCCAATTTTACCTTCTTTCCCTCCGAGTAATTATGGCAAGCAAAAACCATCTCCACCTTCATCTCCCATTATAGGTAAGTTTCAGCGTCATTCCTTCCTTTGAATTCAGGTATCTTCATCTTGATAGCATTAAGATTGCTATCGCGCCTTTCTCTATTGTTCCTCATCTCACCTCTTCATTCACAATAGAATCTTCCTCATTAGACAGGACCCAGACATCTCATGATGAGAATTGTTTTGTCTACTTCTCCTCATTCTATTCCTAGTATGAAGTCCCTCCACCGTATGAGTCATCTCATTCCTCCACACTTCCAATTCTTCAAACTTGCTAAGCAGCTTCCAGAATTGACTCGTAAAGACATCATACATAATTTTTGTGCCCGATACAGGGGTCTCCTCACCTTCTTTACCCTCTGATCTTGACATATTATATAGTGTTTATTAACCTGCAGAAAAAATATTAGTAGAAAAAAAATAGAAAACAGCCTCACAACGTCAGTCCCTAACGTGTTTCACTCGATAGAATATTGTCACAAGTGTTTGCACTCGATTTTGGCTTTTACCCTCTGATGTGCTCGCCTTTAAATGCGTTTTACATCTCTAGATTGCTTCCTTCCGTTGAACTTCAAAAATCAAATCAATTAATCAAAGAAATTCTACAGTAGTGTAACTAAGGGAGAGAAAGATAACGGAAAGACTAATCACGATAGGAACAGAAAGTAAATTAGCAATTTGGAGAATCTAATTTTTACTTTTTTTTTGACAGACAATAATATGTATCTGAAGTATGAGTATAAACTAAACAAAGAAGTCAAATTAAATTGTTTTCTTTCTTTCTTTTTTTGCTTTTTTTTTTAAAGAAATTCAAATACAATAGATTAATGTAAGAGAAAAACTTGAGTACTTAGATCTGTAATTGGACTGAAGAAGAAAAGGAAAAATACGAAGAACAGAAGAAAGAAAAAATCAGACCAAAAGACTGAATGGAACGGACACAGAAATAAACAAGATAAATAGGAATTTATCTTGAGCAAGCTCTGATACCAAATGATGCGGAAACCCCAGGTTTATAGAGAAACCGAAACCCCAACACACAGTTGATCCCAAAGATAAACACAAGATTAAAACCCTCCCTATTGCACCCCTAAGAAACCTGTCCTTAGAAACACAAGTGATTGGGATAAGAAAGTACAAGAACTTAGAATCAAGACACACAAGACAGAATTACCTTGATAATTAGATCCAACTTTTTGGTTCAACAAGAGAAGCAGTGACAACCTCACTTGCACACAATATACGGCTCTTCAAAAGAACTCTTTTTAATTTTCCAAAAAAAAAAAAAAACTCATTACAAAAACTGTCTTGTTCCTTTATATAGGGAACAAATATTATAAACCCTTATTAATTCCTTAAAATAAGGAACTAAATCAATGAGATTAAAACTAGCCAAATTCTGACTTGTAAGATAAAAAGAAAAGGAAACAAATCTCGTGACAGCCAAAGATGACTAGTCAATCCCGCCTAAATCTTTTCTTCCAGCTTCCAGATGCAATAACTTGAGCTATACCAATCCAACTAAGTTTATTCTTGATGAGTTGAAAAGTTTAAGATGTCCTCTTTAACTTTGCTATCATTTGATGATAGAATCAGAGTTTTATTTGCCCATCAATGTAGAAAAATCCTTCTGCCATATTTTGAGAAGGTGATCTTCTTATCATTCCCTCAGATGCTGCAGGCCAAACACAAATGTACAGGCTGCATTTTGGTGATTCTTGCCTCCATTGATTTTCTACCTTCTTCCTTGATAATTTCTTCATTCATTCGTTCAACATAAGCATTAGCTAAGTTCCCAAATTCAGCTTGCAGCTTCCTTGCTTTAGAACGCGTGATTGGACCTTCCGCTATGCTTGTATCACCTTCTTTGCCTATGGGGAGTCCAGGCATCTAAAAGAGGGTACAATAAATGGCGATCGAAGACTCTGATCCATGATCACGAGCTATTGTCAACGCATCAAACAACGTGGGGAGTAAGTTAAATCACCATTATTCATGCTTAATAACCTTTTGATGACTAAAACCTGTGCTTCAGCTATCATCGAAAAACAACCAATAGCCTTGGTGGCTGATAACATGAGTTATTAGAGAAGTAGAAGATGGGTGGTATGCAATCATATCCTATAGTTGCCAAAACATTATGAAATGATGTGGACACCCGTAATCTGTCATGTGTAGTAGCAAGAGGCCTTTCTTTACCTTTCGGGAGTCCATGGCATCTAAAAGAGGGTACTGTGAATGGCGAACAGAGACTATGATCAGTGATCACTAGCTGTGATCAACGATCACAGTGAATCAAACAAGGTGGGGAGTATGTCAAATCACAATTATTCATGCCCATTAACCTTTCTATGTTGATAACGTGTGCTTCTACTATCGTCGAAAAACGACCACATGCCTCAGTTGCTCAAAATATGAGTAACTAGACAAGTATGAGGATAGGGTGGTATGCAGTTATATACAATAGTTGCCAAAAAATTAAGAAATGATGAGGAAACCCATAATCTATCATGTGTAGTAGCAAGAGGCCCTTCTTTGCCTATAGGGAGTCTAGACATCTAAAAGAGGGTACTCTGAATGGCGATCACAAACTTGGATTAGCGATCACGGGCTTTGATCAACGATCACAGTGCATTAAACAAGGTGGGGAGTAAGTAAAATCGCAATGATACATTCCCATTAACCTTTCTATGTTGAAAACGTGTGCTTCTGCTATCGTCGAAAAAAGACCACGTTTCTTGGTTGCTCAAAACATGAGTAACTAGACAAGTTGGAGGATGGGGTGGTATGCACTCATATCCTATAGTTGCAAAAAGATTATGCAATGATGTGGATACCCGTAATCTGTCATGTGTAGTAGCATGAGGCCCTTCTTTACCTTTCGAGAGTCCATGGCATCTAAAAGAGTGTACTATGAATGGTTATCAAAGACTATGATCCGTGATCAATGATCACTGTGCATCAAATGAGGTGGGGAGTAAGTCAAATCACAATCATTCATGCCCATTAACCATTCTATGATGAAAATGTGTGCATTTGCTGTCATCAAAAAACGACCACATGCCTTGGTTGATCAAATATGAGTAACTAGACGAGTAGGAGGATAGGGTGGTATGCACTAATATCCAATAGTTGCCAAAATATTATTAAATGATGTGGAGACACGTGATCTGTCATGTGTAGCTTTTCTTTGCATTTGGGGAGTCCATGGCATCTAGAGAGGGTAGTATGAATGGCGATCAGAGAATATGATTAGTGATCATGAGTTGTGATCAATGATCACAGTGCATCAAACAAGCTGGGGAGTAAGTCAAATAACAATTATTCATGCCCATTAACCTTTATATGTTAAAAACGTGTGGTTCAGCTATCGTCGAAAATCGACCACATGCCTCGGTTGGTCAAAACTTGATTAAGTAAACAAGTTTGAGGATGTGGTGGTATGCACTAATATCCAATAGTTTCCAAAACATTATGAAATCATGTGGAAACCCATAATCTATTATGTGTACTAGCAAGAGGCCCTTCTTTGCCTATGGGGAGTTTAGACATCTAAAATAGGGTATTGTGAATGGCGATCACAGACTATGCTTAGTGATCACGAGCTATGATCAACGATCACAGTGCATCAAACAACGTGTGCTTCTGCTATTATCGAAAAATGACTACATCTCTTGGTTACTCCAAATATGAGTAACTAGAGAAGTAGGAGGATGAGGTGGTATGCACTCATATCCAATAGTTGCCAAAACATTATGCAATAATGTGGAGACCCGTAATCTGTCATGTGTAGTAGCAAGAGGCCCTTCTTTGCCTGTCGAGAGTCCATGGCATCTGAAAGAGTGTACTATAAATGGCTATCAAAGACTATTATCCGTGAGAACGAGCTGTGATCAAAGATCACAATGCATCTAACGAGGTGGGGAGTAAGTCAAATTACAATCATTCATGCCAATTAACCTTTCTATGACGAAAACGTGTGCATTTGCTATCGTTGAAAAACGACCACTTGCCTTGGTTGATCAAATATGAGTAACTAGACGAGTAGGAGTATAGGGTAGTATGCACTAATTTCCAATAGTTGCCAAAACATTATGAAATGATGTGGAAATCCATAATCTATCATGAGTATTAGCAAGAGGCCTTTCTTTGCCTATGGAAGTCCAGGAATCTAAAAGCGGGTACAGTGAATGGCGATCGCAGACTATGATATGTGATCACGAGCTGTGGTCAATGCATCAAACGAGGTGGGGAGTAAGTTAAATCACCATTATTCACGATTAATAACCTTTCTTTGACATAAACGTGTGCTTCGGCTATCGTCGAAAAACGACCGATAGCCTTGGTGGCTCATAACATTAATAATTACATAAGTAGGAGGATGGGGTGGCATGCAATCATATCCTGTAGTTGCCAAAACATTATGAAATGATGAGGAAACCCATAATCTATCATGTGTTGTAGAAAGAGACCCTTCTTTGCCTATGGGGTGTCCAAACATCTAAATGAGGGTACTTTGAATGGCGATCATAGACTATGATTAGCGATCACGAGCTATGATCAACGATCACAGTGCATTAAACAAGCTGGGGAGTAAGTAAAATCATAATTATACATTCCCATTAACCTTTCTATGTTTAAAACATGTGCTTTTGCTATCGTCGAAAAAAAGACCACATATCTTTGTTGCTCAAAACATGAGTAACTAGACAAGTATGAGGATGGGGGGTATGAGCTCATATCGTTTATTTGCCAAAACATTATGAAATGATGTGGAGACCCGTAATCTTTCATGTATAGTAGCAAGAGTCCCTTCTTTGCCTTTCGAGAGTCCATGGCATCTTAAAGAGTGTACTATGAATGGCTATCAAAGACTATGATCCGCGATGACGAGCTGCGATCTACGATCACTGTGCATCAAGTGAGGTGCGAAGTAAGTAAAATCACAATTATTCATGCCTACTAACCTTTCTATGTTAAAAACGTGTACTTCTTCTATAGTCGAAAAATGACCACATTTCTTGGTTGATCAAAACATGAGTAACTAGACAAGTAGGAGATTGAGGTGTTATGCACTCATATCCAATAGTTGCCAAAATATTATGCAATAATGTGGAGACCCGTAATATGTCATATGTAGTAGCAAGAGTCCCTTCTTTGCCTATGGGGAGTCCAGGCATCTAAAAGAGGGTACAATGAATAGCGATCGTAGACTCTGATCCGTGATCACGAGCTGTGGTCTACGCATGAAACGAGGTAGGGAGTAAGTTAAATCAAATTATTCATGCTAAATAACCTTTCTATGACTAAAACTTGTGCTTCGGCTATCATTGAAAAACGACCAATAGCCTTTGTGGCTCGTAACATTAGTAATTAGACAACTAGGAGAATGGGGTGGTATGCACTAATATCCAATAGTTGCCAAAAAATTATGAAATGATGTGGATGCCCATTATCTGTCTTATGTAGCCCTTCTTTGCCTTTGGAGAGTCCATGATATCTAAAAGAGGGTACTGTGAATGGCGATCAGGGACTATAATCAGTGATTACGTGTTTTGATCAACGATCACAGTGCATTAAACAAGGTAGGGAGTAAGTCAAATCACAATTATTCATGCCCATTAACCTTTCTATGTTGAAAACGTGTTCTTCTGCTATCGTCAAAAAACGAGCACATGCTTCGGTTGCTCAAAACATGAGTATTAAGACAGGTATGAGGATGGGGTGGTATGCACTAATATCTAATAGTTGCCAAAATAGTATGAAATGACGTGGAAACACATAATCTATCATGTGTAGTAGCAAGAGGCCCTTATTTGCCTATGGGGAGTCCAGACATCTAAAAGAGGGTATTATGAAGGGCGATCACATACTATGATTAGGGATCACGAGCTGTAATCAACGATCACAGTGCATCAAACAAGGTGGGGAGTAAGTAAAGTCACAAATATATATTCCCATTAACCTACTTGTGTTTCTGCTATCGTCGAAAAATGACCACATTTCTTTGTTGCTCAAAACATGAGTAACTAGACAAGTAGGAGGATGGCTTGGTATGCACTCATATCCAATAGTAGCCAAAACATAAGGCAATGATGTGGAGACCCGTTATCTATCATGTGAAGTAGCAAGAGGCCCTTCTTCACCTTTCGAGAGTCCATGGCATCTAAAAGAGTGTACTATGAATGGCTATCAAAGACTATGATCTGTGATCACGAGCTGTGATCAACGATCACTGTGCATTAAATGAGGTGGGGAGTAAGTCAAATCACAATCATTCATGCCCATTAACCTTTGTATGACGAAAATGTGTGCATTTGCTATCGTCGAAACATGACCACATGCCTTATTTGATCAAATATGAGTAACTAGACGAGTAGGAGGACGGGGTGGTGTGCACAAATATCCAATAGTTTCCAAAACTTTATGAAATTATGTGGAAACCATAATCTATCATGTGTATTAGCAAGAGGCCCTTCTTTGCCTATGAAGAGTCCAGGCATCTAAAAGATGGTACAGTGAATGGCGATCGCAGACTCTAATCCGTGATCACGAGCTGTGGTCAACGCATCAAACGAGGTAGGGAGTAAGTTAAATCACCATTATTCATGCTTAATAACCTTTCTATGACTAAAACGTGTGCTTCGGCTATCGTCGAAAAATGACCAATAACCTTGGTGGCTCATAACATTAGTAATTAGACAAGTTGGAGGATGGGGTGGTATGCAATCATATCCAATAGTTGCCAAAACATTATGAAATGATGTAGAGACCCGTAATCTGTCATGTGTAGACCTTCTTTGCCTTTGGGGAGTCTATGGCGTCTAAAAGAGGGTACTGTGAATGGTGATTAGAGACTATGATCAGTGATCACGAGCTGTGATCAACGATCATAGTGCATCAAACAAGGTAGGGAGTAAGTCAAATCACAATTATTCATGCCCGTGAACTTTTCTATGTTGAAAACGTGTGCTTTTGCTATTGTCGAAAAATGATCACATGCCTCAGTTGCTCAAAACATTAGTAACTAGACAAGAATGGGATAGGGTGGTATGCACTAATATCCAATATTTGCCAAAACATTATGAATTGATGTGGAGACCCATAATCTATCATGTGTACTAGCAAGAGGCCGTTCTTTGCTTATGGGGAGTCTAGACATCTAAAAGAGGGTACTGAGAATAGCGATCATAGACTATGATTAGCGAGCACGAACTGTGATCAACGATCACAGTGCATCAAACAAGGTGGGGAGTAAGTCAAATCACAATTATACATTCCCATTAACCTTTCAATGTTGAAAATGTGTTCTTCTGCTAATGTCGAAAAATGACCACATTTCTTGGTTGCTCAAAACATGAGTAAGTAGACAAGTAGGAGGATGAGGTGGTATGCACTCAGATCCAATAGTTTCCTAAACAATATGGAATGATGTGGAGACCCATAATCTGTCATGTGTTGTAGCAAAAGGCCCTTCTTTGCCTTTCGAGAGTCCATGGCATCTAAAAGAGTGTACTATGAATGGCGATCAAAGACTATGATCCGTGATCACGAGCTGTGATCAACGATCACAGTGTATCAAACGAGGTGGGTAGTAAGTCAAATCACAATCATTCATGCCTTTTAACCTTTCTATGATGAAAACCTGTGCATTTGCTATCGTCGAAAAACGACCGCTTGCCTTAGTTGATCAAATATGAGTAATGAGAGGAGTAGGAGGATGAGGTGGTATGCACTAATATCCAATAGTTTCCAAAACATTATGAAATGATGTGGAGACCCAAAATCTGTCATGTTCAAAGGGTGTGATCGAACATTGATCGCAATATTATGTTAAGCTAAAGTAATGTATTATTAATTGGTTATTGAATATTAATTATTCGTAAAATAATTAAAACTATTGGTATGTCTAAATGGTGCGATCAATCATTGATTGCAACATTATAGTAAGTTAATGTAATGAATTATTGAATTAGTTATTGAATATTAATTGTTGTTTACACATTTACAGTGACTAATAAGTCTAAAGGGTGCGATCGAACATTGATCGCAACATTAACTTAAGCTAAAGTAATGAATTAGAATTTCTTCTTGAATATTAATTGTTCATTACACATTTACAGTGTTTGATATGTCTAAAGGGTGCGGTCAAACATTGGTCGCAATTTTATGTTACGCTAAAAAAAGTAATTATAGAATTGGTTATTGAATATAAATTGTTCACTTACACTAATTAATATGTCTAGAGGGTGTGATCAAACATTGATTGCAACATTATTGTCAGTTAAGTAATGAATTATAGAATTTGTTAATGAATATTAATTGTTGTTTACTTATTTACAGTGATTGATATCTCCGAAAGGTGCGATCAAACATTGATTGCAATATTATAGTAAGTTAAAGTAATGAATTATTGAATTTGTAATAGAATATTAATCAATCTTTACACAATAACACTTATTGATATATCTAAAGGGTACAATCCAACATTGATCGCAACATTATAGTAAGTGAAAGTAATGAATTATTGAATTGGTGATTGAATATTAATTGTTCTTTACACAATTTCACTGATTGATTTGTCTAAAGGGTGCGATCGAACGTTGATTGCAACATTATGTTAAGCAAAGTAATGAATTATTCAATTGGTTATTGAATATTAATTATTCTTTACACAATTACAATTATTGGTATGTCTAAATGGTGCGATCGAACATTGATTGCAACATTATTGTAAGATAGAGTACTAAATTATTAAATTGGTTATTGAATATTAATTACTGTTTAGTCATTTACAAAGATTGATAAGTCTAAAGGGTGGGATCGAACATTGATCGCACATTATGTTAAGTTAAAGTAATGAATTATTGAATTGTTTATTGAATATTAATTGTTCATTACACATTTACACTGACTGATATCTCTAAAAGGTGCAATCTAACATTGATTGCAACATTATAGTAAGTTAACAACAGATAACGGGTCTCCACATCATTTAATAATGTTTTGGCAAATATAGGATATGAGTGCATACCACCCCATCCTCATATTTGTCTAGTTACTCAATTTTGAGCAAACAAGGCATGTGGTCATTTTCGACGATAGCCGAAGCGCACGTTTTTGTCATAGAAATGTTAATAGGAATGAATAATTGTGATTTGACTTACTCCCCACCTTGTTTGATGCACTCTGATCCATTATCACAGCCCGTGATCACGGATAATAGTCTATGATCGCCATTCACAGTACCTTTTTTTAGATTCCATAGACTCCCCTAAGACAAAGAAGGGCCTATTGCTACTACACATGATAGATTATGGATTTCCACTTTATTTCATAATGTTTTGGCAACTATCAACATGAGTGCATAGCACCCCATCCTCCTACTTGTCTAGTTAGTCATGTTTTGAGCAACCAAGACATGTGGTTGTTTTTGACGATAGCCCAAGGGCATGTTTTTGCTATAAAAAGATTAATGGGCATGAATAATGATGATTTGAATGACTCACAACCTCATTTGATGCACTATAATCGTTGATAATAGCTCATGATCACGTATCATCGTCTACGATCGTATTCTAAGTACACTTTTAGATGTCATGGACTCCCCAAAGGCAAAGAACGGCCTCTTGCTACTACACATCACAAAATACGGGTTTCCACATCATTTCATTATGTTTTTGCAACTATTTAATATAAGTGCATACCACCCCATCCTCCTACTTGTCTAGTTACTTATGTTTTGAGCAGTCAAGACATATGGTAGTTTTTCGACGATAGCTGAAGCACACGTTTTAATCATAGAAAAGTTATTGGGCATAAATAAGGTTGATTTGACTTACTCCTTACCTTATTTGATGCACTTTGATTGTTGATCATAGCTTAGATCACAGATCATTGTATGTGATGGTAATTCATAGTACACTCTTTTAGATGCCATTGACTCCCCAAAGGCAAAGAAGGGCCTCTTGCTACTACACATGACAGATTACGGGTCTCCACATCATTTAATAATATTTTGAAAACTATTAGATTTGAGTGCATACCACCCTATCATCCTACTTGTCTAGTTACTCATGTTTTGAGCAACCAAGGCGTATGGTCCTTTTTCGACGATAGCCGAAGCATATATTTTAATCATAGAAATGTTACTGGGCATGAATAATGAGGATTTGACTTACTCCCCACCTCGCTTGATGCACTGTGATCGTTGATCACAACTCGTGATCACGGATTATGTTTGTGATCACCATTCACATTACCCTCTTTTAGATGCCATGGACTCCCCAAAGGCAAAGAATGACCTCTTGCTACTACACATGACAGATTATGGTTTTCCACATCATTTCATAATGTTTTGGCAACTATTGGATATGAGTGCATACCACCCCATCTTTGCACTTGTTAAGTTACTCATGTTTTGATCAACCAAGACATGTGGTCATTTTTCGATGATAGCCGAAGCACACGTTTTAATCATTGACACGGATCATAGTCTGTGATCTCCATTCACAGTATCCTCTTTTAGATGCCATGGACTCCCCAAAGGAAAAAAAGGGCTACACATAACAGATTACGGGTCTCCACATCATTTCTTAAATGTTTTGGAAACTACTGGATATGATTACATACCACTCCATCCTCCTACTTGTCTAATTACTAATGTTACGAGCAACCAAAGCTATTGGTCGTTTTTCGACGAGAGCCAAAGCACACGTTTTAATCATAGAAAGGTTATTAAGCATGAATAATGGTGATTTAAAACATGTGTAACTAGACAAGTAGAAGGATAGGGTGGTATGCACTCATATCGAATAGTTGCAAAAATATTATGAAATGACTTGGAGACCGGTAATCTGTCATATGTAGTATCAAGAGGCACGTCTTAGCCTTTGGGGAGTCCATGGCATCTAAAAGTGTGTACTATGAATAGTGATCACAAGCTATGATCCGTGATCACGAGAAGTGATCAACGATCACAGTGCATCAAATGAGATGGGGAGTAAGTTATATCACCATTATTCATTCCCATTAACAATTCTATGACAACCCCGTAATCACTATAATTCAATGTTCGATCGCACCCTTTAGACTTATCAATCACTGTAAATGTGTGAACATCAATTAATGTTCGATAATCAATTCAATAATTCATTTCTGTAGCATAACATAAAGTTGCGATCAATGTTCGATCGCACCTTTAGGAGATATTAATCACTGTAAATGTGTAAACAACAATAAATATTCAATAACCAATTCAAAAATCCATTACTTTAACTTACTATAATGTTCGATCGCACCCTTTAGACATATAAAACGGTGCAATTGTGTAAAGAATAATTAATGTTCAATAACCAATTCGATAATTCTTTACTTTATCTTAATCAATGTTGCGTAAAGAACAATTAATATTCAATAACCAATTCAATAATTCATTACTTTAACTTACTATAATGTTGCGATAAATGTTCGATCGCATCCTTTAGACATATCAATCAATGTAATAGTGTAAAGAGCAAATAATATAACAAATTCAATAATTCATTACTTTAATTTACGATAATGTTGTGACCTATGTTCGATCGTACCCTTTGGAAATATCAGTCAATATAATTTTGTAAAGAACAAATAATATTTAACAAATTCAATATTACTTTTTTTAACGTAACATAATATTGCGATTAATGTTCGATCGCACCCTTTAGACATATCAATCATTGTAAATGTGTAATGAACAATTAATATTCAATAAGCCATTCAATAATTCATTAGTTTAACTGACTATAATAGTGCGACCCATATTCGATCGCACCATTAGACTTATCAATCACTGTAAATGTGTAAACAGCAATTAATCTTCAACAATAAATTCAATAATTTATTTATAGTTACTCATGTTTTGAGCAACCAAGGCATGTGATAATTTTTTCGACAATAGCCGAAGCGCACGTTTTCGTCATTAAATGGTGAATGGGCATGAATAATGGTTATTTGAATGACTCCCGACCTCGTTTGATGGACTATAATCGTTGATCAAGGCTCATGATCACGGATCATAGTCTGTGATAGCCATTCATACTACTCTTTAAGATGCCACAGGCTCCCCAAAGGCAAATAAGGGCCTCTTCCTACTACACATGACAAATTACGAGTCTCGACATAGTCTGTGATCATATTCTGTGATCGCCATTCATAGTACACTCTTTTAAATGCCATGGATGCCACAAAGGATAAGAATGACCTCTTGCTACTACACATGAAAGATTACAAGTCTCCACATCATTTCAAAATGTTTTAGCAACTATTGGATATGAGTGCATACCACCCTATCCTTCTACTTGTCTAGTTACTGATGTTTTGAGCAACCAAGGCATGTGGTCATTTTTTGACGATAGCCGAAGCGCATGTTTTACTCATAGAAAGTTTAAGGGGCATGAATAATGGTGATTTGAAGGACTCTCAACCTTGTTTGATTGATTGTGACTGTTGATCATAGCTCTTGATCACGGATCACAGTTTGTGATTAACCACTCACGGTACACTCTTTTAGATGCAATGGACTCCCCAAAGGCGAAGAAGGCCCTCTTGCTACTACACAAGACAGATTAAGGATCTCCATACCATTTCATAATTTTTTGGCAGGTATTGGATATGAGTGCATACCACTACATCCTCCTACTTGTCTAGTTACTCATGTTTTGAGCAACCATGGCATGTGAACACTTTTTGACGATAGCCGAAGCTCACATTTTCATCATAGAAAGGTTAATGGGCATACTAATGATGATTTGAATGACTCTCAACCTCCTTTGATGCACTGTGATCATCGACCATAGCTCTTGATCACGGATCATAGTTTGTGATCGCCATTCATAGTACACGCCTTTAGATGCCATGGACTCCTTAAAGGCAAAGAAGGGCCACATGACAGATTATGGGTCTTCACATAAAAAATAATGTTTTGGAAACTATTGGATAAGAGAGCATACCACCCCATCCTCCTACTTTTCTAGTTACTCATGTCTTGAGCAACCGAGGTATATGGTCATTATTCGACGATAACCGAAGCGCACGTTTTCATCATAGAAAGGTTAATGGGTGTGAATAATGGTGATTTGAATGACTCCCAGCCTCTTTTGATGCACTATAATCACTGATCATAGGTAATGATCACAGATCATAGTCTGTGATCGCCATTCATAGTACACTCTCTTAGATGCCATGGACTCCCCAAAGGCAAAGAGGGGCCTCTTGCTACTACATATGAGAGGTTACGGGTTTCCACATCATTTCATTAAGTTTTGGAAAACTATTGAATACGAGTGTATACAACCCCATCCTCCTAATTGGCTAGTTACTCATGTTTGGAGCAACTAAGGCATATTGTTTTTTTTTTTTACGATAGTCGAAGCACAGATTTTAATCATAGAAAGGTTATTGGGTACCAATAATGGTGATTTGACTTACTTCCCACCTCGTTTGATGCGCTGTGATCGTTGATGCCACGGACAACCAAAAGGCAAAGAAGGGCATGTTGCTACTACACATGAAAAATTACGAGTCTCCACATCATTTTATAATGTTAAGGAACTACTGGATATGAGTGCATACAACCCTATGCTTCTACTTGTCTAGTTACTCATGTTTTCAGCAACAAAGGCATGTGGTCGTTTTTCGACGATAGGCGAAGCGCACGTTTTACACATTGAAATGTGAAGGGGCATGAATAATGGTGATTTGAAGGACTACCTACCTCGTTTGATGTACTCTGATCGTTGATTCTAGCTCATGATCACAGATTGCAGTTTGTGATCTGCCACTCACAATACACTCTTTTAGATGCCATGGACTACCTAAAGGCAAAGAAAGGGCTCTTGGTACTACACAAGACAGATTATGGGTCTCCACACCATTTCATAATTTTTTTTTGCAATTATTGGATACGAGTGCATAGAACACCGTCCTCCTACTTGTCTAGTTACTCATGTTTTGAGCACCAAGGTATGTGGTCACTTTTGAACGATAGCCGAAGCACACGTTTTCATCATAAAAAGATTAATGGGCATTAATAATGGTGATTTGAATGACTCCCAACCTCCTTTTATGCACTGTGATCAATGAGCATAAATCATGAACACGGATCATAGTATGTGATCGCCATTCTTAGTACACTCTTTTAGATATCATGGACTCCCCATAAGCAAAGAAGGGACTCTTACTTTTACACATATAAGATTACGGGTCTCCAGATTATTTCATAATGTTTTGGCAACTAATGGATATGAGTGCATACAACCCCATCCTCTTACTTGTTTAGTTACTCATGTTTTGGGCAACCAAGACATGTGGTCATTTTTCGACAATAGGCGTAAAGCACATTTTCGTCATAAAAAGGTTAATGGGCATGAATAATGGTGATTTGATTGACTCTTAATCAGTCTGATGCACTATAAACATTGATCATAGCTAATGATCACAGATCATAGTCTGTGATCGTCATTCATAGTACACTCTTTTAAATGCCATGGACTCCACAAAGGATAAGAATGGCCTCTTGCTACAACACATGACAGATTACGGGTCTCGAAATCATTTTATAATGTTTTGGCAACTATTGGATATGAGTGCAAACCACCTCATCCTCCTACTTGTCTAGTTACTCATGTTTTATGCAATAAAGGCATGTGGTCATTTTTCAACGATAGGCGAAGCGCATGTTTTCTTCATAAAAAGGTTAATGGGCATGAATAATGGTGATTTAAATGACTCTCTACCTCGTTTGATGTACTATAATCTTTGATCATAGCTAATGGTTACAGGTCGTAGTTTGTGATCGCCATTCATAGTACACTCTTTTGGATGCCATAGATTCACATAGGCAAAGAAGGGCCTCTTATTACTACACATAACAATTACGAGTCTCCAAATCATTTCATAATATTTTGGAAACTATTGGATATGAATGCATACCAACCCATCCTCCTTCTTGTCTAGTGACTCATGTTTGTGCAACCAAGGCATGTGGTCATTTTTCAACAATAGCCGAAGCGCACGATATCGTCAAAGGTTAATGGGCATGAATAATGGTGATTTAACTTACTCCCCACCTTGTTTGATGCATTATGATCGTTGATCATAACTCATGATCACGGATAATATTCTGTGAACGCCATTCATAGTACACTCTTTTTCATTCCATGGTTTTCCCAAAGGCAAAGAAGGGCCTCTTACTACGACACATGATAGATTATGGGTTTCCACATTATTTCATAATGTTTTGGAAACTATTGGATATGAGTGCCTACCAACCCATCCTCCTACTTATCTTGTTACACATGTTTGAGGCGACCAAGACATGTGGTCATTTTTCTATGATAACGAAAGCACACATTTTAATCATAGAAAGGTTACTTTGCATGAATAATGGTGATTTGACTTACTCCCCACCTTGTTTCATACAATGTGATCATTGATGATAACTCATGATCACAAATCATAGTCTGTGATCGCCATTCACAGTACCCTCTTTTAGATGCCAAGGACTCCCCAAAGTCAAAGAAGGGCCTCTTGCTACTACACTTGACAGATTATGGGTTTCCAAATCATTTCATAATGTTTTGGCAACTACTGGATATGAGTGCATACAACCCATTTCTCCTACTTGTCTAGTTACTCATGTTTTGAGCAACCAAGGCATGTGGTCGTTTTTCGACGATAGCAGAAGTGCACGCTTTCATCATAAAAATGTTATAGGGCACCCGTAATCTGTCCTTGTTTGATGCACTATAATCGTTGATCATAGCTAATGATCACAGATTATAGTTGTGATCGCCATTCATAGTATACTCTTATAAATACCATTGAGTCCCCAAAGGCAAAGAAGAGCCTCTTGCTACTACACAGGAGAGATTACGGGTCTCCACATCATTTCATAAAGTTTTTGCAACTATTGGATATGAGTGCATACCACCCAATCCTCCTACTTGACTAGTTACTCATGTTTTGAGAAACCCGGACATGTGGTCGTTTTTCAACGAAAGCCGAATCAAACATTATAATCATAGAAAGGTTATTGGGCATGAATATGGTGTTTTGAATGACTCCCTACCTCGTTTGATGCTCTATATCCGATGAACATAGCTAATGATCTCGGATCTTAGTCTGTGATCGTCATTCTTTGTATGCTCTTTTAGATGCCATGGACTCCCAAAGCAAAGAAAGGCCTCTTGCTACTACAGATGACTAATTATTAGTCTCCACATCATTTCATAATGTCTTGGCAACCATTGGATATGAGGGCATACCACCACATCCCCCAACTTGTCTAGTAACTCATGTTTTGAGCAACCAAGGCATGTGGTCGTTTTTCGATGATAGCCAAAGCGTACGTTTTAATCATAGAAAGGTTATTGCGCATGAAATATAGTGATTTGAATGACTCCCAACCTCGTTTCATGCACTATAATCGTTGATCATAGCTAATGATCACGGATCATAGTATGTGATCGCCATTCATAGTACACTCTTATAGATAACATTGAGTCCCCAAAGGCAAAAAAGGGCCTCTTGCTACTACACAGGATAGATTACGGTCTCCACATCATTTCATAATGTTTTTGCAACTATTGGATATGAGTGCATACCACCCAATCCTCCTACTTGTCTAGTTACTCATGTTTTGAGAAACCAGGGCATGTGGTCGTTTTTCAACAAAAGCTTTATCAAACATTATAATCATAGAAAGGTTATTGGGCATGAATATTGTGTTTTGAATGACTCCCAACCTCGTTTGATGCTCTATATTCGATGAACATAGCTAATGATCACGGATCATAGTCTGTGATCGCCATTCTTAGTACGCTCTTTTAGATAGCATGGACTCCCACAGCAAAGAAGGGCCTCTTGCTACTACAGATGACTGATTATGGGTCTCCACATCATTTCATAATGTTTTGGCATCCATTGGATATGAGGGCATACCACCCCATCCTCCTAGTTGTCTAGTTACTCATGTTTTGAGCAACCAAGGCATGTGGTTGTTTTTCGATGATAGCCGAAGCGCACATTTTAATCATATAATGGTTATTGGGCATGAATAATAGTGATTTGAATGACACACAACCTCGTTTGATGCACTATAATCGTTGATCATAGCTAATGATCACATATCATAGTTTCTGACCGCCATTCATAATACACTCTTTTAGATGCCATTGACTCCCCAAAGGCAAAAAAGGGCATCTTGCTACTACACATGACTGATTATTGGTCTCCACATCATTTAATAATATTTTTGCAACAATTGGATATGAGTGCATACTACCCCATTCTATTACTTGTGTAGTTACTCATGTTTTTAGCAACAAGGCACGTGGTCATTTTTCGATGATAGCCGAAGCGCACGTTTTACTCTTAGATAGGTTAAGAGGCATGAATAATGGCGATTTGAAGGACTCCCAATTTCGTTTGATGGTTTGTGATCGTTGATCATTGCTCGTGATCGCGGATCATTATTTGTGATCTGCCAGTCAAAGTACACTCTTTTAGATGCCATGGACTCCCCAAAGGCAAAGAAGGGCCTCTTGCTACTACACAGGACATATTATGGGTATTCAAACCATTTCACAATGTTTTGGCAATTATTGGATATGAGTACATACTAATCCATCCTCATACTTGTCTAGTTACTCATTTTTTTAGTAACTAAGGCGTATGGTCATTTACTAATGTTTTAGCAACCATTGGATGTGATTGTAGACCACTCCAACCTCCTATTTGTCTAGTTACTCATGTTTTCAGCAACCAATGCATGTGGTCATTTTTCGATGATAGCGGAAGCGCACGTTTTAATCATAGAAAGGTTATTGCACATGAAATATAATGATTTGAATGACTCCCAACCTCATTTGATGCGCTATAATCGTTGATCAAAGCTAATGATCACGGATCATAGTCTGTGATCGCCATTCATAGTACATTCTTATAGATACCATTGAGTTCCCAAAGGCAAAGAAGGGCCTCTTGCTACTACACAGGAAAGATTACGGGTCTCCACATCATTTCATAATGCTTTTGGAGCTATTGGATATGAGTGCATACCACCCTATCCTCCTACTTGTCTAGTTACTCATATTTTGAGCAACTAGGGCATGTGGTCGTTTTTCAACAATAGCCGAATCAAACATTATAATCATAGAAAGGTTATTGGTCATGATTAATAATGTTTTGAATGACTCCCAACCTTGTTTAATGCAGTATAATCGATGAACATAGCTAATGATCACGGATCATAGTCTGTGATTGCCATTCTTAGTACATTCTTTTAGATGCCATAGAATCCTAAAAGCAAAGAACAGCCTCTTGCTACTACAGATGACTGATTATGGGTCTCCACATCATTTCATAATGTTTTGGCGATCATTTGATATGAGGGCATACCACCCCATCCTCCTACTTGTCTAGTTACTCTTTTTTTTAGCAACCAAGGCATGTGGTCGTTTTTCGACGATAGCCGAAGCGCCCGTTTTAATCATAGAATTGTAATTGGGCATGAATGATAGTGATTTGAATTACACACAACCTCATTTGATGCACTATAATCGTTGATCATAGCTAATGATCACAGAGCATAATCTGTGATCGCCATTTATAATACACTATTATAGATGCCATGGACTCCCTAAAGGCAAAGAAGGGCCTCTTGCTACTACACATGACAGATTATGGATCTCCACATCATTTAATAATGTTTTTGCAACTATTAGATATGAGTGCATACCACCCCATCCTTCTACCTGTTTATTTACTCATGTTTTTAGCAACCAAGGCATGTGGTCACTTTTTGATGATAGCCGAAGCGCATGTTTTACTCTTAGAAAGGTTAAGCGGCATGAATAATGGTGATTTGAATGACACACAACCTCGTTTGATGCACTATATCGTTGATCATAGCTAATTATCATAGATCATAGTCTGGGATCGCCATTCATAATACACTCTTTTAGATGCCATTGACTCCCCAAAGGCAAAAGAAGGGCCTCTTGCTACTACAAATGACAGATTATGGGTCGCCACATCATTTTATAATGTTTTTGCTGCTATTAGATATGAGTGCATACCACCTCATCCTCCTACTTGTCTTGTTATTCATGTTTTTAGCAACCAAGGCTTGTGGTCATTTTTCGATGATAGCCGAAGTGCACATTTTACTCTTAGAAGAGTAAGGGGCATGAACAATGCTGATTTGAAGGACTCCCAATCTCGTCAGATGGTTTGTGATCGTATATCATTGTTCGTGATCACGGATAATTATTTGTGATCTGCCTCTCACAGTACACTCTTTTAGATGCCATGGAATCCTCAAATGCAAAGAAGGGCCTCTTGCTACTACCCAAGATAGATTATTGGAATCCTCACCATTTCATAATGTTTTGGCAATTATTGGATATGAGTACATACCAATCCATCCTCATAATTGTCTAGTTACTCATGTTTAGAGCAACTAAGGGGTATGGTCATTTTATAATGTTTTGGCAACCATCAGATATGAGTGCATACCACCCCATCCTCCTACTTGTCTAGTTACTCATGTTTTCAGCAACCAAGGCATGTGGTCATTTTTCGATGATAGCCGAAGCGCACGTTTAAATCATAGAAAGGTTACGGCGCATGAAATATAGTGATTTGAATGACTCCCAACCTCGTTTGTTGCACTATAATCGCTGATCATAGCTAATGATCACGGATCATAGTCTGTGATCGCCATTCATAGTACACTCTTATAGATACCATTGAGTACCCAAAGGCAAAGAAGGGCCTCTTGCTACTACATAGGACAGATTACGGGTCTCCACATCATTTCATAATGCTTATGAAGCTATTGGATATGAGTGCATACCACTCAATCCTCTTACTTGTCTAGTTACTCATATTTTGAACAACCAGGGCATGTGGTCATTTTTCGACAATAGCCGAATCAAACATTATAATCATAGAAAGGTTATTGGTCATGATTAATGGTGTTTTGAATGACTCCCAACCTCGTTTGTTGCAGTATATTCGATGAACATAGCTAATGATCACGGATCATAGTCTGTGATTGCCATTCTTAATACATTCTTTTAGATGCCATAGAATCCCTAAAGCAAAAAAGAAGGGCCTCTTGCTACTTCAGATGATTGATTAAGGGTCTCCACATCATTTCATAATGTTTCGGCAACCATTGGATATTAGGGCATACCATCCAATCCTCCTACTTGTCTAGTTACTCATTTTTTCAACAACCAAGGCATGTGGTCGCTTTTCGATGATAACCGAAGCGCCCCTTTTAGTCATAGAATGGTAATTGGGCATGAATAAAAGTGATTTGAATGACACACAACCCCGTTTGATGCACTATAATCGTTGATCATAGCTAATGATCACAGAGAATAGTCTGTGATCGTCATTCATAATACACTCTTTTAGATTCCATGGACTCCCCAAAGGCAAAGAAGGGCCTCTTGCTACTACACACGAAAGATTTTGGGTCTCCACATCATTTAATAATGTTTTTGCAACTATTGGATATGAGTGCATACCACCCCATCCTTCTACTTGTCTATTTACTCATGTTTTTAGCAACCAAGGCATGTGGTCACTTTTTGATGATAGCCGAAGCGCATGTTTTACTCTTAAGAAGGTTAAGGGGCATGAATAATGGTGATTTCAATGACACACAACCTCGTTTGATGCACTATATCTTTGATCATAACTAATGATCACAGATCATAGTTTGTGATCGCCATTCATAATACACTCTTTTAGATGCCATTGACTCCCCAAAGGCAAAGAAGTGCCTCTTGCTACTACACATGACAGATTATGGGTCTCCACATCATTTAATAATGTTTTTGCAGCTATTGGATATGAGTGCATACCACCCCATCCTCCTACTTGTCTAGTTACTCGTGTTTTTAGCAACCAAAGCATGTGGTCATTTTTCGATGATAGCCGAAGCGCACGTTTTACTCTTAGAGAGGTTAAGGGGCATGAATATGGCGATTTGAAGGACTTCTAATCTCGTTTGATGGTTTGTGATCGTTGATTATTGCTCGTGATCACGGATCATTGTTTGTGATCCGCCACTCACAGTACACTCTTTTAGATACCGATGGAGGTCCATCTAGCCTAGCCTATCGAGATGCCTTGGACATGGGCCTTTGTGCACCTTTGGGAGATGGAGGAGAACCAAGCATTATTGGACCTGAAATAGCAGCTGGGTATGACCAGAAAATGGGGTTTCTTTTAAAGCCATTTGGGCTGTTTCAAGCCCTCATAACTATTGACTATAGAGAGGCCCAATCCGAAGAACTTAACCCATAAAATCTGATCCATATATTCAGCCCATATTTGGATCTTTCCGAATGACTTTTCAAGTTTGTTTATGTTACTTTTGTTATCTTAACTTGTCTTTATTTCAATTTTATTATGGCTGTTGTTAATGCCTATTTAGTTACATTTATTGTAGGCATTTTTATTTCCTTTCAACTTTCAATGTAATGCTCCCTATTTAAAGGAAGAAATAGATGAAGTAAAGCATAAGATTTTGAAAGAAAAAATATTTGAGTGTTTAAACACCTAGGTTTTGTTTGTTTCCAAAAACATTCAAGGGTTTTATTAGTTTCCAAAAACTATTGGGTTTTGTATGTTTCCGAAAACATTCAACTTGTTTTTATCTTATTTAAAATATACATCCACCACGCCATTCGTTGGTATCAGAGCTCGGATCATATAAAAAAAATCAGATCATGTCAGGAGATTAAGATTTATCCGCTGCATTTGCGGTAATGAGGCTAGAAATGGAGGCTCTTAAGGCCAAGAATGAGGCCTTGGAAACACTTGTCCAAAATTCCCCTTTGATTAACCAAAATCTTAATGAAGAGGATCTGGATGACGAAGAACAGAATGAAGATGATCAACGTCTTGTCCATGGAGGGTTTAGAGGCCGAGGGAGAAGACTTGAAGGATTTGGCCGAGGTGGAAGAATGCCACCACCCTAACGTGGAGAGAGGCAAGAGGAGTTTTTCAATTATAAAATTGAATTACAGGAATTTCATGGGAAGATTGATGCTGATGCCTATCTTGAGTGGGTATATTCAATGGAGAGATCCTTTGAATTAAGGGAGGTATCCGAGACAAAGAAATTGAAATTTGCAGCCATGAGATTGAAAGGGTATGCTGCCCTTTGGTGGGAAAATTTACAAAAACAAAGAATAAAGGAAGGAAGGCCTCGAATTACACAGTGGGATAGGATGAAAGAGGATATGGATGTGGTGTTCTTACCACCGCATTACAAGCAGAAAATGATTGAGCGGATGTTGAGCCTCAATCAGGGCACCCAAACTGTGGAGTAGTTCACCATGGAATTTGAGGAGTTTTTGCTAAAATGTGAAGTGGAGGAGACTGAAGAGCTGATCATGGGGCGTTTTCTTCAAGGTTTACGTCTTGACATCCAATTGTAAGTTTCTATCCTTATGAGTCTCTCATCGAATTAAAAAGATTGGCCTTCAAAAGTGAGGCAAGTTTGAAACAGTCACGCCAAAATAGAACCAATACCAACCAACCTTCAACCTACAACTCACCTTATAAACAGAGTTCTAGTTGCTCCAGTTCTTCACCTATAAAGACGCCCTCACCAAAAACCCCTTCTTACATACGAAAAACTTCCAACACACCTAAAGACACCCAATCTGTCCCAACATCTAAAAGCACCTCTAAAAAAACTTTCAAATGTTTCAAATGCCAAGGATATGGACACTTCCAATCTGAATGTCCTACGAGGAAAGTTATGACGATTAGAGAGATAGAAGAGATTGAGGAAGAATTATGCCGCAGTGAATCTGTTGGGATAGATTCTGATTTGCTGTTGATGAGGGAGATTCCCTTGTATGTGATGCTAATTTGCTTGATAGGAATGTTTAATAATATTGCTAGTTCTGAACTTTGAAAAGAGTGCAGAGGACTGGAGGAGGAAATCCATTTTTCACTCTCGGTGTATGACAAATAATAAATTATGTGAAGTTGTTATTGATAGTGGTGCTTGTGAGAATGTTGTCTTCAGTGAGATGGTATCTAAGTTGGGATTGAAAACCGAGCTAATTGATACCCCTTACAAGTTGACTTGGTTGGATCCAAATCATGAAATTCGGGTCACTAAGAAGTGTCTAGTTCCTTTTGCAATTGGAGAATATGATGATGAGGTGAATGATAGGTCTAGAATTTACCTATGTTTTAGCATCTTTTATGAGTATAAATGTAATGAAATTGAAACTAAAAGATGAAATATTGAATGCATTTCTAGTAATTCTAGACTATTATTGTTGAGACAGGGACTTGGATGAGAAGTTGTGAAAAAGGAGCTAAAACGTGCAAATTCAGATTAAAGAAGGACTAAATCAGAATTTCATCCAAAGTACGCAAAATGGCGAAATGATGATGCTAAGAAAAGAATTCGCCTGATGATCTCGCCATGATTCGGAGAGAAGGGCGACGTAGCAGGCGACAGAAAGCCATTTTCACCTTGAAGAGTACAACATGAAAGGCGACTCAGATATTTCTCACCTTTGCATATCGCTTTCTTGATAGAAAATTAGGCGATGAAGATGAAGTCTCGCCTACCTTGAGGCGATGTTTTAGGCGATAAAAGAGGGATGTCGCCAAAGCTAAGGATTATCATAGGCGACATTTGATGAGACATCACCTAAAGAGATTATATTTGGAAGGTTGTTTTGGCTAAATATGTCCACTCGCCTGAGCAGGCGACGTATTAGGGCAACATTTAGGATATTTCGCCTAGAAAGAGTTGAAGCTTGGCGATCAAGGCAAGCGAGATGTGAAGAAGTCGTTTGGTTAAGGCGAAGGAACAGGCGACATAAATGGAGAAAAATGTTACTTCGCCTATTTGTGTTTCTTTGTTGATTTTATTTCGGAATTGCCACTAAGCCAAACTCTATAAATACGAGCTCAGATGAAGCAATTCGTGTGAAGTTTTTTAGAGAAAAAAACAGTTTTAGTTGTTTAAATTTCACTCTTGACATTCTGATATACTTTAAGAGAATTTCTAGATTCTTCTATACGCTTTATTCAACATCTTCGGAGAAGTTTCTTGAAGAAGTATTGAGCTCTGTTTTTCTTGATCATTGAGATTTAGCTTGAAGATTGTGAAGCAACAATTGTGACAGAGTCTAGCTTCAATCTTCCTTGGTAAGATTTAGATCTTGAGCATGTCGATGATGATTTCCTGTACTTGATTGAATATGCTGAAGTAAATGTGCTAGCTAAAAACTCTGTGGATTTATTGAATCTTGATTGTTTATTATCATTTCGATTGCAAAGTTTCTTATTCAATTATAACCAGATCTATTGGATTTCATGAGCTAATTGAATTACAAGGACGAGAGTTACGTAATATTGTTAATCTGAGACTTGATTTAGACCAGAGATGGCGATTAGGTTTCAGATCTAAGAACAGAGGATCGTAGTACTAGAGATAGACTACAGATTGTGCTTATCAGTTGTATAGGTTGTAGTATAGAGATATATGCAACTATATGATTGAGATCTGCTAAAGTGAATCGAGAGATCTTTTAACAGATCACTAATGATGATCTAGAAGGTAAATCCTTGATTTAAGATGAAACTTGCATGAGAAGTTAATTGAAATCAGATCTAGCAAATCAGTTTATTCTTTGTTAAGATCAATTGCAGAATAGAGTACTGACTTGAGTTTTCATTGAATGAATGTCATGAGATATTTTTACTTCACATCAACTTTATAATTCCATGATTCTCTGATTTTTTGATTCATTTCGTATATAAATTCTTTTTGCAATTCTGATTAAATCTTAGTCTCAAAGATGCTTCTTAGCTTACAATCCCTGCGGAGAGGATATCTAAAATACTACATTAGACGTTGATAGGAATTTCCATTGATTACTGTGAATATAAATATTAGTCGAGTTTCGTCCCATCAATTTCTTGGCGCCGTTGCCGGGGATTGTTTTTCTTTGAAGATTATGATTTATTTGAACTATGCTAACATGATTTATTAAATTCTTTTTCAGTTTTAGATTTGTTTGTTCAAGTGTGTAATGTATGCAGACAAGATCTAAAGGTACTCCAGACTTGCAGTTTGATCCTGAACCTGAAAGAATTGTTAGGCAATCCAGATCAAGAACAAGATCAGCTGCAAGAATTGAGACAAGAAACACAATGTCTGGAGATCGCTATAACAGAAATAATAATGATAATGAAGGACGAGTGGATCCTAAGAGGATGACACTTCGTCAATATTCCATCCCACCTGTTGATGGCATGCCGCAATCCATCAACTTACCAGCAATAACAACTGAGAACTTTAAGTTGAGATCTGGACTCATCCAAATGGTTCAACAGAACAAGTTTGGAGGAGGAACACTTGAAGATCCTAATCAACATCTGAACACATTCCTGCATCTGTGCAGTACATTTTGACCTAATGGAGTCTCGGAGGATACAGTGAAACTTTGCTTATTTCCCTTTTCACTGAGTAACAAGGCTCACTCCTGGTTATACTCATTGCCACCAGGATGTATCAATAGCTGGGAAGATCGAGTTAATATGTTCTTAGCTCGCTACTTTCCTCCCATGAAGATGGTGGAACTGGGAAACATGATTTCTTCTTTCCAGTATGTGGATAGAGAGTCACTCTATGAGAGCTGGGAGAGGTTTAAGGAGCTGATCTGGAGATGTCCACACCATGGCATAGCATCTTGGAGCATTGTGATGACATTTTATAGTGCCATGCCTCCTCAGATCAAAATGCACATTGATTCCTCAGCTGGAGGATCAATAATGGATAAAGAGCCAGATGATGCTCATGATTTCATCGAATTGCTGGCAAACAATGATTTTTGATGGAATGAAAGGGATAAGGCTGCAAACAAGAAGCAGTCTGGAGTTTATCAGCTGGAGTCTTTGAATGCATTATCTGCTCAGATAGCATTGTTGAATAAGAAGATGGACAATATAGCAGTTAATAAAGGCCATCCAAAGAAGACTTCAGTTAATTCTATTGAAAAACAGAAGACTACTCTAGCAGAATATGCTCAGGAAGCAGCACTTGCTGATGATGAAAATGAGCTAGAGGAGTCAGAACAAGTAAATTATTTGAATAATAATTATGGGAACTAGCAAAGGCCATACTATCAACATAGGAACCAACCTTATCAAAATTAGGGTTATTACCAAAGAAATCCTCATCCTGGTTACCGATAACAAGGACAGTCTCAGTATCAGAAGAATCCTAGTATGGAGGACCTTCTAATCAAGTACATGGAGAAGACTGATGCTGTTCTTACCAATCATACCACCTCAATTAAGAACTTGGAAACTCAGATGGGGCAACTTATGCAAGTTCTGAACCAAATACCCCAAGGAGCACTTCCAGTGACACTGTGCCCAACCCAAAGGTTAAAGTTAAATCCAAAGAGGAAGTACAAGTGCATGCTATTACATTGGGAAGTGGGAAATAGTTGGAGAACTCTAAGGAAAAGAAAAGTTATGAACCTCCTGCATAAAATAAGGAAGATGAAGAAATTAGCAAACCTTTTGCTAAAGTACAGGAGGCTGTGAAGATTGCCTTACCTTTTCCTCAAAGAGATAATAGAAAGAAGCTGGATAAGTAGCTTGAGAAGTTTTTAGACATGATGAAGCAAATCCATGTCAACATCCCATTCATTGAGGCATTAAAACATGCCTGTTTATGCTAAATTCATGAAAGAGCTGTTGTCAAATAGAAGGAATTTAGTTGATGTGGGATGCATTAATGTGAATGAAAGTGTGAGCCAACTTGTCAAGTACCAGATTCCTAGGAAAGAGAAGGATCCTGTCAAGTTTACCATACCTTTGACCATAGGCGAAAGATTCAAGGGAAGAGCTCTCTATGACTTGGGAGCTAGCATAAACTTGATGCCTTTGGCCATCTATAAAAGGTTGGGAACAGGGCATTTCAGACCTGATAATGTCTTGTTACAACTTGCTGTTAGATCTTTCACTCATGCAAAGGGAGTTGTGGAAGATGTGATAGTCACAATAAACAAATTCATGTTTACAGTGGATTTTGTAGTGCTTGACATGGAGGTAGATGAAGATGTACCTTTGCTACTAGGTCGACAATTTTTAAGAACTGGAAGAGCATTGATAGATCTAGCAAATGGTGAACTCACACTCCAAACTCACAGGCCATTTTAAAAATTTAGTCTTTTGGAGTCATTGAAATTTCCAAACGATTTTGATGAAGTCAAGAGTATACAATTGGCAGCTGATACAGAGTTGATGGATAAGATTCTTGCATTGAGAAGTTCTAATCCACTGAATAATGTATTGATCAATGATGTGGATATGGACATCTCAGAAGAGAGTGCTTATAGTGGTGAGCTAGAATGCATGACTTCTCATTTTGTCCTCAACGTTAGTGATATACAACAATTTGCTGAACCAATGCTTCCCTCAACTGAAAAACAACCACAGCTGGAACTGAAGGCACTCCTAAGTCATCTCAGGTATGCATTCCTTAACTCTAAGGATTCTAGCTTACCTATTGTGGTTTCTAATGACTTAATAGATGAACAAGAGGAAAGCCTCCTCCAAGTGGTGAGGAAACACAAGAAAGCTATTGCATGGACGATAGCAGATATTAAAGCAATCAACCCCACTTTCTGTACACACAATATCATCTTGGAGGAGAAACATACACCCAAGATCCAACCTCAGAGAAGATTGAATCTAACTATGAAAGAGGTTGTGAAGAAGGAAGTACTGAAACTCCTTGATGCAGGTATTATTTTTCTAATTTCAAATAGTGAATGGGTTAGTCTAGTGCAGTGTGTACCAAAGAAGGGAGGGATTACTGTGATAAAGAATGAAAAGAATGAGTTGATCCCGACCAGAACTATTACAGGCAGGCGTATGTGCATAGATTATAGAATCTTAAACGATGCCACTAGAAAGGATAATTTCACCCTTCCCTTCATAGATGAGAATTTAGATAGGCTAGCAGGACACCCTTATTTTTTATTTTTGGATGGTTATTCTGGATACCAAATCCTCATAGCACCTGGGTGATCAACATAAAACAACTTTACCTATCCTTTTGGAAAACTTTGCTTATAATAGAATGCCATTTGGACTGTGTAATGCACTAGGAACATTTCAGAGGTGTATGTTAGCTATCTTTACTGATTTCATAGGTAAGTTTTTAGAAGTGTTCATGGATGATTTTTCCATTATAGGAGACAGTTTCATTGATTGCTTGAACAATCTTGAGAAAGTGCTTAAAAGATGTGAGGAAACTAACCTAGTCCTCAATTGGGAAAAATGCCATTTTATGGTAAGAGAGGGTATTGTTTTAGGCCATAAGGTGTCTGCTAAGGGATCAGAAGTAGAAAGAGCAAAAATTGATGTGATAAGCAATTTACCCCCTCCTGCCAATGTAAAAGGCATCAGAAGTTTCTTAGGACATGCTGGGTTCTACAGGCGTTTTATCAAAGATTTTTCAAAGATAGCTAGACCGCTGTGTGTTCTGTTAGAAAAGGAAAAGAAATTTGATTTTACTGATGAATGTTTTAAATCTTTTGTGTAGCTTAAGGAAAAGCTTGTCGCAGCACCAGTCATAATTCCACCAGATTGGAATTCTGAATTTGAAATCATGTGTGATGCACCTGATTTTGGTGTAGGTGCAGTCAGAGAAGGGAGAGGCTATTCAGAGTCATTTATTATGCTAGTAAATCGTTGGTGGAAACTCAGAGAAATTACACCACCACTGAGAAAGAATTGCTAGCAGTAGTCTTTGCATTGGATAAGTTTAGATCATACATTTTAGGGTCTAAAATTATCATTCATACTGATCATGTAGCATTGAGATATCTATTTGCTAAGAAAGAATCTAAGCCTAGGTTGATAAGATGGGTGCTCTTGCTGCGGGAGTTTGACATAGAAATCAAAGACAATAAGGGCACTGAAAATAAAGTAGCTGATCACCTCTCAAGACTGCACATGAAGGATATGGAGGCTCAAGTTGACATCAATGAAAAATTTCCAGATGAGCAACTTTTCCTTTGTGAGGTAACATTTTATCCACGGTATGCTGATTATGCAAATTATTTTTCATGTAAAGTGTTACCTGAAGATCTAAACAGTCATCAGAAGAAAAACTTCCTTCATAAGGTTAAGAGGTACATATGGGATGAACCCTACTTATTTAGGAGATGTGTTGATCAAGTGTTGAGACGTTGCATCCCATATGAAGAAACATTAGACATCATTAAGCACTGTCATTCTTCAGAATACGCAGGTCATTTTGCTGGAACAAGAACAGCAGCCAGAATTCTTGAATGTGGTTTCTATTGGCCATCAATATTCAAAATGCACAATTTTGGCCAGCTGTGATAGATGCCAGAGAATGGGTAATATTTCCAAGAGGCAAGAACTGACCCAAAATTATATCCTAGAGGTAGAGTTATTTGATGTCTGGGTATTTATTTCATGGGACCATTTCCTTCATCAAACAAGTATGAGTATATACTTGTAGCAGTTGATTATGTATCCAAGTGGGTAGAGGCTGCTGTTTGCGTTACAAATGATGGAAAAGTAGTGGAGAAGTTTCTTCAGAAGAATATCTTCACTAGATTTGGCATACCCAGGGTACTAATTAGTGATAGAGGGTCTCACTTCTGCAATAAGCTGTTGGAGAAGGTTCTGAAGAAGTATGGAGTAATCCATAAAGTTACCACAGCTTATCATCCATAAGCCAATGGTCAAGTAGAAGTTTCAAACAGAGAACTAAAGAGAATCCTGCAAAAGACTGTGAATGAGTCCAGAAAAGACTGGAGCTTCAAGCTAGATGATGCTCTGTGGGTTTACAAAACAACTTTTAAAACTCCTATTGGAATGTCACAATTTAGGATGGTGTATGGCAAGTCGTGTCATCTGCTAGTGGAGTTGGAACACAGGTCATATTGGGTTGTAAAACTGTTGAATATGGACTATGAAAAACTGTCATCTGCTAGAGGCTTCTATAACTAGATGAGATGGACGAATGGCGCCTTGAAACCTATGAAAATCATGAGATGTACAAGCAGAAGGCGAAAAATTACCATGATAAGAAGATTGTCAAACGAGAGTTAAAACCTGGACAATATGTATTGCTCCACAATACCAAGATTAGCTTATTTCCAGGAAACTTAAATCTAGATGGTCTGGACCATTTAGAATCAAGAGTGTTTCCCCATATGGAGCTATTGAATTGTTTGATAACAAGTCCACTAACTCTTTTGTTATGAATGGACAGTTGTTTTCTGACGCTAAAATCTAATTTCGCCAAGATTCTTCGCCTGACAACAAGTTGGTTTTGGCAAAGTATCATTTAATTTGCCTAGAAACTCGCCTGTTTTTAAAAATATTTTTGGCGAGGTAGCATTCATTTCGCCTTATTTAATTCGCCAGAACCTCTTTTGAAGTCGAAATAATCAATATGTCGCCACTTTTATCACCAGTTTGGTCGTTTAAGGCAAGCTCATTCTTTCTTGCCTATTTCTGAATTTTATAACACCTGCATTTTAGGCGACAAATTATTTCGCCACTTAAATAGGTGCATTGCAATTATTCCCGTTGGATGACACGGGGCGAGGCTAAAACTTTACGCCTTCTGTCTAGTTCTTTCATCGTTGCACCTATTCTCTGATTACCTCATTAACCCTAATTCGATTTTACCGTTGCCATTACTTTGATCTCTGAGATTTTCAATTGTTCACAAACCCTAAATCGCGAATCTCTCATTTTGATTCTTCTTGTCGATCGATCTCATTCACAGTAAACCAACAAGGTATGTTTAATTTCTTCCCTCTCAGTTTTATGTGAAGCTGATAACTGTTTTAGGTTTATCTGTGTTGTGATGTTAGTCGAAACTGTTAGGGTGTTAATATAGCGTTTGGGTTAATGGTAATGTTGTCGAAATTATGTGAGTTTTACAATGAACATGAACGATTTTTAGTTGGGTGTTTCATTTCTGTGATTATAATTGCATTGTTGACAGTAGTAGTTAGTTTTAAGCTGTAAAACATGGTTTAGAGCTTGATTGCTGAATGTATTTTGTAAATGCTGAACTCATGTTGCCATACTGTCAAACTGTGTATTGTTGATAATGCTGATGTGCTGCTGAACTTTAATTCTGTCAATTTGATATATGATTATAACTATTGAAATATGGTTTCGAATTGCAGATTATGGCTAAAAGAAAGAGCGACAACACTTCTAGCCCAGCTAAAAGGGCAAGAAAGCCAAGACTTCAGCTAAACCGAAGGTCTTTGACGAGAAAAATTATCACGTTAGGGTGGTTCTTCCATCTTCATCCAAGTCGCCCAAGCAGAAAGGGGTGCAGATTGGCTCCAATAAGAAGAAAAGTGTGGGAAGCACACCAAATACCTTCTACAAATGCTCAAAAGAGGGGGTGTATCTGCTGACAAATTAACATTGGCTAAAAAGCAGTCAGCAGTTGTGGAGAAGGTGACATCTAGTTCACCTAAACTGTCTAAGGATAAGTCCAAGATAAAGAGCCCTTCTAAAAAGGACAACTTGCAATTCTGGCAAGAGAAGGGGTTTACTAGATGATCTTGAAGATAGACGCTTTGGACATTACCTATGGGCTTGGGAAATGGAGCAGTTGGTGGAACATCCCATGAAGGTAAATGCCACTCTGGTGGAGGAGTTCTATGATAAAGCTCCAAAGGAGTTGGACACTCCTTTTGAAATCAGAGGCCACCAAGTGGATCACCACAGTCTATTTGCAGCTATTATGGACTGATGGAGGCCAACAATCAAGGTGACAGGGGAATGGAAGCCTCAGAGCTTACTGAGGATGAATTAAGAAGTTTGAGGAGATTTCAGTATCCAACTCAAGGATCTGAAAGAGATGTTTTGGCAAGTGAATTGGACATTCACACTGCCATTTGCCTAACTTGGCTAAGGGATAACGTGATGCCTAGAAATAAAGGCAGTAGGTTCACAGCAGTTGAAAAGAAGTTCCTTAGAGACTTCAACCAAGGAAAATTCATTCATCTAGGGCAGTTGATCTTCTCAGAATTGAAAAGGAGAATCAGAGTCTAAGGAATGAGAAGTCCAGGCAGAGAACTTTGTACTTCCCATCCCTCATTACAGGTCTCCTAGAGAGATATGGAGTCCAAAGCAAGAAGAAAGATTTGTGGTTGGCTGCTTCAAGACCACACACTATTGGATTAGAATTGAGACTCTAGGAGAGTAGGGGTGGAAAAGAGACTACCTGCACTAAAGCAGTGGAAAAAGTTAAGGAACTGAAGACTTTGAAGGAAACCAAGAAGTCTAGTGTTTAGAGAAATAGTCTCTCATCTCCTACTACAATGGAAGCACCAATTGAGAAACTATTGTCAACTCCTACCAATAGCAGTAGAGAGGAAAGTGGAAGGGCAGCTGAGCCTTCATCAAGAGAGCAGTTTGATGATTCAATATCTGACATTATAAACAAGAAGATTGAAGAAAAATTGCTGAGTTCTTCAAATCCATTTCCACTCCACAAGATTTTATCAGAATGTGGGAGATGCATAGGGCAAAGGAAAACGCCTCTCCAGTGGGTTTTGCTAGATTCTCGGCTAATAATTCAATTAGGGAACCACCAAGAGCGGAGGAACCTATGGGCAATCAAGAGAATTTACAATCAGAGCAAGAAGATCCATTGGATAATCAACCTGAGGTGCCTACATAGACATTTGAAGAAGTTATTGTTTGTCAACAATGTATAATTGAGCAATTAGACTTAGCATCAGAAGATGTAGTGCATCAAATTTTTGAAGCTGATGAAAGATATGTGGACACAGGGAAATCTGTTATGTTGGAGTCTGCAACTGGTAATGATAGGGATGATGATTCTGAAGATTGTGAAGAGATTGATACTGCAACAATCGAAGAGCAAAGCAAATTGTTGGCTCATTATGATAAAGCTGCAGGTTTACCGGTATCAAGTCATGAAGATGGTAAGGGATCAAGTTCTCAACTTCAAGAGAACAGGAGGAAAATAAGTTAGAGTTGAATGGAGATCAGACAACTCAAGTACTGTGTATTTCAACTTGTCAGGTTCCTGATAATTTCAAACTTCTGGGTTGTACAACTGAGAGTCCACCACAGTTCACTGAGGAATACATTCCAAGACTCTACATTCTGCACCAGAGGTTCACAGACTGGTGAATATGTCAAGGATCGGGATTTTCTCTCAGGGCCAATCTATGGAACAGTCTTATTACTCTTTGGCTATAGTACCTTTTTGTCCTACTGAGTCTATCTGCCAGGACGTTGAAGATAATGGCAATGGTTCTGAAGCTGAATCTGATGAATGCTCTGCTTGTGGTTCTTTGGGACGTGAAGATAATATCATTACAGATGAAGAATATGCTCAAGAGATTGCTGCAAGAAACAGTAGAAAATGGTGGCATTTTCTGTCTCCTGTCTTTGTTGGAGATGACAATGATGAAGAGGACTACCCTACCTTGGAAACTCTATCAACTGCTGTACCATTAGATTTTCAGATTCCTACAATAGAGATTGGTTCTGTTCTTATTTGGGATTGGAAGTCTAACAGATCTCCATGGGGCAAGGATTCTGCTTTAGTAATTCCAAATAAATTCAGAACTGAATTTTTCCTACAGATTAGGGAATACATCAGCAGAACTTATATTCCAGCGAATCCTCCTACACTGAGAAGAAAAAGGAAGATTCTTGCTTCAGAATCTGAGGAAGTAAGTCATGATGAAGACTGCATGCCAGCTCTTAAGGAAAATCCATCTACTCTTAAGCAATACAAGAGAAAGCAGAAGACAAATCTGGAGAGATCTTCTCAGAGAGTGACTAGAGCAATGACCACTAGAGCTGCTGCTGACACTAAAGTTGAAGTTCGAGTTTCTGTTGTAGAGCACTTAAATTTGAGGGTACCATCTCCAGGTACTAATACACTTCCTAGTTCATCTCCAACATCTTCTTGTCCAAGAATGCAGAAGTTAATTCCAAAGCCCAAGAAGAGGAGACTGAGCACTAAATCTTCTCAACAGTCCAAATCAGATGATTCTTTAAATGATTTTTAGTTCTATTTGACTTTTATTCTTTTGTAATATTCAGGATTAGTTTTTATTTTGTCATTTTAAGAGTAATGTGAATTTGCTTTCTCTTGTTTATGTTTAGTAAAGAGTAATGTGTTTCCTTGAGTCTTTATTTTTAAATTTTCAAGAGTCATGTGATTGATTATTTTGTCTTTATTTTTGTCTGTTAAAAGAGTAATGTGATTGCTAGTTAATAACTGTTACAAAGAGTTTTGAATTTTATGTTGGGGGTTCTTTTCCCCAAACAGAGTGAGTTGAGTCTACAGGAAGTAATATTAACTATGAAACCATTTCTCAGTTTGATTCTTGAAGTTTACAGGTCACTCTGCAAGGATTTTGATGAAACAGTGTGTTGAGGCGAGATAGAACTCAAATCGCCAGAATGATCGCCTTGTGTAAGGCGAGATCTCTGCTTCTCGCCTGGTTGGTAAATTATTTCATATGGTATAGGCGAATGGTTAGGGCGATATATTTTTTATTTCGCCTAATTTTGGATTTCTCTTTTGGCGACATTTCTATCTTGTTTAATATTTTGCCTGCAGGATCTGTATTTCGTAGTGACATTATTCCTATATGTCACTCTTAAATGGCGACTTCTATATTTTGCCTGGGTATTTCGCCTAAGGTTAGCGATCAATTTCTTTCTCGCCTATTGTTATTTCGCCTAACAAATTTTCTTTTTGCACTTAATTTGGGCGACTTATCCTCTGATAATGGTGACATTCAGGTACTTTGCCTAACTTTCTGGTTCATTGTTTTATACATTCCCTCCTCTCCTTCTATTCATTTTTGTTCTCTTGAGCATTGAGGACAATGATTTCTCTTAAGTTGGGGGTGGGGTAGCAATCACGTTGCTATTATTCTTTGTGTTTAGTTTTATAGTTTGATTTTTTTTCTTTGTGTTTAGTTTTAGGATATTAGGTCTGAGTGCATGATTGAGCTTACATTGCTAATAATTCAAAGTGATTTAGTTTTTCATAAAATGAGTTTTCAAACAGTAAAACAAGTGTTCAAAACAAGCAGTTTTGATGAGCAATTTTTGACAAATTTCTTTGAACACTGATGAAGATTCTGGTTAGTTTTGAATTGTGAATAAGTTGATGAGTTTTGATAAGGAAATAGTGGAGAAAACCTTGGGTGGAATGTGAGGTTTTGAGCTTAATTCTGTGCCTTTTTCTTCATGAGAAGGGTTATTTTTATTCTCTTCCTTATTAAACACATTTATCTGAAAAATTTTATTCTATAGAAATCAGAACCTTCATAGGTTTGCTTTGAATTTCTCATACATTCCTCAAGTGTACAGGGCATTGGTCGGGTAAAGTCTGTCTTTATTCTGCCAAGGAAAATGATCTGATTTGAGAGAGTGAGTGAAACTACTAAATAGTCTTTGCCTACTTGATATAACCAGACCTTGATATGTGTGAGGTAAACCATCTTGTTTCATTCTCATTAAAATCTTTTCTTTGGTCCCTAATCCAGTTTAAACCATAAAGATAGAGATAAAATCTCAATCCTACCCTTTGGACTTACCATTAAATTTGGGATTGAAAAGATGGGAAGTGAGGATTATCTTAAAGAGTGTTTCTAAAGCTGCTAAAAGCAGAGTTTACGCTAAAAATAAAAAATTTAAAAAAAAAGAACTGACACAATTAAGTGAAATGAGCATTGTTTATAAATAAAGTAGTACATGAATAAAGTATCATAGAGTGGGGAGACACTAAAAGAGTGAAAAATTGAGGAATTAAGAGGAATTTAGTGGTATGTCCAAACTTTGATTCCTTGAAGAAATTCATTTCTTTCATAAGCTAACTGAACCCCATTTTCCCTATATTTACAAATCAGAGATTCTAAGGCAGATAAAGAGGTAGTACTAAACTTAGGAACCTCTAAGTGCTGTACAGTGTAGGAGTGAAGTTCAATTTTCGCTTGGAAATTTTGAAAAAAAGAGCAGGTCACTGTTTGGAAAATTTTCAAAACATTACTTGATGAATTGCTTTGAATTATGATATAAGTTTGCTGTGATTGCTGTCTCAGTAGATTTTTAGTCAGTTTGCTTGAGGACATGCAAAAGGCTAAGTTTGGGGTAATTGATAGGTCTAGAATTTACATATGTTTTAGCATCTTTTATGAGTATAAATGTAATGAAATTGAAACAAAAAGATGAGATATTTAATACATTTCCAGTAATTCTAGACTATTATTGCTGAGATAGAGACTTGGATGAAAAGTTGTGAAAAATAAGCTAAAACGTGCAAATTCAGAAGAAAGAAGGACTAAATCAGAATTTCATCCAATGTAAGCAAAATGGCGAAATGATGATGCTAAGAAAAGAATTCGCCTGATGATCTCGCCATGATTCGGAGAGAAGGGCGACGTAGCAGGCGACATAAAGCCCTTTTCGCCTTGAAGAGTACAGCATGAAAGGCGACTCGGAGATTCCTCGCCTTTGCATATCGCTTTCTTGATAGAAAATTAGGCGATGAAGATGAAGGCTCGCCTACCTTGAGGGGATGTTTTAGGCGATAAAAGAGGGATGTCGCCAAAGCTAAGGATTATCATAGGCGACATTTGATGAGACATCGCCTAAAGAGATTATATCTGGAAGGTTGTTTTGGCAAAATATGTCCACTCGCCTGAGCATCAGGCGACGTATTAGGGCAACATTTAGGGTATTTCGCCAGGAAAGAGTTGAAGCTCGGCGATCAAGACAAGCGAGATGTGAAGAAGTCGTTTCGTTCAGGCTAAGAAACTGGCGACATAAATGGAGAAAAATGTTACTTCGCCTATTTGTGTTTCTTTGTTGATTTTATTTCGTAATTGCCACTGAGCCAAGCTCTATAAATACGAGCTCAGATAAAGCAATTAGTGTGAAGTTTTTTAGAGAAAAAACAGTTTTAGTTGTATAAATTTCACTCTTGACATTCTGATATACTTTAAGAGAAATTCTAAATTCTTCTATACGCTTTATTCAACATCTTCAGAGAAGTTTCTTGAAGAAGTCTTGTGCTCTATTTTTCTTGATCATTAAGATTTAGCTTGAAGATTGTGAAGCAACAATTGTGACAGAGTCTAGCTTCAATCTTCCTTGGTAAGATTTAGATCTTGAGCATGTCGATGATGATTTCCTGTACTTGATTGAATATGCTGAAGTAGATGTGCTAGCTAAAAGCTCAGTGGATTTATTGAATATTGATTGTTGATTATCATTTCGATTGCAAAGTTTCTTATTCAATTATAGCCAGATCTACTGAATTTCATGAGCTAATTGAATTACAAGGATGAGAGTTACGTAATATTGTTAATCTGAGACTTGATTTAGACCAGAGATGGCGATTAGGTTTCTGATCTAAGAACAGAGGATTGTAGTACAAGAGATAGACTACAGCGAAAATCTGTTGTTGACTTTAAAGAAGGTGATATGGTGTGGGTTTATCTGAGGAAGGAATGATTCCCTTCTAAGAGAAAGAACAAACTTATGCCTAAGGGTGAAAGTCCTTACAAGATCATCAAAAGGGTAAATCAGAATTCTTACAAAGTGGAAATACCATCAACTTATAAAGTTTCCAACACTTTCAATGTAAGTGACTTAGCTAAGTATAAGGAGGATACCATGCAAATTTCTGTCGAGGGGAATCTTTTCAAGAAGGGGAGGATGATAGAGGTCCATCTAGCCTAGCCTATCAAGATGCCATGGACATGGACCTTTGTGCACCTTTGGGAGATGGTGGAAAATCAAGCATTATTGGACCTGAAATAGCAGCTGGGTATGACCAGAAAATGGGGTTTCTTTTAAAGCCATTTGGGCTGTTTCAAGCCCTCATAACTGGTGACTATAGAGAGGCCCAATCTTAAGAACTTAACCTATGAAATCTTGTCTTTATTTCAATTTTATTATGGCTGTTGCTAATGCCTATTTAGTTACATTTATTGTAGGCAGTTTTATTTCCTTTCAACTTTCAATGTAATGCTCCCTATTTAAAGGAAGAAATAGATGAAGTAAAGCATCATATTTTGAAAGAAAAAATATTTGAGTGTTTAAACACCTAGGTTGTGTTTGTTTCCAAAAAAAATTCAAGGGTTCTTATAAGTTTCCAAAAACTATTGGGTTTTGTATGTTTCCAAAAACATTCAACTTGTTTTTATCTTATTTATAATATACATCCACCACGCCATCAACACAATTGAGTCCCCAAAGGCAAATAAGGGCCTCTTGCTACTACACGAGACAGATTACAGGTCTCCACATCATTTCATAATGTTTTTGCAACTATTGGTCATGTGCATACTACCCTATCCTCCTACTTGAGTAGTTACTCATGTTTTGAGCAACCAAGGCATGTGGTTGTTTTTCAACGATAGCCGAATCAAACATTGTAATCATAGAAAGGTTAATGGGCATGAATAATGGTGTTTTGAATGACTCCCAACCTCGTTTGATGCACTATATTCGATGAACATAGCTAATGATCACGGATCATAGTCTCTGATCGCCATTCTTAGTACACTCTTTTAGATGCCATTGACTCCCCAAAGGCAAAAAAGGGTCTATTTCTATTACACATGATAGATTATGGGTCTCCACATCATTTAATAACGTATTTGCAACTATTGGATGTGAGTGCATACCATACCATCATCCAACTTATCTAGTTACTCATGTTTTTTGCAACCAAGGCATGTGGTCATTTTTCGATGATAGCCAAAGCGCACGTTTTACTCTTAGAAAGGTTAAGGGGCATGAATAACGGTGATTTAAAGGACTTTCTATCTCGTTTGATGGTTTGTGATCGTTGATCATTGCTCGTGATCACGGATTATTGTTTGTGATCTGCCACTCACAATACACTCTTTTAGATGCCATGGACTCCTCAAAGGCAAAGAAGGGCCTCTTGCTACTACACAAGACAGATTATGGGTATCCACACCATTTCATAATGTAATGGCAATTATTGGATATGAGTACATACCAATCCAACCTCAAACTTATCTAGTTACTCATGTTTTGAGCAACTAATGTTTTGGCAACCATTGGATATGAGTGCATACCACCGCATCCTCGTACTTTACTACTTATGTTTTCAGCAACCAAGGCATGTGGCAATTTTTCAATGATAGCCGGAGCGCACGTTTTAATCATAGAAAGGTTATTACGCATAAAATATAGTGTTTTGAATGACTCCCAACCTTGTTTAATGCACTATAATTGTTGATCATAGCTAATGATCACGGATCATAGTTTGTGATCGTCATTCATAGTACACTCTTATAGATACCATTGAGTCCCCAAAGGCAAAGAATAGTCTCTTGCTACTACACAGGACAGATTATGGGTCTCCACATCATTTCATAATGTTTTTGTAACTATTGGATATGAGTGCATAACACCCAATCCTACTACTTGTCTAGTTACTCATGTTTTGAGCCACCTGGGCATGCGGTCATTTTTTGACGATAGCCGAATCAAACATTATAATCACAGAAAGGTTATTGGGCATGAATAATGGTGTTTTGCATGACTCCCAACCTCTTTTGATTCGCTATATTCGATGAACGTAGCTAATGATCACGGATCATAATCTGTGATAGCCATTCTTATTACACACTTTTAGATGCCAAGGACTCCCCAAACCAAAAAAGGCCTCTTGCAACTACAGATGACTAATTATGGGTCTCCAAATCATTTCATAATGTTTTGGCAACCATTGGATACTAGGGCATACCACCCCATCCTCTTACTTGTCTAGTTACTCATGTTTTGAGCGACCAAGGGATGTGGTCGTTTTTCGATGATAGCCGAAGAGCACGTTTTAAGCATAGAATGGTTATAGGGCATGAATAATAGTGATTTGAATGACACACAACCTCGTTTGGTGCACTATATTCGTTGATAATAGCTAATGATCAAGGATCATAGTTTGTGATCGCCATTCATAGTACACTCTTATAGATACCATTGAGTCCCCAAAGGCAAAGAAGAGCCTCTTGCTACTACACAAGACAGATTACGGGTCTCCTAATCATTTCATAATGTTTTTGCAACTATTAGATATGAGTGCATACCACCCCATCCTCCTACTTGTCTAGTTGCTCATGTTTTTAGCAACCAAGGCATGTGGTCATTTTTCTATGATAGCCGAAGCGCACGTTTTACTCTTAGAAAGGTAAAGGGGCATGAATAATGGTGATTTGAAGGAATCCCAATCTCGTTTGATGGTTTGTGATTGTTGATCATTGATCGTGATCACAGATCATTGTTTGTGATCTGCCACTCACAGTACACTCTTTTAGATGCCTTGGACTCCTCAAAGGCAAATGAGGGCTTCTTGCTACTACGCAAGTCAGATTATGGGTATCCACACCATTTCATAATGTTTTGGCAATTGTTGGATATGAGTACATACCAATCCATTCTCATACTTGTCTAGTTGCTCATGTTTTGAGAAACTAAGGCGTATTGTCATTTCATAATGTTTTGGCAACCATTAGATATGAGTGCATACCACCCCAGCCTCCTACTTCTCTAGTTACTCATGTTTTGAGCAACTAAGGCATGTGGTCATTTTTCGATGATAGCCGAAGCGCACATTTTAATCATAGAAAGGTTATTGCGCATGAAATATAGTGATTTGAATGACTCCTAACCTCGTTTGATGCACTATAATCGTTAATCATAGCTAATGATCACGGATCATAGTTTGTGATCCCCATTCATAGTACACTCTTATAGATACCATTGACTCCCAAAGGCAAAGAAGGGCCTCTTGCTACTACACATGACAGATTACGGGTCTCCACATCATTTCATAATGTTTTTGAAACTATTGGATATGAGTGCATACCACCCAATCCTCCTACTTGTCTAGTTACTCATGTTTTGAGACACCTGGGCATGTGGTTGTTTTTCGACGATAGCCAAATCAAACATTATAATCACAGATAGGTTATTGGCATGAATAATGGTGTTTTGCATAACTCCCTACCTCTTTTGATTCACTTTATTCGATGAACGTAGCTAATGATCACGGATCATAATCTGTGATCGTCATTCTTATTACACTCTTTTAGATACCAATGACTCTCCAAACCAAAGAAGGGCCTATTGCCACTACAGATGACTGATTATGGGTCTCCAAATCATTTCATAATGTTTTGGCAACCATTAGATACTACGGCAGACCACCCCATCCTCTTACTTGTCTAGCTACTCATGTTTTGAGCGACCAAGGGATGTGGTCGTTTTTCGATGATAGCCGAAGAGCACGTTTTAATCATAGAATGGTTATTGGACATGAATAATAGTGATTCGAATGACACGGATCATAGTCTGTGATCAACATTCTTTGTACACTCTTTTAGATGCCATTGACTCCCCAAAGGCAAAGAAGGGCCTCTTTCTACTACACATGATAGATTATTGGTCTCCACATCATTTAATAATGTTTTTGCAACTACTGGATGTGAGTGCATACCATACCATCCTCCAACTTATCTAGTTACTCATGTTTTTAGCAACCAAAGCATGTGGTCATTTTTCGATGATAGCCAAAGCTCACGTTTTACTCTTAGAAAGGTTATGGGGTATGAATAACGGTGATTTAAACGACTCCCAATCTCGTTTGATAGTTTGTGATCGTTGATCATTGCTCATGATCACGAATCATTGTTTGAGATCTGCCACTCACAGTACACTGTTTTAGATGCCATGGACTCCACAAAGGAAAAGAAGGGCCTCTTGCTACTACACAAGACAGATTATGGGTATCCAAACCATTTCAAAATGTTTTGGCAATTATTTGATATGAGTACATACCAATCCAACCTCAAACTTGTCTAGTTACTCATGTTTTGAGCAACTAAGGCATATGGTCATTTCATAATGTTTTGGCAACCATTGGATATGAGTGCATACCACTGCATCCTCGTACTTTATTACTTACTGATGTTTTCAGCAACTAAGGCATGTGGTAATTTTTCAATGATAGCCGGAGCGCACGTTTTAATCATAGAAAGGTTATTGCGCATAAAATATAGTGTTTTGAATGACTCCCAACCTCATTTAATGCACTATAATCGTTGATCATAGCTAATGATCACGGATCATAGTTTGTGATCGTCATTCATAGTACACTCTTATAGATACCATTGAGTCCTTAAAGGCAAAGAATAGTCTCTTGCTACTACACAGGACAGATTATGGGTCTCCACATCATTTCATAATGTTTTTGTTACTATTGGATATGAGTGCATACCACCCAATCCTCCTACTTGTCTAGTTACTCATGTTTTGAGCCACCTGGGCATGTGGTCATTTTTTGACGATAGCCGAATCAAACATTATAATCACAGAAAGGTTATTGGCATGAATAATGGCGTTTTGCATGACTCCCAACCTCTTTTGATTCACTATATTCGATGAACGTAGATAATGATCACGGATCATAATCTGTGATCGCCATTCTTATTACACTCTTTTAGATGCCAAGGACTCCCCAAACCAAAAACCAAAGAAGGGCATTAACAAATGATTTATGGGTCTCAAAATCATTTCATAATGTTTTTGCCAACCATTGGATACTAGGGCTGTCTAGTTACTCATGTTTTGAGCGACCAAGGGATGTGGTCGTTTTTCAATGATAGCCGAAGAGCACGTTTTAAGCATATAATGGTTATAGGGCATGAATAATAATAATTTGAATGACACACAACCTCGTTTGGTGCACTATATTCGTTGATCATAGCTAATGATCAGGGATCATAGTTTGTGATCGCCATTCATAGTACACTCTTATAGATACCATTGAGTCCCCAAAGGCAAAGAAGAGCCTCTTGCTACTACATAGGACAGATTACAGGTCTCCTAATCATTTCATAATGTTTTTGCAACTATTAGATATGAGTGCATACCACCCCATCCTCCTACTTGTCTAGTTGCTCATGTTTTTAGCAACCAAGGCATGTGGTCATTTTTCGATGATAGCCGAAGCGCACGTTTTAATCTTAGAAAGGTAAAGGGGCATGAATAATGGTGATTTGAAGGAATCCCAATCTCGTTTGTTGGTTTTTGATTGTTGATCACTGATCGTGATCACGAATCATTATTTGTGATCTGCCACTCACAGTACACTCTTTTAGATGCCTTGGACTCCTCAAAGGCAAATGAGGGCCTCTTGCTACTACACAAGTCAGATTATGGGTATCCACACCATTTCATAATGTTTTGGCAATTATTGGATATGAGTACATACCAATCCATTCTCATACTTGTCTAGTTGCTCATGTTTTGAGAAACTAAGGCGTATGGTCATTTCATAATGTTTTGGCAACCATTAGATATGAGTGCATACCACCCCAGCCTCCTAATTCTCTAGTTACTCATGTTTTGAGCAACTAAGGCATGTGGTCATTTTTCGATGATAGCCGAAGCGCACGTTTTAATCATAGAAAGGTTATTGCGCATGAAATATAGTGATTTGAATGACTCCCAACCTCGTTTGATGCACTATAATCGTTAATCATAGCTAATGATCACGGATCATAGTTTGTGATCGCCATTCATAGTACAGTCTTGTAGATACCATTGACTCCCAAAAGGCAAAGAAGGTCCTCTTGCTACTACACAGGACAGATTACGGGTCTCCACATCATTTCATAATGTTTTTGCAACTATTGGATACCACCCTATCCTCCTACTTGTCTAGTTACTCATGTTTTGAGCCACTAGGGCATGTGGTTGTTTTTCGACGATGGCCAAATCAAACATTATAATCACAGAAAGGTTATTGGGCATGAATAATTGTGTTTTGCATAACTCCCAACCTCTTTTGATTCACTATATTCGATGAACGTAGCTAATGATCATGGATCATAATCTGTGATCGCCATTCTTATTACACTCTTTTAGATGCCAAGGACTCCCCAAACCAAAGAAGGGCCTCTTGCCACTACAGATGACATATTATGGGTCACCAAATAATTTCATAATGTTTTGGCAACCATTGGATACTATGGCATACCACCCTATCCTCTTACTTGTCTAGCTACTCATGTTTTGAGCAACCAAGGGATGTGGTCGTTTTTCGATGATAGCCGAAGAGCATGGTTTAATCATAGAATGGTTATTGGGCATGAATAATAGTGATTCGAATGACACACAATCTCATTTGGTGCATTATAATCGTTGATCATAACTAATGATCACGGATTATAGTTTGTGATCGCCATTCATAGTACACTCTTATATATACCATTTAGTCACCAAAGGCAAAGAAGAGACTCTTGCTACTACACAGGACAGATTACAGGTCTCCACATCGTTTCATATTGTTTTTGCAACCATTAGATATGAGTGCATACCACCCCATCCTCTTACTTGTCTAGTTGCTCATGTTTTTAGCAACCACGGCATGTGGTTATTTTTCGATGATAGCCGAAGCGCACGTTTTACTCTTAGAAAAGTTAAGGGGCATGAATAATGTTGATTTAAAGGAATCCCAATCTCGTTTGATGGTTTGTGATTGTTGATCATTGCTCGTGATCACGAATTGTTATTTGTGATTTGCCACTCACAATACACTCTTTTAGATGCCTTGGACTCCCCTAAGGCAAATGAGGGACTCTAGCTACTACACAAGTCAGATTATGGGTATCCATACCATTTCATAATGTTTTGGCAATTATTGGATATGAGTACATACCAATCCATTCTCATACTTGTCTAGTTACTCATCTTTTGAGAAACTAAGGCGTATGGTCATTTCATAATGTTTTGGCAACCATTGGATATGAGTGCATACCACCTCATCCTCTTACTTGTCTAGTTACTCATGTTTGAGCAACTAAGGCATGTGGTCATTTTTCGATGATAGCCGAAGCGCACGTTTTAATCATAGAAAGGTTATTGCGCATGAAATATAGTGATTTGAATGACTCCCAACCTCTTTTGATGCACTATAATCGTTAATCATAGCTAATGATCACGGATCATAGTCTGTGATCGCCATTCATAGTACACTCTTATAGATACCATTGACTCCCCAAAGGCAAAGAAGGGCCTCTTGCTACTACACATGAAAGATTATGAGTCTCCACATCATTTCATAATATTTTTGCAACTATTGGATATGAGTGCATACCACCCAATCCTCCTACTTGTCCAGTTACTCATGTTTTGAGGCACTTGGGATTTGGTCTTTTTTCGACAATAGTCAAATCAAACATTATAATCAGAGAAAGGTTATTGGGCATGAATAATGGTGTTTTGAATGACTCCCTACCTTATTTGATGCACTATATTCGATGAATATAGCTAATGATCAAGGATCATAGTCTGTGATCGTCATTCTTAATACACTCTTTTAGAAGCCATGGACTCCCCAAAGCAAAGAAGGGCCTCTTGCTACTACAGATTGCTGATTATGGGTCTCCACATCATTTCATAATTTTTTGGCAACCATTTTATATGAGGACATACCACCCCATCCTTCTACTTGTCTAGTTACTAATGTTTTGGCCACCAAGGCATGTGATCGTTTTTCAATAATAGCCGAAGCGCACATTTTAATCATAGAATGGTTATTGGGCATGAATAATAGTGATTTGAATGACAAACAACCTCATTTGGTGCGCTATAATCGTTGATTATAGCTAATGACCACAGATCATAGTCTGTGATTTCCATTTATAATACACTCTTTTAGATGCCATGGACTCCCCCAAGACAAATAAGGGCCTCTTGCTACTACACATGACAGATTATGGGTCTCCTTATCATTTAATAATGTTTTAACTATTGGATATGAGTGCATACCACCCAATCCTTCTACTTGTCTAGTTACTCATGTTTTTAGCAACCAAGGCCTCTTGCACCTTTTGCTCTTAGAAAGATTAAGGGGCATGAATAATGGTGATTTGAAGGAATCCATATCTCGTTTGATGGTTTGTGATCGTTGATCATTGCTCGTGATCACGGACCATTGTTTGTGATCCGCCACTCATAATACACTCTTTTAGATGCCTTGGACTCCCTAATGGCAAAGGAGGACCTTTTGCTACTACACAAGTCAGATTATGGGTATCCAAACCTTTTCATAATGTTTTGGAAATTATTGGATATGAGTACATACCAATCCATCCTCATACTTATCTAGTTACTCATGTTTTGAGCAACTAATGCGTATGGGAATTTCATAATATTTTTGCAACCATTGGATATGAGTGCATACCGCCCCATCCTCCTACTTGTCTAGTTACTCATGTTTTGAGTAACTAAGGCATGTGGTCATTTTTCGATGATAGCCGAAGCACACGTTTTAATCATAGAAAGTTTATTGCAAATGAAATGTAGTGATTTGAATGACTCCCAACCTCATTTGATGCACTATAATCGTTGATCATAGCTAATGATCACGGATCATAGTCTGTGATAGCATTCATAGTACACTCTTATAGATACCATTGAGTCCCCAAAGGCAAAGAAGCGCCTTTTGCTACTACACAGGATAGATTACGGGTCTCCACATCATTTCATAATATTTTTGCAACTATTGGATATGAGTGCATACCACCCAATCCTCCTACTTGTCTAGTTACTCATGTTTTAGCAACCAGGGCATTTGATCGTTTTTTCGAGGATAGCCAAATCAAACATTATAATCACAGAAATGTTATTGGGCATGAAAAATAGTGTTTTCAATGACTCCTAACCTCATTTGATGCACTATATTCGATGAACATAGCTAATGATCAGGGATCATAGTCTGTGATCGACATTCTTAATACACTCTTTTAGATGCTATGGATTCCCCAAAGTAAAGAATGGCCTCTCGCTACTACAGCTGTCTGATTATGGGTCTCCACATCATTTCATAATATTTTGGCAAACATTGGATATGAGGGCATACTACCCCATCCTTCTACTTTTCTTATTACTCATGTTTTGAGCAACTAAGGCATGTGGTCATTTTTGATGATAGCCGAAGCGCATGTTTTACTCTTAGAAAGGTTAAGGGGCATGAATAATGTTGATTTAAAGGAATCCCAATCTCGTTTGATGGATTGTGATTATTGATCATAGCTCGTGATCACAGATCGTTATTTGTGATTTGCCACTCACAATACACTCTTTTAGATGCCTTCGACTCCCCAAAGGCAAATGAGGTCCTCTTGCTACTACACAAGTCAGATTATGGGTATCCATACCATTTCATAATGTTATGGAAATTATTGGATATGAGTACATACCAATCCATTCTCATACTTGTCTAGTTACTCATGTTTTGAGAAACTAAGGCGTATGGTCATTTCATAATGTTTTGGCAACCATTGGATATGAGTGCATACCACCCTATCCTCCTACTTGTCTAGTTACTCATGTTTTGAGCAACTAAGGCATGTGGTCATTTTTCGATGATAGCCGAAGCGCACGTTTTAATCATAGAAAGGTTATTGCGCATGAAATGTAGTGATTTGAATAACTCCCAACCTCGATTGATGCACTATAATCGTTAATCATAGCTAATGATCACGGATCATAGTTTGTGATCGCCATTCATAGTACACTCTTATAGATACCATTGACTCCCCAAAGGAAAAGAAGGGCCTCTTGCTACTAAATAGGACAGATTACGGGTCTCCACATCATTTCATAGTGTTTTTGTAACTATTCGATATGAGTGCATAGCACCAAATCCTCCTACTTGTCTAGTTACTCATGTTTTGAGCCACCTGGGCATGTGGTCGTTTCTCGACAATAGCCAAATTAAACATTATAATCACATAAAGGTTATTGGGCAAGAATACTGGTGTTTTAAATGACTCCCTACCTCATTTGATGCACTATATTCGATAAACATAGCTAATGATCACGGATCATATTCTGTGATCGTTATTCTTAATACACTCTTTTAGATGCCATGGACTCCTCAAAGCAAAGAAGGGCCTCTTGCTACGACATATTGCAAATTATGGGTCTCCATATCATTTCATAATTTTTTGGCAACCATTTTATATGAGGGCATACCATCCCATCCTCCTACTTGTCTAGTTACTCATGTTTTGAGCGACCAAGGCATTAGATCGTTTTTCGATATTAGCCGAAGCGCACATTTTAATCATAGAATGGTTATTGGGTATGAATAATAGTGATTTGAATGTCAAACAAACTCATTTGGTGCACTATAATCGTTGATTATAGCTAATGACGACAGATCATAGTCTGTGATTGCCATTCATAATACACTCTTTTAGATGCCATGGACTCCCTAAAGGCAAAGAAGGGCCTCTTGCTACTACACATGACAGATTATGGGTCTCCACATCATTTAATAATGTTTTGGCAACTATAGGATATGAGTGCATACCACCCAATCCTCCTACTTGTCGAGTTACTCATGTTTTTAGCAACCAAGGCATGTGGTCATTTTTCGATGATAGCCGAAGCGCACCTTTTGCTCTTAGAAAGGTTAAGGGGCATGAATAATGGTGATTTGAAGGAATCCAGATCTCGTTTGATGGTTTGTGATCGTTGATCATTGCTAGTGATCACGGACCATTGTTTGTGATCCGCCACTCACAATACACTCTCTTAGATGCCTTGGACTCCCCAATGGCAAAGGAGGGCCTCTTGCTACTACACAAGTCAGATTATGGGTATCCACACCATTTCATAATGTTTTGGAAATCATTGGATATGAGTACATACCAATCCATCCTCATACTTGTCTAGTTACTCATGTTTTGAGCAACTAATGCGTATGGGCATTTCATAATATTTTTGCAACCATTGGATATAAGTGCATACCACCCCATCCTCCTACTTGTCTAGTTACTCATGTTTTGAGTAACTAAGGCATGTGGTCATTTTTCGATTATAGCCGAAGCGCACATTTTAATCATAGAAAGGTTATTGCAAATGAAATGTAGTGATTTAAATGACTCTCAACCTCGTTTGATGCACTATAATCGTTGATCATAGCTAATGATCATGGATCATAGTCTGTGATCGCCATACATAGTACACTCTTATAGAAACCATTGAGTCCCCAAAGGCAAAGAAGGGCCTTTTCCTACTACACAGGATAGATTATGGGTCTCCACATCATTTCATAATGTTTTTGCAACTATTGGATACGAGTGTATACCACCCAATCCTCCTACTTGTCTAGTTACTCATGTTTTAGCAACAAGGGCATGTGGTCGTTTTTCGACGATAGCTGAATCAAACATTGTAATCATAGAAAGGTTATTGGGAATTAACAATGTTGTTTTGAATGACTCGCTACCTCGTTTGAAGCACTATATTCGATGAAACTAGCTAATGATCACGGATCATACTCTGTGATCGCCATTCCTAATATCTACTTTTACATGCCATGGACTCCCCAAAGCAAGAAGGGCCTCTTTCTACTACAGATGACTGATTATGGGTCTCCACATCATTTCATATTGTTTTGGCAACCATTAGATATGAGGGCATACCACCCCATCCGCCTACTTGTCTAGTTACTCATATTTTGAGCAACCAAGGCATGTGGTCATTTTTCGATGATAGACGAAGCGCACGTTTTAGTCATAGAAAGGTTATTGCACATGAAATATAGTGATTTGAATTACTCCGACCTCGTTTGATGCACTATAATCGTAAATCATAGCTAATGATCACGGACCATACTCTGTGATCGCCATTCCTAATACAATCTTTTACTACGCGTAATCTATCATCTGTAATAGCAAGAGGCCTTTCTTTGCCTTAGGGGAGACAATGGCATCTAAAAGAGGATACTGTGAATGGCGATCAGAGACGATCATCAGTGATCAAGAGCTGTGATCAACGATCATAGTTTATCAAAACAACCACAAGGTGGGGAGTAAGTCAAACCACAATTGTTCATGCCCATTAACCTTTCTATGTTGAAAACGTGTGCTTTAGCTATCGTTGAAAAATGACCACATCCCTCGGTTGCTCAAAACATGAGTAACTACACAAGTAGGAGGATGGGGTGGTATGCACTAATATCCAATAGTTGCCGAAACATTATAAAATGATGTGAAAACCCATAATCTATCATGTCAGCAAGAGGCCCTTCTTTGCCTTTCGGGAGTCTAGGCATCTAAAAGATTGTACTGTAAATGGCGATCACAAACTTTGATCGGTGATCACAAGCTGTGATGAACGATCAAAATGCATCAAACAATGTTCGGAGTAAGTCAAATCACAATTATACATTCATATTAACCTTTCTATGTTGAAAACGTGTGCTTCTGTTATCGTCAAAAAATTACCACATTTCTTGGTCGCTCAAAACATATGTAACTAGACAAGTAAGAGGATGGGGTGGTATGCACTCATATCCAATCGTAGCCGAAACATTATCAAATGATGTAAAACCCGTAATCTACCAAGTGTACTAGCAAGAGGCCCTTCTTCGCCTATAAGGAGTCCGGGCATCTAAAAGAGGGTACTGTAAATGGCGATCACAGACAACAATCAGTGATCACGAGCTGTGATCAATTATCTGAGTACATCAAACAATGTGGGGAGTAAGTCAAATCACAATTATTCATTCCCATTAACCTTTCTATGTTGAAAACGTGTGCATCTTCTATTTTCGAAAAATTACCACATTTCTTGGTTGCTTAAAACATGAGTAACTAAACAAGTAGGATGATGGGGTGGTATGCACTCATATCAAATAGTTGCCAAAATATTATGCACTGATGTGGAGACCCATAATCTGTCATGTGTAGTAGCAAGAGGCCTTTCTTTGCCTTTTGGGAGTTCACGGCATCTAAAAGAGTGTACTATGAATGGCGATCAAAGACTATGATATGTGATCACGAGCTGTGATTAATGATCACAGTGCATGAAACAAGGTGGGTAGTAAGTCAAATCACAATCATTCATGCCCATTAACCTTTCTATGATGTACACATGTGCTTTTACTATCGTCGAAAAACAACCACATGCCTCGGTTGCTCAAAACATGATTAACAAGAAAAGTATTAGTATTGGGTGGTACACACTAATATCCAAAGTTTCCGAAACATAATGAAATGATGTGGAAACCCATAATCTATCATGTGTTTGAGCAAGAGGCCCTTTTTTGCCTATGGGGAGTCCAGGAATCTAAAAGAGGGTACAGTGAATGACGATTCAAGACTCTGATCCGTGATCACGAGCTATTGTCAATTCATCAAACGAGGTGGGGAGTAAGTTAAATCACCATTATTCATGCTCTATTACCTTTCTATGACTAAAAGGTGTGCTTCGGCTATCATCGAAAAACCACCAATAGCCTTGGTGGCTCATAACAAGAGTAATTAGACAAGTAGGAAGAGCCTTGGTGGCTCATAACATGAGTAATTAGACAAGTAGGAGGATGGGGTGGTATGCAATCATATCTATTAATAGCCAAAACATTATGAAATTATGTGGAGACCCGTAATCTGTCATATGTAGTAGCAAGAGGCCATTCTTCGCCTTTGGGAAGTTCATGGCATCTAAAAGAGGGTACTATGAATGACGATCAAAGACTATGATCAGTGATCACCAGCTGTGATCAACGATCACAGTGCATCAAACAAGGTGGGTAGTAAGTCAAATCACTATTATTCATGCTCATTATCCATTCTATGTTGAAAACGAGTGCTTCTGCTATCGTCGAAAAATGACCACATGCCTCGGTTGCTAAAAACATGAGTAACTCGACAAGTATGAGGATGGGGTGGTATGCCCTAATACCTTTTAGTTGCCAAAACATTATGAATTTATGTGGAAACCCATAATCTATCATGTGTAGTAACAAGAGGCCCTTCTTTGCCTAAGGGAGTCCAGACATCTAAAAGAGGGTACTGTGAATGGCGATCACCGACTATGATCAGTGATCACGAGCTGTGTGATCACAGTGCATCAAATAATGTGGCGAGTAAGTCAAATCATAATTATTCATTACTATTAACCTTTCTCTGTTGAAAACGTGTGCTTCTATAATCGTCGAAAAATGACCACATTTCTGGGTTGCTCAAAATATGAGTAACTAGACAAGTAAGAGGATGGGGTGGTATGCACTCATATCTAATAGTTGCCAAAACATTATGCAATAATGTTGATACCCATAATCTGTCATGTGTAGTAGCAAGAGGCCCTTCTTTGCCTTTGGTGAGTCCAAGCATCTAAAAGAGGGTACAGTGAATGACAATCGAATACTCTAATCTGTGATCACGAGCTGTTGTCAACGCATCAAACAACGTGGGGAGTAACTTAAATCACCATTATTCAAGCTTAATAACCTTTCTACGATTAAAACTTGTGCTTCGGCTATCATCGAAAAACGACCAATAGCCTTGGTGTCTCATAACATGAGTAATTAGACAAGTAGGAGGATGGGGTGTATGCAATCATATCTAATAGTTACAAAAAAATTATGAAATGATGTGGAGACCCGTAATCTATTATGTGTAGTAGCAAGAGGCGCTTCTTTGCCTTTCGGGAGTCCATGGCATCTAGAAGAGGGTACTGTGAATGGCGATCAGAGACTATGATCAGTGATCACTAGTTGTGATCAGCGATCACAATGCATCAAAAAAGGTGGGGAGTAAGTCAAATCACAATTATTCATGCCCATTAACCTTTCTATGTTTAAAACGTGTGCTTCACCTATCGTCGAAAAACGATCACATGCCTCGGTTGCTCATAATATGAGTAACTCGACAAGTATGAGGATGGGGTGGTATGCACTAATATCCAATAGTTGCCAAAACATTATGAAATGACGTGGAAACACATAATCTATCATGTGTAGTAGCAAGAGGCCTTTCTTTGCCTATGGGGAGTCCAGACATCTAAAAGAGGGTACTGTGAATGGCGATAACAGACTCTTATCTTTGATCACGAGCTATGGTCAATGCATCAAACGAGGTGGGGAGTAAGTCAAATCACAATTATACATTCCCATTAACCTTTCTATGTTGAAAACATGTGCTTTGGCTATCGTCGAAAAATGACCATATGACTTGGTGGCTAAAACATGAGTAATTAGACAAGAAGTAGGAGGATGGGGTGAAATGCAATCATATCCTATAGTTGCCAAAACATTATGAAATAATGTGGAGACCCGTAATCTGTCATGTGTAGTAGCAAGAGGCTGTTCTTTGCCTTTGGGGAGTCCATGGCTTCTAAAAGAGGATATTGTGAATAGCGATCAGAGACTATGATCAGTGATCACCAGCTGTGATTAACGATCACAGTGAATCAAACAAGGTAAAGAGTAAGTCGAATTACAATTATCCATGCTCATTAACCTTTCTATGTTGAAAACGTGTGCTTCTACTATCGTCGAAAAATGACCACATGCCTCGGTTGCTCAAAACATGAGTAACTAGATAAGTATAAGGATAGGGTGGTATGCACTAATATCCAATAGTTGCCAAAACATTATGAAATGATGTGAAAACCCATAATTTATCATGTGTAGTAGAAAAGAGGCCTTTCTTTGCCACTGGGAGTCCAAACATCTAAAAGAGGGTACTGTGAATGACGATCACAGACTATGATTAGCGATCACGAGCTGTGATCAAATATCTCACTGCATTGAACAAGGTGGAGAGTAAGTAAAATCACAATAATAGATTCCCATTAACCTTTCTATGTTGAAAACATGTGCTTCTGCTATCGTCGCAAAAAGACCACATTTCTTGGTTGCTCAAAACATGAGTAACTAGACAAGTAGGAGAATGGGGTGGTATGCACTCATATCCTATAATTTCCAAAACATTATGCAATGATGTAGAGACCTGTAATCTTTCATGTGTAGTAGGAAGAGGCTCTTCTTTGCATTTTGAGAGTCCATGGCATCTAAAATAGTGTAGTATGAATGGCGATGAATGACTATGACCCGTGATCACGAGCTATGGTCAACGATCACAATGCATCAAGCGAGGTGCAGAGTAAGTCAAATCACAATCATTCATGCCCATTAACCTTTCTGTAACGAAAACGTGTGCATTTGCTATCGTCGAAAAACGACCACATGCCTTGGTTGATCAAAAATGAGTAACTAGACGAGTAAGAGGATGGGGTGGTATGCACCAATATCCAATAGTTCCCAAAACATTATGAAATGATAAGGAAACCCATAATCTATAATATGTATTAGCAAGAGGCCCTTCTTTGCCTATGTGAACTCCAGGCATCTAAAAAAGGGTATAGTGAATGGCGATCGCAGACTCTGAACCGTGATCACGAGCTGTGGTCAATGCTTCAAATGAGGTGGGGAGTAAGTTAAATCACCATTATTCATGCTTAATAACTTTTCTATGACTAAAATGTGTGCTTCGGCTATTGTGTAAAACGACCAATAGCCATGATGGCTCATAACATGAGTAATTAGACAAGTAGAAGGATGAGGTGGAATGGAATCATGTTCAATAGTTAACAATACATTATGAAATGATGTGGACACCCGTAACCTGTCATGTGTAGTAGCAAGAGGCCCTTCGTTGCCTTAGGGGAGTCCATGGCATCTAAAAGAGGATACTCTGAATGGCGATCAGAGACTATGATCAGTGATCGTGAGTTGTGATCAACGATCGCAGTGCATCAAACAAGGTGGGGCGTAACGCAAATCACAAGTATTCATGCCTATTAACCTTTCTATGTTGAAAACGTGTGCTTCAGCTATCGTCGAAAAATGACCACATACCTGGGTTGCTCAAAACATGAGTAGCTAGAAAAGTATGAGGATGGGGTGGTATGAAATAATATACAATAGTTGCCAAAACATTTTTAAATGATGTGGAAACCCATAATCTATCATGTGTAGTAGAAAGAGGTCCTTCTTTGCCTATGGGGAGTCAAGACATCTAAAAGAGGGTACTGTGAATGGCGATCACACTATTATTAGCGATCACAAGCTTTGATCAACGATCAAAGTGCATTAAATAAGGTGGGGAGTGAGTAAAATCACAATTATACATTCCCATTAACCTTTCTATGTTGAAAACGTGTGCTTCTGCTATCATCGAAAAATGACCACATTTCTTGGTTGCTCAAAACATGAGTAACTAGACAAGTAGGAGGATGGGGTGGTATGAATTCATAAACTATAGTTGCCAAAACATTATGCAATGATGTGCAGACCCGTAATCTTTCATGTGTAGTAGCAAGAGGCCCTTATTTGCTTTGCGAGAGTCCATGGCATCTAAAAGAGTGTACTATGAATGGCGATCAAAGACTATGATCCGTGATCACGAGCTGTGATCAACGATCACAATGCATCAAGTGATGTGCGGAGTAAGTCAAATCACAATCATTCATGCCCATTAACCTTTCTATGACGAAAACGTGAATATTTGCTATTGTCGAAAAACGACCACATGCCTTGGTTGATCAAATATGAGTAACTAGACGAGAAGGAGGATGGGGTGGTGTGCACTAATATCCTATAGTTTCGAAAACATTATCAAATGATGTGGAAACCTATAATCTATCATGTGTATTAGAAAGAGGCCCTTCTATGTCTATGGGGAGTCCAGGCATCTAAAAGTGGGTACAATGAATGACGATCGCAGACTCTGATCCGTGATCACGAGCTGTGGTCAACGCATAAAACGAGGTGGGGAGTAAGTTAAATCACTATTATTCATGGTTAATAACCTTTCTATGACTATAACGTGTGCTTCGGCTATAGTCAAAAAATGACCAATGGCCTTGGTTGCTCAAAACATGAGTAATTAAACAAGTAGGAGAATAGGGTGGTATGCAATAATATCCAATAGTTGCCAAAATATTATGAAATGATTTGGAGACCTGGAATTAGTCATGTGTAGCCCTTCTTTGCCTTTGGCGAGTCCATGACATCTAAAGGAGGGTACTGTGAATGGCAATCAGAGACTGTGATCAGTAATCACGAGCTGTGATCAACGATAATAGTGCATCAAATAAGGTGGAGAGTAAGTCAAATCACAATTATTCATGCCCATTCACCTTTCTATGTTAAAAACGTGTGCTTCTACTAACGTCGAAAAACGACCACATGCCTCGGTTGCTCAAAATAAGAGTAACTAGACAAATATGAGGATGGGGTGGTATGCAATAATATCCAATACTTGCCAAAATATTATGAAATGATGTGGAAACACATAATCTATCATATGTAGTAGCAAGAGGCCTTTCTTTGCCTATGGGGAGTCCTCGCATCTAAAAGAGGGTACTGTGAATGGTGATCACAAACTATGATTAGCGAGCACGAGCTGTGATCAACGATTACAGTGCATCAAACAAGGTGGGGAGTAAGTCAAATCACAAATATACATTCCCATTAACCTTTCTATGTTTAAAACGTGTGCTTCTGCTATCGTTGAAAAATGACCACATTTCTTGGTTGCTAAAACATAAGTAACTAGACAGTAGGAGGATGGCGTGATATGCACTCATATCCAATAGTGGCCAAAATATTATGCAATGATGTGGAGACCCGTAATCTGTCATGTGTAGTAGCGAGAGGCCCTTCTTTGCCATTCGAGAGTTTATGACATCTAAAAGAGGGTACTATAAATGGCTATCAAAGACTATGTCCGTGATCACGAGCTGTGATCAACGATCACAGTGCATCTAACGAGGTAGGGAGTTAGTCAAATCAAAATAATTCATGCCCATTAACCTTTCTATGACGAAAACGTGTGCATTTGCTATCGTCGAAAAACGACCACATGCCTTGTTTGATCAAATATGATTAACTAGACTAGGAGGAGGATAGGGTGGTATATTCTAATATCCAATAGTTGTCAAAATATTATGAAATGATGTGGAAACCATAATCTATCAAGTGTAGTAGCGAGAGGCCCTTCTTTGCCTTTTGAGAGTCCATGGCATCTAAAAGAGTATACTATGAATGGCGATCAAAGACTATGATCCGTGATCACGAGCTGTGATCAACGATAACAGTCTGTGCATTTACTATCATCGAAAAATGACAACATGCCGTGGTTGATCAAATATGAGTAATAAGACGAGTAGGAGGATGGGGTGGTATGCGTCATATCCAATTGTTGCCAAAATATTATGAAATGATGTGGAGACCCGTAATCTGTCATGTATAAGGGTGTGATCGAACATTGATCACAATATTATGTTAAGCTAATGTAATGAATTATTAATTCGTTATTGAATATTAATTATTCTTAAAATAATTACAATGATTGGTATGTCTAAATGGTGCGATCGAACATTGATTGCAACATTATGGTAAGTTAAAGTAATGAATTATTGAATTAGTAATTGAATATTAATTAATGTTTACACATTTACAGTGACTAATAACCAATTAATTTTACACATATCAATCACTATAATTGAGTAAACAACAATTAATTCTCAATAACCAATTCAATAATTCATTACTTTAACTTAATAAAATGGTGCGATCAATTGTCGATCACATCCTTTAGACTTATAAATCACTGTAAATGTATAAACAACAATTTATAAATCAATGTAAATTTATAAACAACAATAAATTTTCAATAACCAATTTAATAATTCAATACTTTAACTTGAATATAATGTTGCGATCATTTGTCGAACGCACCCTTTAGACATGTCAATAACTGTAAATGTGTAAACAACAATTAATATTCAATAACCAATTCAATAAATCATTACTTTAACTTAATATAATGTTGCGATCAATTGTCGATCGCACCCTTTAAATATTTCAAACACTGTAAATGTGAAAACAACAACTAATCTTCAATAACCAATTCAATAATTCATTACTTTAACTTAACGTAATGTTGCGATCAATTGTCGATGGCACCCTTTAGACATATCTATCAAGGTTAATGTGTAAAGAATAATTAATTTATAATAACCAATTCAATAATTCATTACTTCAACTTAATATAATGTTGCGTTTCATTATCGATCGCACCCTTTAAACATATCAATCACTATAAATGTGTAAACAACAATTAATTTTCAATAACAATTTCAATATTTAATTAGTTTAACTTAATAATGTTGCGATCAATTATCGATCGCACCCTTTAGACATACCAATCACTCTAAAAGTGGTAACAACAACTTATCATCAATAACATATTCAATAATTCATTACTTTAACTTAACGTAATGTTGCGATCAATTGTCGATCGCACGCTTTAGACATATCTATCAAGGTAAATGTGTAAACAACAATTAATTTCCAATAACTAATTTAATAATTCATTACTTTAACTTAATATAATGTAGCAATCAATTGTCGATCGCACCCTTTAGACATATCTATCACGTTAAATGTGCAAATAACAACTAATCTACAATAACCAATTCAATAATTCATTACTTTAACTTAGTATAATGTTGGGATCAACTGTCGCTTGCACCCTTTAGACATATCAATCACGGTAAATGTGTAAACAATAACTAATTTTCAATAATCAATTCAATAATTCATTACTTTGACTTAATATAATGTTGCGATCAATTGTCGATCGCAAACTTTACACATATCAAACACTATAAATGAGTAAATAACAATTAATTTTCAATAACAAATTCAATAATTCATTACTTTAACTTAATATAATGTTACACCATTTAGACATTACAATCACTGTAAATGTGTAAACAACAATTAATTTTGAATAACCAATTAAATAATTCATTACTTTAACTTAATATAATGTTGCGATCAATTTTCGATCATACCCTTTATACATATCAATCACTGTAAATGTGTAAACAACAACTAATCTTCAATAACCAATTTAATAATTCATTACTTTAACTTAATTTAATGTTGCGATCAATTGTCGATCGCACCTTTTAGATATATTTATCAAAGTAAATGTGTTAATAACAATTAATCTACAATAACCAATTCAATAATTCATTACTTTAACTTAATATAATATTGCGGTCGATTCTCGATCGCACCCTTTAGACATATCAATCACTGTAAATGTGTAAACAACAACTTTTTTTTAATAACCAATTCAAAATTTCATTACGTTGACTTAATATAATGTTGCGATCAATTGTCGATCGCAAACTTTACACATATCAAACACTATAAATGAGTAAATAACAATTAATTTTCAATAACAAATTCAATAATTCATTACTTTAACTTAATATAATATTACACCATTTAGACATTACAATCACTGTAAATGTGTAAACAACAATTAATTTTGAATAACCAATTAAATAATTCATTACTTTAACTTAATATAATGTTGCGATCAATTTTCGATCATACCCTTTATACATATCAATCACTGTAAATGTGTAAACAACAACTAATCTTCAATAACCAATTTAATAATTCATTACTTTAACTTAATTTAATGTTGCGATCAATTGTCGATCGCACCTTTTAGATATATTTATCAAAGTAAATGTGTTAATAACAATTAATCTACAATAACCAATTCAATAATTCATTACTTTAACTTAATATAATATTGCGGTCGATTCTCGATCGCACCCTTTAGACATATCAATCACTGTAAATGTGTAAACAACAACTTTTTTTTAATAACCAATTCAAAATTTCATTACGTTGACTTAATATAATGTTGCGATCAATTGTCGATCGCACCCTTATACATATCAATCACTGTAAATGTGTAAACAACAACTTATCTTCAATAACCGATTCAATAATTCACTACTTTTACTTATCGTAATGTTGCGATCAAATGTTGATCGCACCCTTTAGACTTATCTATCATGGTAATTGTGTTAACTACAATTAATCTTAAATAACAAATTCAATAATTCATTACATCAACTTATCGTCAAGTTGCGATCAATTGTCAATCGCACCCTTTACACATATAAATCACTATAAATGAGTAAACAACAATTGATTTTCAATAACCAATTCAATAATTCATTACTTTAACTGAATACAATGTTGCGATCAATTGTCGATCGCACCCTTTAGACATATCAATCACTGTAAATGTGTAAACAACAACTAATATTCAATAACAAATTCGATAATTCATTACTTTGACTTAATGTAATGTTGCGATCAATTATTGATTCCACCCTTTAGACATATCAAACACTGTAAATGTTTAAACAACAATTAATTTTCAATAACCAATTAAATAATTCATTACTTAAACTTAATATAATGTTGCGATAAATTGTCGATCGCACGCTTAAGACATATCAATCACTGTAAATGTGTAAACAACAACTAACTTTCAATAACCAATTCAATAATTCATTACTTTAACTTAATATAATGTTGCGATCAATTGTCTATCTCACCCTTTACACATATCAATCACTGTTTATGTGTAAACAACAACTTATCTTTAATAACCAATTCAATAATTCATAACTTTATCTTATTGTAATGTTGCAATCAATTGTCGATCGCACCGTTTAGACATATCTATCAAGGTAAATGTGTAAACAACAATTAATCTTCAATAACAAATTCAATACATCATTACTTTAACTTATTGTAATGTTGCGATAAATTGTCGATCGCAGCCTTTAGACATATCAATCCTTGTAAATGTGTAAACAACAACTAATTTTCAATAACCAATTAATTAATTCATGACTTTGACTTAATATCATGTTGCGATCAATTGTCGATCGCACCCTTTACACATATCAATCACCGTAAATGTGTAACCAACAACTTATCTTCAATATTCAATTATTCATTACTTTAGCTTAACGTAATATTGCGATCAATTGCCGATCGCACCCTTTTGACATATCTATCAAGGTAAATGTGTAAACAACAATTAATATTTAATAACCAATTCAATAATTGATTACATTAACTAAATATATTGTTGCGTTCAATTGTCTATCGCATCCTTTACACATATCAATCAGTGTATATGTCTAAACAATAATTAATTTTCAATAACCAATTCAATAATTCATTACTTTAACTAAATATAATATTGCCATCAATTGTCGTTCGCTCCATTAAGACATAACAATCACTGTAAATGTGTAAACAATAATTAATTTTCAATAACCAATTAAATATTTCATTACTTTAACTTAATATAATGTTGCGATAAATTGTCGATCGCACCATTTAGACATATCAATCACTGTAAATGTGTAAACAACAACTAATCTTCAATAACCAACTTAATAATTCATTACTTTAACTTAATGTAATGTTGCAATCAAATGTCGATTGTACCCTTTATACATATCTATCAAGGAAAATGTGTAAATAACAATTAATCTACAATAACCAAATCAATAATTCATTACTTTAACTAAATATAATGTTGCGATCAATTGTCGATCACACCCTTTAGATATATCAATCACTGTTAATGTGTAAACAACAACTAATTTTAAATAACCAATTCAATAATTCATTCCTTTAACTTATACAATATTGCGATCAATTATCGATCGCACCCTTTAGACATACCAATCAATGTAAATGTATAAACAAAAACTAATTTTCAATAAACAATTCAATAATTCATTACTTTAACGTAATATAATGTTGCGATCAATTGTCAATTGCACCCTTTGCACATATCAATCACTGTAAATGTGTAAATAATAACTTATCTTCAATAACCAATTCAATAATTCATTACTTTAACTTATCGTAATGTTGCGATCAATTGTCGATCGCACCCTTTAGACATATCTATCACTGTAAATGTGTAAACAACAATTAATCTTCAATAACCAATATAATTATTCATTACTTTGACTTAATATAATGTTGCGATCAATTGTTGATCGCACCCTTACACATATCAAGAACTGTAAATGTGTAAACAAATACTTATCTTCAACAACCCATTAAATAATTCATTACTTTTACTTATCGTAATGTTGCGATCAATTGTCGATCACACCCTTTAGACTTATCTATAAAAGTATTTGTGTTAGTAACAATTAATCTACAATAACCAATTCAATAATTCATTACTTTAACTTAATATAATGTTGCGGTCAATTCTCGATCGCACCCTTTAGACATATCAATCACTGTAAATGTGTAAACAAAAACTTATTTTTAATAACCAATTCAATAATTCATTACTTTGACTTAATATAATGTTGCGATCAATTGTCGATCGCACCCTTACACATATCAATCACTGTAAATGTGTAAACAACTTATCTTCAATAACCCATTCAATAATTCATTACTTTTTCTTATCGTAATGTTGCGATCAAATGTTGATCGCACCCTTTAGACTTATCTATAATGGTAATTGTGTTAACTACAATTAATCTTAAATAACAAATTCAATAATTCATTACATCAACTTATCGGCATGTTGCGATCAATTGTCGATCGCACCCTTTACACATATCAATCACAATAAATGAGTTACCAACAATTGAATTTCAATAACCAATTCAATAATTCATTACTTTAACTTAATATAATTTTGCTATCAATTAGCGATCGAACACTTTAGACATATCAATCACTTTAAATGTGTAAACAACAGCTAATATTCAATAACAAATTAGATAATTCATTACTTTGACTTAATATAATGTTGCGATCAATTGTTGATCGCACCCTTTAGACATATCAAACACTGTAAATGTTTAAACAACAATTAATTTTCAATAACCAATTAAATAATTCATTACTTTAACTTAATATAATGTTGCGATAAATTGTAGATCGCACCCTTTAAACATATCAATCACTGTAATTGTGTAAACATCAACTAACTTTTAATAACCAATTCAATAATTCATTACTTTGACTTAATATAATGTTGCGATCAATTGTCGATCGCACCCTTTACACATATCAATCACGGTAAATGTGTAAACAAAAACTTATCTTCAATAACCAATTCAATAATTCATAACTTTATCTTATCGTAATGTTGCGATCAATTGTCGATCGCACCGTTTAGACATATCTATCAAGGTAAATGTGTAGACAACAATTAATCTTCAATAACAAATTTAATACATCATTACTTTAACTTATTGTTATGTTGCGATAAATTGTCGATCGCAGCCTTTAGACATATCAATCATTGTAAATGTGTAAACAACAACTAATTATCAATAACCAATTAATTAATTCATGACTTTGACTTAATATAATGTTGTGATCAATTGTCGATCGCACCCTTTACACATATCAATCACCGTAAATGTGTAAACAACAACTTATCTTCAATATCCAATTCAATAATTCATAACTTTAACTTAACGTAATATTGTGATCAATTGCCGATCGCACCCTTTTGACATATCTATCATGGTAAATGTGTAAACAATAATTAATCTTCAATAACCAATTCAATAATTGATTACTTTAACTTAATATATTGTTGCGATTTATTGTCGATCGCATCCTTTACACATATCGATCAGTGTAAATGTGTAAACAACAATTAATTTTCAATAACCAATTCAATAATTCATTACTTTAACTAAATATAATATTGCGATCAATTGTCGATCGCAATCACTGTAAATGTGTGAACAACAATTAATTTTCAATAACCAATTAAATATTTCATTACTTTAACTTAATGTAATGTTGCAATAAAATGTCGATCGCACCCTTTATACATATCTATCAAGGAAAATGTGTAAATAACAATTAATCTACAATAGCCAAATCAATAATTCATTACTTTAACTAAATATAATGTTGCGATCAATTGTCGATCACACCTTTTAGATAAATCAATCACTGTAAATGTGTAAACAACAACTAATTTTCAATAACCAAATCAATAATTCATTACTTTAACGTAATATAATGTTCCGATCAATTATCAATCGCACCATTTACACATATCAATCACTGTAAATGTGTAAAAAACAACTTATCTTCAATAACCAATTCAATAATTCATTACTTTAACCTGTCGTAATGTTGCGATCAATTGTCTATCGCACCCTTTAGACATATCCATCAATGTAAATGTGTAAACAACAATTAATCTTCAATATCCAATATAATTATTCATTACTTTGACTTAATATAATGTTGCGATCAATTATTGATCGCACCCTTACACATATCAAGCATTGTAAATGTGTAAACAACAACTTATCTTCTACAACCCATTAAATAATTCATTACTTTTACTTATCGTAATGTTGCGATCAATTGTCGATCGCACCCTTTAGACTTATCTATCAAAGTAATTGTGTTAACAACAATTAATCTCAAATAACCAATTCAATAATTCATTACTTTAACTTATCGTCATTTGCGATCAATTGTCAATCGCACCCTTTAGACAAATCGATCAATGTAAATGAGTAAACAACAACGAATTTTCAATAACAAATTCAATAATTCATTACTTTGACTTAATATAATGTTGCGATCAATTGTCCATCGCACCCTTTACACATATCAATCACTATAAATGAGTAAACAACAATTGATTTTCAATAACCAATTCAATAATTCATTACTTTAACTTAATACAATGTTGCGATCGATTGTCGATCGCACCCTTTACACATATTAATCACTGTAAATGTGTAAACAACAACTTATATTCAATAACAAATTCGATAATTCATTACTTTGACTTAATATAATGTTGCGATCAATTGTCGATCAGACCATTTCGACATATCAATCACTGTAAATGTGTAAACAACAACTAACTTTCAATAACCAATTCAATAATTCATTACTTTGACTTAATATAATGTTGTGATCAATTGTCGATCGCACCCTTTACACATATCAATCGCTGTAAATGTGTAAACAACAACTTATCTTCAATAACCAATTAAATAATTCATAACTTTATCTTATCGTAATGTTGCCATCAATTTTCGATCGCACCGTTTAGACATGTCTATCAAGGTTAATGTGTAAACAACAATTAATCCTCAATAACCAATTCAATACTTCATTACTTTAACTTATTGTCATGTTGTAATCAATTGTCGATCGCACCTTTTAGACATATCAATCACTATAAATGTGTAAACAACAACTAATTTTCATTAACTAATTAATTAATTCATGACTTTAACTTATTATAATGTTGCGATCAATTGTCGATCGCACCCTTTACACATATCAATCACCGTAAATGTGTAAACAACAACTTATCTTCAATAACCAATTCAATAATTCATTACTTTAACTTAATGTAATATTGCGATCAATTGCCGATCGCACCTTTTTGACATATCTATCAAGGTAAATGTGTAAACAACAATTAATCTTCAATAACCAATTCAATAATTGATTACTTTAACTTAATATATTGTTGTGATCAATTGTCGATCGCATCCTTTACACATATCAATCAGTGTAAATGTGTAAACAACATTTAATTTTCAATGACCAATTCAATAATTCATTACTTTAACTAAATATAATATTGCGATCAATTGTCGATCGCTCCATTTAGACATTACAATCACTGTAAATTATACGTCAACAACTCAATAACTAAGGATGAATCACCTCTGAATCAATAGATGTTCCTAAACCTAAATTCAATCAATCTATAGTAACCCTTCACCCCTAAAACAGCAAGGAATTGGTAACAAAGAGTATAGGATGTGAAAGAATTGAATTAACGCCACAAGTCAATACTTACTTAATAAGTTGAATCAATCCTTAAAGTAAAATAGTCTGGAATCAAACCTTTATACTCTCAAAAATATTTTCTAATCAAGTCTGCCGCCAACGCATATAAAGAAGGGTTTAAATACCCTTTACAAATCAAACCCTAAAAAAAAACCTAACAATCTTAAAGGCTGGGCTATTAATCAGAGGCCCAAAACTAATTAATTCATGCACATGACTTTTAAGTGAGGCACATGCATATTAAATAAAGATTAGAATATTTTAAAGCCCAACATAATAAAAGAAGCCCAGATAAAGATAGCTAAGCCTAAGCCCATTTGGTTAGACTTGTGCTTTAGATATTTGGCCAAGTGTTTTAACCTTCTAGATTTGGTTCCTCTAATGTGCATAAACACATCGGCATCTCTAGAAGTTCTTCCCCAAGCTTGATCATCATATCCTCTTGAAGTTCTTGTGAAATCAATGCTTGTACATAAATCTGAAGTCGTGCTTTAAGTTTAGAAGAGCGTGATCTTGAAATTGGACCTGCTGGCATCATCAAGACTTCATCATTGCTTTGGTGAGTTGCATCAGTAAATGTGTAAACAACAATTAATTTTCAATAACCAATTAAATATTTCATTACTTTAACTTAATATAATGTTGCGATCAATTGTCGATCGCACCATTTAGACATATAAATCAATGTAAATGTGTAAACAATAACTAATCTTCAATAACCAATTTAATAATTCATTACTTTAACTTATTGTAATATTGCAATCAAATGTCGATCGCACCCTTTATACATATCTATCAAGGAAAATGTGTAAATAACAATTAATCTACAATAACCAAATCAATAATTCATTACTTTAACTTAATATAATGTTGCGATCAATTGTCGATCGCACCCTTAAGATATATCAATTACTGTAAATGTGTAAACAACAACTAATTTTAAATATCCAATTCAATAATTCATTACTTTAACTTAATACAATATTGCGATCAATTATCGATCGCACCCTTTAGACATACCAATCACTCTAAATGTGTAAACAATAACTAATTTTCAATAACCAATTCAATAACTCATTACTTTAACTTAATATAATATTGCGATCAATTGTCCATCGCACCCTTTACACATGTCAATCACTATAAATGTGTAAACAACAACTTATCTTCAATAACCAATTCAATAATTCATTACTTTGACTTTATATAATATTGCGATCAATTATCGATCAGACCCTTTACATATATCAATCACTATAAATGAGTAAACAACAATTGATTTTCAAAAACCAATTAAATAATTCATTACTTTAACTTAATACAATATTGCGATCAATTGTCGATCACACCCTTTATACATATCAATCACTGTAAATGTGTAAACAACAACTAATATTCAATAACAAATTCAATAATTCATTACTTTGACGTAATATAATGTCGCGATCAATTGTTGATCACACCCATTAGACATATCAATCATAGTAAATGTTTCAACAACAAATAATTTTCAATGATCAATTATATAATTTATTACTTTAACTTAATATAATGTTGCGATCAATTGTCAATCGCACCCTTTAGACATATCAATCACTGTAAATGTGTAAACAACAACAAATTTTCAATAACCAATTCAAAAATTCATTACTTTGACTTAGTATAATGTTGCGATCGATTGTCGATCGTACCCTTTAGACATATCTATCAACGTACATGTGTAAACAACAATTAATCTTCAACAACCAATGCAATATTTCATTTCTTTTACTTAATTTAATGTTGCGATTAATTGTCAATCGCACCCTTTAGACATATCAATAAATGTAAATGTGTAAACAACAACTTATCTTCAATAACCAATTCAATAATTCATTACTTTGATTTAATATAATGTTGCGATCGATTGTCGATCGCACCCTTTAGACATTTTTATCAAGGTAAATTTGTAAACAACAATTAATCTTCAATAACCAATTCAATAGTTCATTACTTTAACTTAATATGATGTTGCGATCAATTGTCCATCGCACCCGTTAGACATATCAATCACTGTAAATGTGTAAACAACAATTAATTTTCAATAATCATTTTAATAATTTATTACTTTAACTTTATATAATGTTGTGATCAATTGTCGATCGCACCCGTTAGACATATCAATCACTGTAAATGTTTAAACAAAAATTAATTTTCAATAACTAATACAATAATTCATTACCTTAACTAAATATAATGTTGCGATCAATTGTCGATCGTACCCGTTAGACGTATCAATCACCGTAAATGTTTAAACAAAAATTTATTTTCAATAACCAATTCAATAATTGATTACTTTAACTTTATAAAATGTTGCGATCAATTGTCGATCGCACCCGTTAGACATATCAATCATTGTAAATGTGTAAACAACAATTAATTTTCAATAATTAATACAATAATTCATTACTTTAACTAAATATAATGTTGCGATCAATTGTCTATCGCACCCTTTAGACATATCAATCATTGTAAATGTTTAAACAACAATTAAGTTTCAATAACCAATTCAATAATTCATTATTTTAACTTAATATAATGTTGCGATCAATTGTCGATCGCACCCTTTACACATATCAATCACTGTAAATGTGTAAACAACAGCTAATTTTCAATAACCAATTAAATAATTCATTACTTTGACTTAATATAATGTTGCGATCGATTGTCGATCGCACCCTTTAGACATATCAATCAAGGTAAATGTGTAAACAACAATTAATCTTCAATAATCAATTCAATAATTCATTACTTTAACTTAATATATTGTTGCGATCAATTATCGATCGCACCCTTTAGACATATCAATCAATGTAAATGTGTAAATAACAATTAATTTTCAATAACCAATTCAATAATTCATAACTTTACCTAAATAGAATGTTGCGATCCATTGTCGATCGCACCCTTTAGACATGTTTATCAAGGTAAATGTATAAACAACAATTAATCTTCAATAACCAATTCATTAATTCATTACTTTAACTTAATATAATGTTGCGATCAATTGTCGATCGCACCCGTTAGACAAATTAGTCACTATAAATGTATAAACAACAATTAATTTTCAATAATCATTTCAATAATTTATTACTTTAACTTTATATAATGTTGCGATCAATTGTTGATCGCAACCGTTAGACATATCAGTCACTGTAAATGTGTAAACAACAATTCATTTTCAATAACCAATTCAATAATTCATTACTTTAACTAAATATAATGTTACGATCAATTGTCGATCGCACCCGTTAGACATATCAATCACTATAAATGTTTAAACAACAATGAATTTTCAATAACCAATTCAATAATTTATTACTTTAACTTTATATAATGTTGCATTCAATTGTCGATCGCACCCTTTAGACATATCAATCCCTGTAAATGTGTAAACAACAACTAATTTTCAATAACCAATTCAATAATTCATTACTTTGACTTAATATAATGTTGCGATCGATTGTCTATCGCACCCTACAGACATATTTATCAAGGTTAATGTGTAAAAACAATTAATCTTAATTAAATAATTTAATAATTCATTATATTAACTTAATATAATGTTGCGATCAATTGTAGATCGCACTGTTTAGACATCAATCACTTTAAATGTGTAAACAACAACTAGTTTTCAATAACAAATTCAATAATTCATTACTTTAACTTAATATAATACTGCGATCAATTGTCGATCGCACCCTTTAGACATATCAATCACTGTAAATGTGTAAACAACAATTAATCTTCTATAACCAATTCAATAATTCATTACTATATCTAAATATAATGTTGGGATCAGTTGTCGATCGCACCCTTTAGACATATCAATCACTGTAAATGTGTAAACAACAACTTATCTTCAATAACCAATTCAATAATTCATTACTTTTACTTAATATAATGTTGCGATCGATTGTCGATCGCACCCTTTAGACATTTCAATCACTGTAAATGTGTAAACAACAATTAATTTTCAATAATCAATTCAATAATTCATTACTTTAACTAAATATAATGTTGCGATCAATTGTCGACCGCACTCTTTAGACATATCAATCACTGTAAATGTTTAAACAACAATAAATTTTCAATAAACAATTCAATAATTCATTAATTTAACATAATATAATGTTGCGATCAATTGTCGATCGCACCCTTTAGACATATCAATCACTGTTAATGTGTAAACAACAATTAATTTTCAATTATCAATTCAATAATTCATTACTTTAATTAAATATAATGTTGCGATCAATTGTCGATCGCACCCATTAGACATATCAATCACTGTAAATGTGTAAACAACAATTAATTTTAATTAATCAATTCAATAATTTATTACTTTAACTTAATATAATGTTGCGATCCATTGTCGATCGCACCCTTTAGACATGTTTATCAAGGTAAATATGTAAACAACAATTAATCTGCAATAACCAATTCATTAATTCATTACTTTAACTTAATATAATGTTGCGATCAATTGTCGATCGCACCCGTTAGACAAATCAGTCACTGTAAATGTATAAAAAACAATTAATTTTCAATAATCATTTCAATAATTTATTACTTTAACTTTATATAATGTTGCGATCAATTGTTGATCGCAACCGTTAGACATATCAGTCACTGTAAATGTGTAAACAACAATTCATTTTCAATAACCAATTCAATAATTCATTACTTTAACTAAATATAATGTTACGATCAATTGTCGATCGCACCCGTTAGACATATCAATCACTATAAATGTTTAAACAACAATGAATTTTCAATAACCAATTCAATAATTTATTACTTTAACTTTATATAATGTTGCATTCAATTGTCGATCGCACCCTTTAGACATATCAATCCCTGTAAATGTGTAAACAACAACTAATTTTTAATAACCAATTCAATAATTCATTACTTTGACTTAATATAATGTTGCGATCGATTGTCTATCGCACCCTACAGACATATTTATCAAGGTTAATGTGTAAAAACAATTAATCTTAATTAAATAATTTAATAATTCATTATATTAACTTAATATAATGTTGCGATCAATTGTAGATCGCACTGTTTAGACATCAATCACTTTAAATGTGTAAACAACAACTAGTTTTCAATAACAAATTCAATAATTCATTACTTTAACTTAATATAATACTGCGATCAATTGTCGATCGCACCCTTTAGACATATCAATCACTGTAAATGTGTAAACAACAATTAATCTTCTATAACCAATTCAATAATTCATTACTATATCTAAATATAATGTTGGGATCAGTTGTCGATCGCACCCTTTAGACATATCAATCACTGTAAATGTGTAAACAACAACTTATCTTCAATAACCAATTCAATAATTCATTACTTTTACTTAATATAATGTTGCGATCGATTGTCGATCGCACCCTTTAGACATTTCAATCACTGTAAATGTGTAAACAACAATTAATTTTCAATAATCAATTCAATAATTCATTACTTTAACTAAATATAATGTTGCGATCAATTGTCGACCGCACTCTTTAGACATATCAATCACTGTAAATGTTTAAACAACAATAAATTTTCAATAAACAATTCAATAATTCATTAATTTAACATAATATAATGTTGCGATCAATTGTCGATCGCACCCTTTAGACATATCAATCACTGTTAATGTGTAAACAACAATTAATTTTCAATTATCAATTCAATAATTCATTACTTTAATTAAATATAATGTTGCGATCAATTGTCGATCGCACCCATTAGACATATCAATCACTGTAAATGTGTAAACAACAATTAATTTTAATTAATCAATTCAATAATTTATTACTTTAACTTAATATAATGTTGCGATCCATTGTCGATCGCACCCTTTAGACATGTTTATCAAGGTAAATATGTAAACAACAATTAATCTGCAATAACCAATTCATTAATTCATTACTTTAACTTAATATAATGTTGCGATCAATTGTCGATCGCACCCGTTAGACAAATCAGTCACTGTAAATGTATAAAAAACAATTAATTTTCAATAATCATTTCAATAATTTATTACTTTAACTTTATATAATGTTGCGATCAATTGTCGATCGCACCCGTTAGACATATCAGTCACTGTAAATGTGTAAACAACAATTCATTTTCAATAACCAATTCAATAATTCATTACTTTAACTAAATATAATGTTGTGATCAATTGTCGATCGCACCAGTGACATATCAATCACTATAAATGTTTAAACAACAATGAAGTTTCAATAACCAATTCAATAATTTATTACTTTAACTTTATATAATGTTGCATTCAATTGTCGATCGCACCCTTTAGACATATCAATCGTTGTAAATGTGTAAACAACATCTAGTTTTCAATAACCAATTCAATAATTCATTACTTTGACTTAATATAATGTTGCGATCGATTGTCGATCGCACCCTATAGACATATTTATCAAGGTAAATGTGTAAAAAATAATTAATCTTAATTAAATAATTAAATAATTTATTACTTTTACTTAATATAATGTTGCGATCAATTGTAGATCGCATTGTTTAGACATCAATCACTATAAATGTGTAAACAACAACTAGTTTTCAATAAAAAATTCAATAATTCATTACTTTAACTTAATATAATATTGCGATCAATTGTCGATCGCACCCTTTAGACATATCAATCACTGTAAATGAGTAAACAACAATTAATCTTCTATAACCAATTCAATAATTCATTACTTTATCTAAATATAATGATGGGATCAATTGTCGATCGCACCTTTTAAAGATATCAATCACTGTAAATGTGTAAACAACAACTTATCTTCAATAACCAATTCAATAATTCATTACTTTGACTTAATATAATGTTGCAATCGATTTTCGATCGCACCCTTTAGACATTTCAATCACTGTAAATGTGTAAACAACAATTAATTTTCAATAACCAATTCAATAATTCATTAATTTAACATAATATAATGTTGCGATCAATTGTTGATCGCACCCTTTAGACATATCAATCACTGTAAATGTGTAAACAACAATTAATTTTCAATAATCAATTCAATAATTCATTACTTAAATTAAATATAATGTTGTGATCAATTGTCGATCACACCCGTTAGACATATCTATCACTGTAAATGTGTAAACAACAATTAATTTTCATTTATCAATTCAATAATTCATTAATTTAACTAAATATAATGTTGCGATCAATTGTCGATCACACCCTTTAGACATATCAATCACTGTAAATGTTTAAACAACAATTAATTTTCAATAACCAATTCAGTAATTCATTGATTTAACTTAATATAATGTTGCGATAAATTGTCGATCGCACCCTTTAGTCATATCAATCACTATAAATGTGTAAAAAACAACTTATTTTCAATAACCAATTCAATAATTTATTACTTTGACATAATATAAGGTTGCGATCAATTGTCGATCGCACCGTTTATACTTATCAATCACTATAAATGAGTAAACAACAATTAATCTTTAATAACCAATTCAATAATTCATTACTTTTACTTATTGTAATGTTGCGATCAAATGTAGATTGCATCCTTTAGACATATACATCACTGTAAATGTGTAAACAACAACTAATCTTTACTATCCAATTCAATAATTCCTTACTTTAACTTAATATAATGTTGCAATCAGTTGTCGATCGCACCCTTTAGACATATCTATCAATAAAATTGTGTAAACAATAATTAATCTTCAATAACGAATTCAATAAATCATTACTTTGACTAATTATAATCTTGCGATCAATTGTCGATCGCATCCTTTAGACATATCAATCACTATTAATGAGTAAACAACAATAAATGTTCAATAACCAATTCAATAATTCATTATTTTGACTTAATATAATGTTGCGATCATTTGTCGATCGCACCCTTTACACATATCAATCACTGTAAATGTGTAAACAACAACTTATCTTCAATAACAAATTCAATTCATAACATTAACTTATCGTAATGTTGCGATCAATTGTTGTTCGCACCCTTTAGACATATCAATCACTGTAAATGTGTAAACAACAATTAATTTTCAATCACCAATTCAATAATACATTACTTTAACTAAATATAATGTTGCGATTCATTGTCGATCACACATTTTCGACATATCTATCAAGGTAAATGTGTAAACAACAATTAATCTTCAATAACCAATTCAATAATTCATTACTTTAACTTAATATAATGTTGCGATAAATTGTCAATCGCACCCGTTAGACATATCAATCACTGTAAATGTGTAAACAACAACTAATTTTCAATAACCAATTCAATAATTCATTACTTTGACTTAATATAATGTTGCGATCGATTGTCTATCGCACCCTACAGACATATTTATCAAGGTAAATGTGTAAAAAACAATTAATCTTAATTAAATAATTAAATAATTCATTATATTAACTGAATATAATGTTGCGATCAATTGTAGATCGCACTGTTTAGACATCAATCACTATAAATGTGTAAACAACAACTAGTTTTCAATAACAAATTCAATAATTTATTACTTTCACTAAATATAATGTTGCCATCAATTGTCGATCGCACTTGTTAGACATATCAATAATTGTAAATGTTTAAAAACCAATTAATTTTCAATAACCAATTCATTAATTCATTGATTTAACTTAATATAATATTGCGATCAATTGTCGATCGCACCCTTTAGACATATAAATCACTATAAATGTGCAAACAACAACTAATTTTCAATAACCAAGTCAATAATTCATTACTTTTACTTAATATAAGGTTGCGATCAATTATCGATCGCACCATTTACACTTATCAATCACTATAAATGAGTAAACAACAATTAATCTTAAATAACCAATTCAATAATTCATTAATCTTAATTAATCTAAAGGTTCGATCGACAATTTATCGCAAATATTATATTAAGTTAAAGAAATGAATTATTGAATTGGTTATTGAAAATTAGTTGTTGTTTACACATTTACAATGATTGATATGTCTAAAGGGTGCGATCGACAATCGATCGTAAACATTATATTAAGTTAAAGTAACGAATTATTGAATTGGTTATTGAAAATTAATTATCGTTTACACTTTTACAGTGATAGATATGTCTAAGTGTTGCGATCGACAATTGATTGCAAATATTATATTAAGTTAAAGTAATGAATTATTAAGTTTAGTTGTTGTTTACACATTCACAGTGATTCATATGTGTAAAGGGTGCGATCGACAATTGATCGAAACATTATATTAAGTTAAAGTAATGAATTATTGAATTGGATATTGAAGATTAGTAATTGTTTACACATTTACAGTGATAAAAATCTCTAAATGGTGCGATCGACAATTGATCGCAAACATTATATTAAGTTAAAGTAATGAATTTTTGAATTGGATATAGAAGATTAGTTGTTTTTTACACATTCTCAATGATTAATATGTGTAAAGGGTGCGATCGACAATTGATCGCAACATTATATTAAGTTAAAGTAATGAATTATAGAATTGGATAGTGAAGATTAGTTGTTGTTCACACATTAACAGTCATAGATATTTCAAAATGGTGCGATCAATAATTAATCGCAAACATTATATTAAGTTAAAGTAATGAATTATTGAATTTGATGGTAAAGATTAGTTGTTGTTTACACATTTACTGTGATAGATATGTCTAAAGGGTGCGATCGACAATTGATCGCATTATTATATTAAGTTAAAGTAATGAATTATTGAATTGCTTATTGAAATATAATTGTTGTTTACATATTAACAGTGATAGATATGTCTAAAGGGTGCGATCGACAATTCATCGGAATCATTATACTAAGTTAAAGTAATGAATTTTTTAATTGGATATTGAAGTTTAGTTGTTGTTTACACAATCACAATGATTGATATGTGTAAAGGTTGCGATCGACAATGGTTCGCAACATTATATTATGTTATAGTAATAAATTATTGAATTGGATAGTGAAGATTAGTTGTTTTTTACATATTAACATTGATAGATATGTCTAAAGGGTGCGAACGACAATGGATCGCAAACATTATATTAAGTTAAAGTAGTGAATTTTTGAATTGGATATTTAAGATTAGTTGTTTTTTACACATTCACAGTGATTGATATGTCTAAAGGGTGCGATCGACAATTGATCGCAACATTATAAGATGTTAAAGTAATTAATTATTGAATTCAATATTGAAGATTAGTTATTGTTTACACATTTATTATGATAGATATGTCTAAAGGGTGCGATCGACAATTGATCGCAAACATTATATTAAGTTAAAGAAATGAATTTTTGAATTGGTTATGGAAAATTAATTGTTGTTTAGATATTAACAGTGATAGATATGTCTAAAGGGTGCGATTGACAATTGATCGCAACAATTGATAGCAAACATTATATTAAGTTAAAGTAATGAATTATTGAATTAGATTTTAAATTTTAGTTGTTGTTTACACATTTACAATAATAGATATGTCTTAAGGGTGCAATCGACAATTGATCGCAAACATTATATTAAGTTAAAGTAATGAATTTTTTAATTTGATATTGAAGATTAGTTGTTGTTTACACATTTACAGTGATAGATATGTGTAAAGGGTGCGATCGACAATTGATCGGAACATTATATTAAGTTAAAGTAATGAATTTTTGAATTTGTTATTGAAAATTAATTGTTGTTTACATATTAAGAGTGATAGATATGTCTAAAGGGTGCGATCGACAATTGATTGCAAATATTATATTAAGTTAAAGTAATGAATTATTGAATTAGATAGTGAATTTAAGTTGTTGTTTACAAATTTACAGTGATAGATATGTCTAAAGGGTATGATCGATAATTGATCGCAAACATTATATTAAGTTAAAGTAATGAATTTTTAAATTTTATATTGAAGATGAGTTGTTGTTTAAACATTTACAGTGATCGATATGTCTAAAGGGTGCGATCGACAATTGATTGCAAACATTATATTAAGTTAAAGTAATGAATTATTGTATTGGTTATTGAAAATTCGTTGTTGTTTACACATTCACAGTGATTGATATGCTTAAAGGGTGCGATTAACAATTGATCGTAACATTATATTAAATTAGGGATATGAATTATTGAATTGGTTATTGAAAATTAATTATTGTTTACACATTTACAATGATAGATATGTCTAAAGGGCGATCGACAATTGATTGCAAACACTATATTAAGTTAAAGTAATGAATTTTTGAATTGGTATTGAAGATTAGTTGTTGTTCACACATTCAAAATGATTGATATGTCTAAAGGGTGCGATCGACAATGGATCGCAACATTATATTAAGTTAAAGTAAGGAATTATTGAATTGGATAGTAAAGATTAGTTGTTGTTTACACATTTACAGTGATAGATATATCTAATGGGTGCGATCGACAATTGATCGCTGATGGGACAAAACTCGACTGATATTTATATTTACTGTACTCAATCGAAATTCCTATCAACGTCTGATTGTAGTATTTTAGATATCGTCTCCACAGGGATTGTTAGCTAAGAAGCGTTATTGAGACTAAGATTTAAACTGAATTGCTAAAAGAATCTGTACATAAAATGAATCATAGAATAATAGAATTATAGATTTGATAGAGTTGATGTGAAGTAAAAGTAACTCATGACATTTATTCAATGAAAACTCAAGTCAGCACTCTATTCTGCAATTGATCTTAATAATGGATAAACTGATTTGCTAGATCTGATTTCAATTAACTTCTCAAACAAGTTTCATCTTAAATCACAGATTTACATTTAAGATCATCATCAGTGATCTGTTAAAAGATCTCTCGATTCAATTTAACAAATCTCAATCATATAGTTGCATATATCTCTATACTACAATCTATACAACTGATAATCACAATCTGTAGAAAAATAGATCTGTAGTCTATGTAACGCCCAACCCCCGGCCACGGAGGAGCTGTAAACGGAAACCGTAATGCCACATTAACAATCCGTTACATTACAATCATTAATTTAAGTGCGGAAAATATTTTATAATAGCTAAAGGAATATGAATTCAATATCCTGTTTCGAAAGCATTATGATAATAAACAATCATTTGATAATAACCTGTCTTGAAACCAAAATATATAATATTCAAAACATTGTTTTACGATCTCATTTAAATCGTTTAAACCAAATATGTTCAAATAGCAAAATAAATAGTTTACAATCCTCCTTAAACATCAAATGCGAAAATAACACATGAGTTCAGTTGAAAAGTTCTAAATGTAGAAAAAAGATCAATATGCTTCGATGGGGAATGCTCGAAACTCTAATCTGCTCGATCACCTGTTTTACATTTCAATAGATAGACAAGAAAAATGGAAGAAAAATAACGTCAGACTATCGATGTCAGGTTAGCAAGTCATACTCTAACAAACACACACAATGCTTTTTTTAAACATACAGTGATGAGGAGGCACACATATGCACCTAAATCTAGCAATCAATGGAAGAGAATACAATCCCACCCAAGTCTAAAGCCATTTCGGTTCAATAAAGTGAGATAGTCCACCAGACCTAATTACATTCATTATACGTGTTTAATATTATCAAATATCCAATTATGATGTCAAATTTCGTTTAAGAATCCCCCAAACAATCAACTAATCACTAGCAATCATCATACAATATCAATCAAGTTATTTATTCCAGTTTTATTTTACTGCCACTAATCTAGGATCAATAATTAAACGTGGCCAATTAGGCCGAAGCCACCAATATGGTCCGAAGACCGAGATCCGTAGAGCCGTTTATTCCCCCTCGGGACGGACTACTACCTTAGAATCCCATCAATTAAGTCCGAAGACCACCAATAACAATATGCCCGCAGGCGGTGGTGCCGTCACACCCAATAGGAGTCGTCACTCAAATTTTCAATGTGGTTAGCTAAACCAAAATGGCCTATTTTGCTCAATAGGTTGAGATATCTCGGGTACGCCTAATGACATGTCATTCCATCACTACTTTCAACCATGATTAGGGCAATTGTATCAATGAGTTAAGTGATCAAACATACAAGTTTCCATTTAACAATCAGTCATTTCGTTATAGCAATTCATTGGCTTTCAAACAACATGTGACAGGTACTTTACTAGTGCCTTATCCATTTATTTCCAGCTCTAACTAACCAAAGCCTAAGTCTAACATGCAATAGACTTATCATTTGATCTAAGCAGCAATATGTCAAAAATAACAACAATCAATATCCACCCTATCAATCACTATCTAACATTACCAATTACCATTCATGTGGTTATCTTGTTTAATCGTATTAATGCACTATCACAAAACACATAACAACCAATGTACAGTTTAAAACGACGTTGCTAACCTTTCTTCCGACGATAAGCTAAGGTAAGCGTCGCTGACACGATCCTCGGCACCGTCCGCTTCACCTAACAACAAGAATGAACAATATTAGTTAAGACAATAGGTCGAACATGTGACGCGCGAAAAGCGAAAACTTTGTCCAATCGTGAAAGACAACAATCTAACGACTACAAAGCGATAATACGAACGATTCCTATTAAAACCCAATCCGATTACATAGTCGATCACTCAATTTCCACCTTCTCTAAATCCTAGGGTTTCTAACAAAACCCTAACCAATTCAACACTAAATCAAACCTAGACCATCAACAATCATCCCGAATTCTATCGACATTCATGCTTGAAATCCAAAAGGAGGAAATTAGGGTTGATAGAATACTTACCGGAGATACCCAAACGGAGAGAAAGCGACGAAGTTGAGAGAACAATCACTTGCGAGACGAGAGAATTCGAGAGAGAGGTTGTGAATGAAGAAGATTCGGCTAATTTAGGTTTTAAAAACCCAATTTCGGTGGTTGGCGACATAGGTCTTATATAGCCAAAGCGCACCGAAAGAACACTTGATTTTTGCAGAATTCGCTCGCTGGCGACAATGCTGGCGACATAGCCCCTTGTCGCTAGCACTGGCGACAAGCCTGGCTACATAAAGCTTATGTAGCCAGCACGGCCAGTGCTGCACACTTCTATTCCTTCTTTCGTTCAGCTTCGTTTTCGCTTTGGGTTTCGAAATATAAACATTACAATACCATTAAACATTCTTAGAGCTCTCCGAAGATGAATAATACCAATTCAATATTCGAGAACTTTCAAAAGTTACATGAAAGGAATCAATATCTCGAAAAATCAACTTTAATCTAAAAGCTATAAACGTTTAGCCCCAAAATTGGGATGTTACAGTCTATCTCTAGTACTACGATCCTCTGTTCTCAGATTTGAAACCTAATTGCCATCTATGGTCTAAATCAAGTCTCTAAATAACAATATTACGTAACTCTCATCCTTATAATTCAATTAGCTCATGAAATCCAGTAGATCCGGCTATAATTGAACAAGAAACTTTGCAATCGGAATGATAATCAACATCAAGATTCAACAGATCAATAAGAGCTTTTAGCTTGCACATCTACTTCAGCATATTCAATCAAATACAGGAAATGATCATCGACATGCTTAAGATCTAAATCTTACCGAGGAAGATTGAAGCTAGACTATGTCACGTTGCTGCTTCACAATCTTCAAGCTAAATCTCAATGATCAACAGAAACAGAGCACAAAACTTCTTCAAGAAACTTCTCTAAAGATGTTGAATAAAGTGTATAGAAGAATCTAAAATTTCTCTTAAAGTATAACAGAATGTCAAGCGTGAAATTCAAACGTCTAAAACTGTTTTTCTCTAAAAAACTTCACACTAACTACTTCATCTGAGCTCTTATTTATAGAGTTTGGCTCAGTGGCAATTTCGAAATAAAATCAACAAAGAAACACGAATTGGCGAAGTAACATTTTTCTTCATTTATGTCGCCTATTCCTTCGCCTGAACTAAACGACTTCTTCACATCTCGCTTGTCTTGATCGCCAAGTTGTAACTCTTTCTAGGCGAAATATCCTCAATGTAGCAATAATATATCGCCTGATGCTCAGGCGAGTTTACATATTTCGCCAAAACATCTTCCAGTTAAGATCTTCCTAGGCGACGTCTCCTCAAATGCCGCCTGTGATAATCCTTAGCTTTGGCGACTTCTCTCTTTTATCGCCACAAACATTGCCTCAAGGTGGGCGAAACTTTATCTTCATCGCCTAATTTACTGTCGAGAAGGCGATATGCAATGGCGAGGAATCTTTGAGTCGCCTTTCAAGCTTTACTCTTTGACGCGAAAATGTCCTTATGTCGCCTGCTTCATCACCCTTCACTCCGAGTCATGGCGACGTCTTCAGGCGAAATTTCTTCCTAGCAATATCATTTCGCCAGTTTGCTGACTTTGGATGAAATTCTGATTTGGTCCTTCTTTCTTTTGAATTTACATATTTTAGCTCCTTTTTCACAGCTTTTCATCCAAGTCTCTGTCTTAGCAATAATAGTGTAGAATTAATAGAAATGTATTCAATATCTCATCGTTTAAGCTCAATTTCATTACATTCAAGCTCATAAAATATGCTAAAACATAGGTAAATTCAAGACTTATCAATTACCCCCAACTTAGCCTTTTGCTTGTCCTCAAGCAAACTGACTAAAAATCTATTGAGACAACAATCAGTGCAAACTTATATCATAATTCAAAGCAATTCATTAAGTATAGTTTTGAAAAATTCCAAATAGTGACCAGCTCTTCTTTCAAAATTTCCAATCAACTAATTCAAAACTGATCATTTTCTTCATGTAGCAAAGTATCTGAGAATATCCAAGTAATTGAGTATTGAAACTACTTCCTCACTGTAGTCTCTCATAAGTGTTTAATCTCTCAGAATCCTAAAGGTTACTCACTCAATACACTAGTCACTTTAAGAATCAGAGTTACTTACCAAGGCAAATGTGATTCTAGTGTTTCACAATCACGTATGAAGAAAATTTTAAGAACCTCACGAACATTGAACTTCACTCGTACACTGTACAACACTTAGAGGTTCCTAGGTTCAGTACTGCCTTTTTATCTGCTTTAGAATCTCTGATTTGTATATATAGGGAAAATGGGGTCAAGTTAGCTGATGAAAGAAAGGAATTTCTTCAAGGAATCAAATTTTTAACATACCACTAAATTCCTCTCAATCCCTCAATTCGTCACTCTTTAGTGTTTCCCCACTCTTATGATACTTTATTCACATACTACTTTATTTATAAACATTGTTCATTTCACTTGATTGTGTCTGTTCTTTTCTTTTTTTTTCATTCATTCATTCATTTCATATATATATATATATATATATATATATATATATATATGTATTTATAGAAGATATTCTGCTTTTAGCAGCTTCAGAAACACTTTCTTTTTTATACAATCCTCACTTCCCATCTTTACAATCCCAAACTTAATGGTAAGTCCAAAGGGTAAGATTGAGATTATATCTCTATCTTTATGGTTTGGACTGGATTATGGACCAAACAATAGGCTTTAATGAGAATGGAAACAAAATGGTTTACCTCAGAGGATATCAAGGTCTGGTTATATCAAGTAGGCAAAGGCTATTTAGTAGTTTCACTCATTCTCTTAAATCAGATCATTTCCCTTGGCAGATTAAAGACAGACTTTACCCGACCAATGCCCTGTACACTTGAGGAATGTATGAGAAATTCAAAGCAAACCTATGAAGGTTCTGATTTCTATAGAATAAAATTTTAGATAAATGTGTTTAATAAGGAAAAGAATAAAAATAACCCCTCTCATGAAGAAAAGGGCATAACATTAAGCTCAAAACCTCACATTCCACTCAAGGTTTTTCTCCACTCTTTCCTTATCAAAACTCATAAACTTAATCACAATTCAAAACTAACCAGAATCTTCCTCAGTGTTCAAAGAAATTTGTCAAAAATTGCTCATCAAAACTGCTTGTTTTGAACACTTGTTTTACTGTTTGAAAACTCATTTTGTGAAAAACTAAATTACTTTGAATTATGAGCAATGTAAGCTCAATCATGCACTCAGACCTAATATTCTAAAGAAAAATTAAAATCAGACTATAAAACTAAACACAAAGAAAAGCAACGTGATTGCTACCCCACCCCAACTTAAAGGAAAGCAGTGTCCTCAATGCTAAGGAGAACAAAAATAAATAGAAGGAGAGAAGGGAATGTATAAAACAATGAACCAGAGAGTTAGGCAAAGTACCTGAATGTCACCATTATCAGAGGATAAGTCGCCCCAATTAAGTTCCAAAAAGAAAATTGGCTAGGCAAAATAAGAATAGGCGAGAAAGAAATTGATCCCTAACCTTAGGCGAAATACCCAGGCGAAATATAGAAGTCGCCAATTTAGAGTGACATAGAGGAATAATGTCATGGAAAAATACAGACCCTGCAAGCAAAGTATTAGACAAGATAGAATTGTCGCCAAAAAGAAATCCAGAAATAGGCGAAATAAAAGGTATATTGCCCTAACCACTCGCCTTTACCATATAAAAGAATATACCAACCAGGCGAGAAAAAGAGATCTCGCCTTTCACAAGGCGATCATTCTGGCGAATTGAGTTCTACCTCGCTTCAACACACTGTTTCATTAAAATCCTTGCAGAGTGACCTGTAATCTTCAAAAACCAAAGTGAGAAATGGTTTCATAGTTAATTTTTTTTCCTGTAGACTTAACTCACTTTGGTTGGGGAAAATAACCCCTAACTTAAAATCTAAAACTCTATGTAACAACTTAAAAAAAATTCAATCACATTACTCTTTAACAGACAAAATAATCAATCACATTACACTTGAAAATTTTCAAATAAAGACTCAAGGAAACATATTACTTTTTACTAAACATTAAAAAGAGAAAACAAATTCACATTACTCTTGTAATGACAAAATAAAAACCAATCCTGAATATTACAAAAGAGTAAAAATCAAATAAAACTAGAAATCATCTAAAGAATCTTCTGAAGAATTTGACTGCTTAGAAGATTTAGTGTTTAGTCTCCTCTTCTTGGGCTTTGGGATTAACTTCTTCATTCCTGGACGAGAAGATGCTGGAGATGAACTGGGAAGTGTATTAGTACCAGGGGATGGTACCCTCAAATTTAAGTGCTCTATAACAGAAACTCGAACTTCAGCTTTAGTGTCAGCAGCAGCTCTAGTGGTCATTGCTCTAGTCACTCTCTGAGAAGATCTCTCAAGATTTGTCTTCTGCTTTCTCTTGTATTGCTTAAGAATAGATGGATTTTCCTCAGCAGTTGGCATAAGGTCTTCATCTTCACTGACTTCCTCAGATTCTAAAGCAAGAATCTTCCTTTTTCTTCTCAGTGTAGAAGGATTCATTGGAATATAAGTTCTGTTGATGAATTCTCTAATCTGCAAGAAAAATTCAGTTCTAAATTTATTTGGAATCACTAGAGCAGAATCCTTGTCCCATGGAGATCTGTTAGACTTCCAATCCCAAACAAAAACATAACTAATCTCTATTTTGGAATTCTAAAGATCCAATTGTACTGCAGTTGATATATCTTCCAAGACAGAGCAGCCCTCTTCATCACTGTCATCTCCAATAAAGACAGGAGCTAGAAAATGCCATCATTTCATACCATTTCTCGCAGCAATCTCTTGAGCATATTCTTCATCTGTAATGAGATTGTCTTCACTCCCCAAAGAACCACAAGCAGAAACATCATCAGATTATGCTTCAGAACCATTGCCATTATCTTCAATGCCCTGGCCGATGGACTTAGTAGGACAGAACGGTATTATAGCCATAGAATCATTAGACTGTTCCATAGATTGGCTCTGAGGGAAAATTCCCAACCTTGACATATTCACCAATCTCTGAACCTCTAGATGTAAAATGTAGAGTCTTGGAATATAGTCATCAGTTAGCTGTGGTAGACTCTCAGTTGTACAACTCAAAAGCCTGAAATTATCAGGAACCTGACAAGTTGAAATGCATAGAACTTGAGTTGTCTGGTCTTCATTCACTTCAAACAGATTTTCCTCATTCTGGTAGTCATCAATTTGAAGTTTAGAACTTGATCCCTCACCATCTTCATGACTTGATACTGGTAAATGTGCAGCTTCAGCATAATAAGCCAATAATTTGCCTTGCTCTTCGATTGTTGCAGTATCAATTTCTTCACAATCTGAAGAATCAACATTCCCTTCATCACCAATTTCAGGCTCCAATATGATGGATTTTCCTCTGTCTGCATGTTGTTCATCAGCCTCAACAATTTGATGCACTACCACCTTTGATGCTAAGTCCAACTATTCAATTAAACTTTGTTGAGCAACAATAATTTCTTCAAATGTTTCTGCAGGCATCTCAAGCTGATTATCCAATAGATTTTCTTGCTCAGGCTGCAGATTCCCTTGATTGTCCATAGGTTCCTCCACTATTGGTGGTTCCCTAATTGAATTATTAGCCTAAAATCTAGCAAAACCCACTAGAGAGGCGTTTTCCTTTGCCCTATGCATCTCCCACATTCTGATAAAATCTTGTGTAATGGAAATGGATTTGAAGAATTCAGCAAGTTTGTCTTCAATCTTCTAATTGATCATATCAGATACCGAAGCATCAAACTTTTCTCTTGATGAGGACTCAGCTGCCCTTCCACTTTCCTCTCTACTGTTATGGGTAGGAGCTGACAATAATTTCTCAACTGGTGTTTCCAATGTAGTAGGGATGAAAGACTATTTCTCTGAACACGTGACTTCTTGGTTTCCCTTAAAGCCTTCAATTCTCTCACTTTCTCCACTGCTTCAGTGCAAATGGTCTCCTTACCACCCCTACTCTCCCAAAGTCTCAATTATAATCCACTAGTGTGTGGTCTTGAATCAGCCAACCACACATCTTTCTTCTTGCTTTTGATTCCATATCTCTCTAGGAGAACTGTAATGAGGGATGGGAAGTACAAAGTCCTCTGTCAGGACCTTTCTTTCCTCAAACTATAAATCCTCCTTTTCAACTCTGAGAAGATAAGCTGACCCAAATGAATAAATTTGCCTTGGTTGAAATCTCTAAGGAACTTCTTCTCATCAGCAGTAAATCTACTGCCCTTGTTTCTAGGCATCATGTTGTCCCTCGGCCACGTTAAACAAATGGCAGTGTGAATGTCCAATTCGCTTGCCAAAACATCTATTTCAGATCCCTGAGTTGGATGCTGAAATCTCCTCAAACTCCTTAAATCTTTCTCAGTCAGCTCTGACGCCTCCATTCCTCTATCACCTTGATGGTTGGCCTCCATCAGTCCATAATAGCTGCAAATGGACTCTGGTGATATATCCACTTGGTGGCCTCTGATTTCAAAAGGAGTGTCCAACTCCTCTGGAGCCTTATCATAGAACTCCTCCAGCAGAGTGGCATTTACCTTCATGGGCTGTTCCACCAACTGCTCCATTTGCCAAGCCCATAGGTAATGTCCAAAGCGTCTATCTTTAAGATCATCTAGTAAAATCCCCTTCTCTTGCAAAAACTTCTCCACAACTGCTGCCTGCTTTTTAGCTAATATAGATTTTCCAGCAGACACACCTCCTTTTCAGCATTTGGTGTAGAAGGGGTTTTTGGTGTGCTTTTCACGTTTCTCTTCTTACTGAAGCCAATCTGCACTCTTTTTTGCTTTGACGACTTAGGAGAAGATGGAAGAATCACCCTGACTTGATAATTCTTCTCATCATAGCTCTTCGGTTTGGCCGAAGTCTTGGCGTTCTTGCCCTTCTTCGATGGGCTGGGAGTGTTGTCACTCATTCTTTTTGCCATTATCTTGTTGTTTTATTGCGATGGAAATCGATCGAAAAGCAGAAATGAACTGAGAGATTCGCGACTTAGGGTTTGCAAATAATTGAAATCTCCGAGAGCAAAGTAATGACAACAGTAAAATCGAATTAGGTTTTATGAAATATCAGAAAATAGGTGCAATGATGAAAAAACTAGGCAGAAGGCGTAAAGTTTTTGCCTCGCCCCGTGTCATCCAACGGTAATGATTTCAATGCACCTATATAAGTGGCGAAATAATTTATGTTGCCTAAAATGTAAGTGTAAGAAAATTCAGAGCTAGGCGATAAAGAATAAGCTTGCCTTAAATGACCTCACTAGCAATATAAAGTGGCGACATATTGATTATTTCGCCTTAAAAAGAGTTTCTGGCGAGTTAAATGAGGCGAAAAGAAGTTACCTCGCTAAAAATTATTTACAGAAACGTGCGAGTTTCCAGGCAAAAAAATGACACTTCGCCAACACCAACTTGTTGTCGGGCGAAGAATCTTGGCACAATTAAAATTTAACGCTAGAAAACATACCTGTTTGGCGAGATAGCATGGCGATGTTTTGAATTCTAGCCTCACTCTTCTTGTCACTAGGCGATGTATCAGACGAGATTCTTCCTTTTTCGCCTTTTTTAAAAGAAAGGTAGGTGAAATTTTTGGCATGACTCTTCTTTCTCGCCTTCACCCAGACGACCACTCATAGCGACATTTCCTATCTCGCCATCTTCAGAATAGCCACATAGGCGAAATGAAGTTGTTCCTCGCAAATTGATAAACAGCTTTGGCGAGTCTTTTCACAATAAGAATGACATTTTGCCTTCTTCTTTAAACTTCAAGTTAATCTGAAAACAATAATTCTTCTGCAAAATATGAACTTGATTGGTCAAAAACTTACACAATTAATTGATCATAGCATAGTTTTCCAAAAAGAATAATTGTGTAAGGAGTATGCTTTGTTTAAGGTCGTTAGCATCGACCAAGGCAAGTTTATTATTGATTTCCCATTATGTCTACAGGATCTGAGATATAAAGGATATCCCTTGTCCTGTAGATGTCTCCCCCCAAATAATGCTTGAGTCTCTATCTATTCACAACAAAAGAGTCAGTGGACTTGTTATCAAACAATTCAATAGCTCCATATGGGGAAACACTATTTATTCTAAATGGTCCAGACCATCTAGATTTTAGTTTTTCTAGAAAGAAACTAAGCTTGGTATTGTAGAGCAATACATATTGTCCAGGTTTGAACTGTCGCTTGACAATCTTCTTATCATGGTAATTTTTTGCCTTTTGCTTGTATATCTCATGATTTTCATAGGCTTCAAGGCGCCATTCATCCATCTCATCTAGTTGTAGAAGCCTCTGCTTTCCTGCTTTTTCATAGTCCATATTCAATAGTTTTATAGCCCAATATGACCTGTGTTCCAACTCCATTGGTAGGACATGACTTGCCATACACCATCCTAAAGGGTGACATTCCAATAGGAGTTTTAAAAGCTGTTCTGTAAGCCCACAGAGCATCATCTAGCTTGAAGCTCCAGTCTTTTCTAGACTCATTCATAGTCTTTTGCAGGATTCTCTTTAACTCTCTGTTTGAAACTTCTACTTGACCATTTGCTTGTGGATGATAAGCTGTGGTAACTTTCTGGATTACTCCATACTTCTTCAGAACCTTCTCCAACAGCTTATTGTAGAAGTGAGATCCTCCATCACTAATTAGTACCCTGGGTATGCTAAATCTAGTGAATATATTATTCTAAAGAAATTTCTCCACTACCTTTCCATCATTTGTAACACAAGCAACAACCTCTACCCACTTGGATACATAGTCAACTGCTACAAGTATATACTCATACTTGTTGGATGGAGGAAATGGTCCCATGAAATCTATACCTCAGACATCAAATAACTCCACCTCTAGGATATAATTTTGGGCCATTTCTTGCCTCTTGGAAATATTACCCATTCTCTGGCATCTATCACAACTGGCCACAAAAGCGTGTGCATTTTTGAAAATTAATGGCCAATAGAAACCACATTCCAGAATTCTGGCTGCTGTTCTTGTTCCAGCAAAATGACCAGCATATTCTGAAGAATGACAGTGCTTGATGATGTCCAATGTTTCTTCATATGGGATGCAACGTCTTAATACTTGATCAGCACATCTCCTAAATAGATATGGTTCATCCCATATGTACCTCTTAACCTCATGAAGGAACCTTTTCTTCTAATGACTGTTTAAATCTTCAGGTAACATTTTACATGACAAATAATTTGCATAGTCAGCATACCATGGATAAAATGTTACCTCACAAAGGAAAAGTTGCTCATCAGGAAATTGTTCATTGATGTCAACTTGAGCTTCCATATCCTTAATGTGCAATCTTGAAAGGTGATCAGCTACTACATTTTTAGTGCCCTTTTTGTCTTTGATTTCTATGTCAAACTCCTGCAGCAAGAGCACCCATCTTATCAACCTAGGCTTAGATTCTTTCTTGCAAATAGATATCTCAATGCTGCATGATCAGTATGAATGATAATTTTAGACACTAAAATGTATGATCTAAACTTATCCAATGCAAAGACTGCTGCTAGTAATTCATTCTCAATGGTGGTGTAATTTCTCTGAGCTTCCACCAACGATTTATTACCATAATAAATGACTCTGAATAGCCTCTCCCTTCTCTGTCCTAGCACTGCACCTACAGCAAAGTCAGATGCATCACACATGATTTAAAATTCAGAATTCCAATCTTGTGGAATTATGATTGGTGCTGAGACAAGCTTTTCCTTAAGCTGCACAAAAGATTTCAAACATTCATCAGTAAAATCAAATTTCTTTTCCTTCTCTAATAAAACACACAGGGGTCTAGCTATCTTTGAAAAATCCTTAATAAAACGCCTATAGAACCCAGCATGTCCTAAAAAACTTCTAATGCCTTTTACATTGGCAGGAGGGGGTAAATTGCTTATCACATCAATTCTTGCTCTGTCTACTTCTAATCCCTTAGCAGACACCTTATGGCCTAAAACAATACCCTCTCATACCATAAAATGACATTTTTCCCGATTTAGGACTAGGTTAATTTCCTCACATCTTTTAAGCACTTTCTCAAGATTATTCAAGCAATCATTGAAACTGTCTCCTAAAATGAAAAAATCATCCATGAAAACTTCTAAAAACTTGCCTATGAAATCAGTAAAGATAGCTAACATACACCTCTGAAATTTTCCTTGTGCTTTACAGAGTCCAAAAGGCATCCTATTGTAAGCAAAGGTTTCAAAAGGACAGGTAAAAGTTGTTTTATGTTGATCACCAGGTGCTATAGGAATTTGGTTATATCCAGAATAACCATCCAAAAAGCAAAAATAAGGGTGTCCTGCTAACCTATCTAACATCTCATCTATGAAAGGAAAGGGGAAATGATCCTTTCTAGTGGCATTGTTTAATATTCTATAATCTATGCACATACGCCAGCCTGTAACAGATCTAGTAGGGATCAACTCATTCTTTTCATTCTTTATCACAGTAATCCCTCCCTTCTTTGGTACACACTGCACTGGACTAACCCATTCACTATCTGAAATTGGAAAAATAATACCTGTATCAAGGAGTTTCAATACTTCCTTCTTCACAACCTCCTTCATAGTTGGATTCTATCTTCTCTGAGGTTAGATCTTGGGTGTATGTTTGTCTTCCAAGATGATCTTATGTGTACAGAAAGTGGGGTTGATTCCTTTAATATCTGTTATCGTCCATGCAATGGCTTTCTTGTGTTTCCTCACCACTTGAAGGAGGCTTTCCTCTTGTTCATCTGTTAAATCATTGGAAACCACAATAGGTAAGCTAGAATCATTAGGGTTAAAGAATGCATACCTGAGATGACTTGGGAGTGCCTTCAGTTCCAACTGTGGTGGTTTTTAAATTGAGGGAAGCATTGGCTCGGCTGATGGTTGTATATCACTATTGTTGAGGACAAAATGAGAAGTCATACATTCTAGTTCAACCACTGTAAGCACTTTCCTCTGGAATGTCCATGTCCACATCATTGATAAATACATTATTCAGTGGATTAGAACTTCTTAATGCGAGAATCTTATCCATCAACTCTGTATCAGCTGCCAATTGTATACTCTTGACTTCATCAAAATCGTATGGAAATTTCAATGACTCCTAAAGACTAAATTTTGCTTCCTCTCCATTAACTCTGTGTGTAAGTTCACCATTTGCCACATCTATCAATGCTCTTCCAGTTCTCAAAAATGGTCAACCTAGTAGCAAAGGTACATCTTCATCTATCTCCATGTCAAGCACTACGAAATCCACTATAAACATGAATTTGTTTACTGTGACTATCACATCTTCCACAACTCCCTTTGCATGAGTGAAAGACCTATCAGCAAGTTGTAGCAAGTCATTATTAGGTCTGAAATGCCCTATTCCCTACCTTTCATAGATGGCCAAAGGCATCAAGTTTATGCTAACTCCCAAATCACTGAGAGCTCTCCCTTTGAATCTTTCGCCTATAGTCAAAGGTATGGTGAACTTGCCAGGATCCTTCTCTTTCCTAGGAATCTGGTACTTGACAAGTTGGCTCACACTCTCATTCACATTAATGCATCCCAGATCAACTAAATTCCTTCTATTTGATAACAACTCTTTCATGAATTTAGCATAAACAGGCATATGTTTCAATGCTTCAATAAATGGGATGTTGACATGAATTTGCTTCATCATATCTAAAAACTTCTCAAGCTGCTTATCCAGCTTCTTTCTATTATCTCTTTAAGGAAAATTTAAGGCAATCTTCACAGCCTCTTGTTCTTTAGCAAAAGGTTTGCTAATTTCTTCATTTTCCTTATTCTGTGCAGGAGGTTCATAACTTTTATTTTCCTTAAAGTTCTCTAGCTGTTTCCCACATCTCAATGTAATAGCCTGCACTTATGCTTTCTCCTTGGATTTATCTTTAACCTTTGGATTAGGCACAGTGTCACTTGGAAGTGCTCATTGGGGTCTTTGGTTCAGAACTTGCATAAGCTGCTCCATCTGAGTTTCCAAGTTTTTAATTGAAGTGGTATGGTTGGTGAGAACAACATCAGTCTTTTCCATATATTTAATCAGAAGATCCTCCATACTAGGCTTCTTATGTCCCATTTGATACTGAGTCTGTCCTTGCTTTTGGTAACTAGGCTGAGGATTTCTTTGGTAATAACCATGATTTTGATAGGGTTGGTTTCTCTGTTGATAGTATGGCCTCTGCTAGTTCCCATAATTATTATTTAGATAATTTACTTGTTCTGACTCCTCTGGCTCATCTTCATCATCAGCAAGTGCAGCTTCCTGAGCATATTCTGCCAGAGTAGTCTTTTATTTTTCAACAGAATTAACTGGAGTCTTCTTTGGATGGCCTTTATTAACTGCTATATTGTCCATCTTCTTATTCAACAATGCTATCTGAGCAGATAATGCATTGAAAGACTCCAGCTCATAAACTCCTGACTGCTTCTTATTTGCAGCCTTTTCCCTTTCATTCCATCCAAAATCATTGTTTGTCAGCAACTCGATGAAATCATGAGCATCATCTGGCTCTTTATTCATTATTGATCCTCCAGCTAAGGAATCAATGTGCATTTTGATCTAAGGAGGCATGGCACTATAAAATGTCATCACAATGCTCCAAGATGCTATGCCATGGTGTGGACATCTCCTGATCAGCTCCTTAAACCTCTCACAGCTTTCATATAATGACTCTCCATCCACATACTGGAAAGAAGAAATCATATTTCTCAGTTTTACCATCTTCATGGGAGGAAAGTAGCGAGCTAAGAACTTCTTAACTAAATCTTCCCAGCTATTCATACATCCTGGTGGCAATGAGTATAACTAGGAGTGAGCCTTGTTACTCAGTGAAAATGGGAATAGTCGAAGTTTAACTGCATCTTCTGAGACTCCATTATGTCGAAATGTACTACACAGAAGCAGGAATGTGTTCAGATGCTGATTAGGATCTTTAATAGTTCCTCCTCCAAACTTGTTCTGTTGAACCATTTGGATGAGTCCAGATCTCAACTCAAAGTTCTCAGTTGTTATTGCTGGTAAGTTGATGGCCTGCGGCATGACATCAACAGGTGGGATGGAATATTGATAAAGTGTCATCCTCACAGGATCCACTCGTCTTTCATTATCATTATTATTTCTGTTGTAGCGATCTCCAGAAATTGTGTTTCTTGACTTAGTTCTCGCTGCTGATCTTGCTTTTTATCTGGATTGCCTAACAATTCTTTCAGGTTCAGGATCAAACTGTAAGTCTTGAGTACCTTTAGATCTTGTCTGCATACACTACACACTTGAACAAATAAATTTAAAACTGAAAAAGAATTTAATAAATCATGTTAGCAAAGTTCAAAATATATCTTAATCTTTAAAGAAAACAATCTCCGGCAACGGTGCCAAGAAATTGATGGGACGAAACTCGACTGATATTTATATTCACAGTACTCAATCGAAATTCCTATCAACGTCTGATTGTAGTATTTTAGATATCGTCTCAACAAGGATTGTAAGCTAAGAAGCGTGATTGAGACTAAGATTTAAACTGAATTGCTAAAAGAATCTGTACATAAAATGAATCATAGAGTCATAGAATCATATATTTGATAGAGTTGATGTGAAGTAAAAGTAACTCATGACATTCATTCAATGAAAACTCAAGTCAGCACTCTATTCTGCAATTAATCTTAACAATGGATAAACTGATTTGCTAGATCTGATTTAAATTAACTTCTCATACAAGTTTCATCTTAAATCACAGATTTACCTTCTAGATCATCATCAGTGATCTGTTAAAAGATCTCTCCATTCAATTTAACAGATCTCAATCATATAGTTGCATATATCTCTATACTACAACCTATACAACTGATAAGCACAATCTGTAGAAAAATAGATCTGTAGTCTATCTCTAGTATTCACAGTGATTGATATGTCTAAAGGGTGCGATCGACAATTGATCTCAACATTATATTAAGTTAAAGTAATGAATAAATGAATTGGTTATTGAAGATTAGTTGTTGTTTACACATTTACAATGATTGATATGTCTAAAGGGTGCGATTGACAATCGATCGCAAATATTATATTAAATTAAAGTAACGAATTATTGAATTGGTTATTGAAAATTAATTGTCGTTTACACATTTACAGTGATAGATATGTCTAAGTGGTGCGATCGACAATTGATCGCAAACATTATATTAAGTTAAAGTAATGAATTAGTGAATTGAATAGTAAAGATTAGTTGTTTTTTACACATTAACAGTGATAGATATGACCAAAGGGTGCGATCGACAATTGATCGCATTATTATATTAAGCTAAAGTAAGGAATTTTTGAATTTGATATTGAAGATTAGTTGTTGTTTACACATTTACAGTGACAGATATGTCTAAAGGGTACGATCGACAATTAATCACAAACATTATTTTAAGTTAAAGTAATGAATTATTGAATTAGATAGTGAATTTTAGTTGTTGTTTACAAATTTATAGTGATAGATATTTCTAAAAGGTGTGATCGACAATTGATCGCAAACATTACATTAAGTTAAAGTAATAAATTTTTGAATTTGATGTTAAAGGTTAGTTGTTGTTTACACATTTATAGTTATAGATATGTCTAAAGCGTGCGATCGACAATTGATGCAAATATTATATTAAGTTAAAGTAATGAATTTTTGAATTGGTTATTGAAAATTAATTTTTGTTTACATATTATGAGTGATAGATATGTCTAAATTTATCGCAAACATTATATTAAGTTCAAGTAATGAATTTTTGAATTGGATATTGAAGATTAGTTATTTTTTACACATTCAAAGTGATAGATTTGTCTAAAGGTGCGATTGACAATTGATCGCAAACATGATACTAAGTTAAAGTAATGAATTTTTGAATTGGATATTGAAGATTAGTTTTTGTTTACAAATTCACAGTGATTGATTTGTGAAAAGGGTGCGATCGACAACTGATCTCAACATTATATTAAGATAAAGTAATGAATTATTAAATTGGATAGTGAAGATTAGTTGTTGTTTACAAATGTAGAGTGATTGATATGTTTAAAGGGTGCGATTGACAATTGATCGCAAACATTATATGAAGTTAAAGTAATGAATTATTGAATTGGATACTGAAGAATAGTTGTTGTTTACACATTTATATTAATAGATATGTCTAAAGGGTGCGATCGACAATTGATCGCAACATTATATTAAGTTAAAGTAATGAATTATTAAATTTTATAGTGAATATTTGTGGTTGTTTACACATTTACAATGATTGATATGTCTTAAGGGTGCGATCAACAATTGATCCCAACATTATATTAAGTTTTAGTAATGAATTTTTGAATAGGATATTGAAGATTGCATGTTGTTTACACATTTACGATTATTGATATGTCTAAAGCATGCGATCGACAATTGATCGCATCATTATATAAAGTTAAAGTAATGAATTATTGAATTTGTTATTGAAAATTAATTGTTGTTTACACATTTACAATGATAGATATGTCTAAAGGGTGCGATCGACAATTGATCGCAAACACTATATTAAGTTAAAGTAATGGATTTTTAAATTAGGTATAGAAGATAAGTTGTTTACACATTCACGGTGACTGATATGTCTAAAGCGTGCGATCGACCATTGATCGCATCATTATATTAAGTTAAAGTAATGAATTATTGAATTGGATAGTAAAGATTAGTTGTTGTTTACACATTTATAGTTATAGATATGTCTAGAGGGTGCGATCGACGATTGATCGCAAACATTATATTAAGTTAAAGTAATGAATGATTGAATTGGATAATGAAGATTAGTTGTTGTTTACACATTCACAGTGATTGATATGTCTAAAGGGTGCGATCGACAATTGATCTCAACATTATATTAAGTTAAAGTAATGAATAAATGAATTGGTTATTGAAGATTAGTTGTTGTTTACACATTTACAATGATAGATATGTCTAAGTGGTGCGATCGACAATCGATCGCAAACATTATATTAAATTAAAGTAACGAATTATTGAATTGGTTATTGAAAATTAATTGTCGTTTACACAGATATGTCTAAGTGGTGCGATCGACAATTGATCGCAAATATTATATTAAGTTAAAGTAATAAATTTTTGAATTTGATGTTGAAGGTTAGTTGTTGTTTACACATTTATAGTGATAGATATGTCTAAAGGGTGCGATCGACAATTGATGCAAATATTATATTAAGTTAAAGTAATGAATTTTTGAATTGGTTATTGAAAATTAATTTTTGTTTACATATTATGAGTGATAGATATGTCTAAATGGTGCGATCGACAATTTATCGCAAACATTATATTAAGTTCAAGTAATGAATTTTTGAATTGGATATTGACGATTAGTTATTTTTTACACATTCAAAGTGATTGATTTGTCTAAAGGTGCGATTGACAATTGATCGCAAACATGATATTAAGTTAAAGTAATGAATTTTTGAATTGGATATTGAAGATTAGTTTTTGTTTACAAATTCACAGTGATTGATATATGAAAAGGGTGCGATCGACAACTGATCTCAACATTATATTAAGATAAAGTAATGAATTATTAAATTGGATAGTGAAGATTAGTTGTTGTTTACAAATTCAAAGTGATTGATATGTTTAAAGGGTGCGATTGACAATTGATCGCAAACATTATATGAAGTTAAAGTAATGAATTATTGAATTGGATATTGAAGAATAGTTGTTGTTTACACATTTATATTGGTAGATATGTCTAAAGGGTGCGATCGACAATTGATCGCAATATTATATTAAGTTAAAGTAATGAATTATTGAATTGGATAGTGAATATTTATTGTTGTTTACACATTTACAATGATCGATATGTCTAATGGGTGCGATCAACAATTGATCCCAACATTATATTAAGTTATAGTAATGAATTTTTGAATTGGATATTGAAAATTAATTGTCGTTTACACATTTACAGTGATAGATATGTCTAAGTGGTGCGATCGATAATTGATTGCAAATATTTTATTAAGTTAAAGTAATGAATTAGTGAATTGGATAGTAAAGATTAGTTGTTTTTTACACATTTACAGTGATAGATATGACCAAAGGGTGCGATCGACAATTGATCACATTATTATATTAGGTTAAAGTAATGAATTTTTGAATTTGTTATTGAAGATTAATTGTTGTTTACACATTTAAAGTGATAGATATGTCTAAACGTTGCGATCGACAATTGATCGCAACTTTATATTAAGTTATAATGAATTTTTGAATTTGTTATTGAAAATTAATTGTTGTTTACATTTTAAGAGTTATAGATATGTCTAAAGGATGCGATCAACAATTCATCACAAACATTATATTAAGTTAAAGTAATGAATTATTGAATTAGATAGTGTATTTTAGTTGTTGTTTAAAAATTTACACTGATAGATATGTGTAAAGGGTGCGATCGATAATTGATCGCAGACATTATATTAAGTTAAGGTAATGAATTATTGAATTAGATAGTGTATTTTAGTTGTTGTTTACAAATTTACACTAATAGATATGTCTAAAGGGTGCGAACGACAATTGATCGAAAATATTATATTAAGTTAAAGTATTGAATTTTTGAATTTGATATTGAAGATTAGTTATTGTTTACACATTTACAGTGATAGATATGTCTAAAGGGTGCGATCGACAATTGGTCACAAACTTTATATTAAGTTAAAGTAATGAATTATTGAATTTGATAGTGAATTTTAGTTGTTGTATACAAATTTATAGGGATAGATATTTCTAAAGGGTGCGATCGACAATTGATCACAAACATTATATTAAGTTAAAGTAATAAATTTTTGAATTTGATGTTGAAGGTTAGTTGTTGTTTACATATTTATAGTGATAGATATGTCTAAAGGTTCGATCGACAATTTATCTCAAACCATATTTTAAGTTAAAGTAATGAATTATTGAATTGGTTATTGAAGAGTAGTTGTTGTTTACACATTTACAATGATTGATATGTCTAAATGGTGCGATCGACAATCGATCGCAAACATTATATTAAGTTAAAGTAACGAATTATTGAATTGGTTATTGAAAATTAATTGTCGTTTACACTTTTACAGTGATAGATATGTCTAAGTGGTGCGATCGACAACTGATCGCAAACATTATATTAAGTTAAAGTAATGAATTATTAAATTGGATATTGAAGTTAAGTTGTTGTTTACGCATTCACAGTGATTGATATGTGTAAAGGGTGCGATCGACAATGGATCGCAACATTATATTAAGTTAAAGTAATGAATTACTGAATTGGATATTGAAGATTAGTTGTTGTTTACACATTTACAATGACAAATATCTCTAAAGGGTGCGATGGACAATTGATCACAAACATTATATTAAGTTAAAGTAATGAATTATAGAATTGGATAGTGAAGATTAGTTGTTTTTCACACATTTACAGTCATAGATATTTCTAAATGGTGCGATCGATAATTGATCGCAAACATTATATTAAGTTAAAGTAATGAATTATTGAATTGGATAGTAAAGATTAGTTGTTGTTTACACATTTAGTGGGATAGATATGTCTAAATGGTGCGATCGACAATTGATCGCATTATTATATTAAGTTAAAGTAATGAATTATTGAATTGCTTATTGAAATAAAATTGTTGTTTACATATTAACAGTGATAGATATGTCTAAAGGGTGCGATCGACAATTCATCGAAATCATTATACTAAGTTGAAGTAATGAATTTTTGAATTGGATATTGAAGTTTAGTTGTTGTTTACACAATCACAATGATTGATATGTGTAAAGAGTTCGATCGACAATTGATCGCAACATTACATTATGTTAAAGTAATGAATTATTGAATTGGATAGTGAAGATTAGTTGTTTTTTACATATTAACAGTGATAGATATGTCTAAATGGTGCGAACGTCAATGGATCGTAAACATTATATTAAGTTAAAGTAATGAATTTTTGAACTGGATATTTAAGATTAGTTATTTTTTACACATTTATAGTGATTGATATGTCTAAAAGGTGCGATCGACAATTGATCGCAACATTATAATAAGTTCAAGTAATGAATTATTGAATTCAATATTGAAGATAAGTTATTGTTTACACATTTAGTGTGATAGATATGTCTAAAGGGTACGATCGACAATTGATCGCAAACATTATATTAAGTTAAAGAAATGAATTTTTGAATTGGTTATGGAAAATTAATTGTTGTTTAGATATTAACAGTAATAGATATGTCTAAAGAGTGCGATCGACAATTGATCGCAACAATTGATAGAAAACATTATATTAAGTTAAAGTAATGAATTATTGAATTAGATTGTGAATTTAAGTTGTTGTTTACACATTTACAATAATAGATATGTCTTAAGGGTGCGATCGACAATTTATCGCAAATATTATATTAAGTTAAAGTAATGAATTTTTGAATTTGATATTGAAGATTAGTTGTTGTTTACACATTTACAGTGATAGATATGTGTAAAGGGTGTGATCAACAATTGATCGCAACATTATATTAAGTTAAAGTATTGAATTTTTGAATTTGTTATTGAAAATTAATTGTTGTTTACATCTTAAGAGTGATAAATATGTCCAAAGGGTGCGATCGACAATTGATTGCAAACATTATATTAAGTTAAAGTAATGAATTATTGAATTAGATAGTGAATTTTAGTTGTTGTTTACAAATTTACAGTGATAGATATGTCTAAAGGGTGCGATCGATAATTGATCGCAATCATTATATTAAGTGAAAGTAATGAATTTTTAATTTGATATTGAAGATTAGTTGTTGTTTGCACATTTACAGTGATAGATATGTCTAAAGGGTGCGATCGACAATTGATCGCAAACTTTATATTAAGTTAAAGTAATGAATTATTGAATTAGATAGTGAATTTTAGTTGTTGTTTACAAATTTACAGTGATAGATATTTCTAAAAGGTTCGATGGACAATTGATCGCAAACAATATATTAAGTGAAAGTAATGAATTTTTGAATTTGATATTGAAGATTAGTTGTTGTTTGCCATTTACAGTGATAGATATGTCTAAAGGGTGCGATTGACAATTGATCGCAAACTTTATATTAAGTTAAAGTAATGAATTATTGAATTAGATAGTGAATTTTAGTTGTTGCTTACAAATTTACAGTGATAGATATTTCTAAAAGGTTCGATGGACAATTGATCGCATTTATATTAAGTTAAAGTAATGAATTTTTGAATTTGATATTGAAGATTAGTTGTTGTTTACACATTTACAGTGATAGATATGTCTAAAGGGTGCGATCGACAATTGATCGCAAACTTTATATTAAGTTAAAGTAATGAATTATTGAATTAGATAGTGAATTTAGTTGTTTACAAATTTATAGTGATAGATATTTCTAAAGGGTGCGATGGACAATTGATCGCAAACATTATATTAAGTTAAAGTATTGTATTTTTGAATTTGATGTTGAAGATTAGTTGTTGTTTACACATTTCCAGTGATAGATATGTCTAAAGGGTGCGATCGATAATTGATCGTTAACATTATATTAAGTTAAAGTGATGAATTTTTGAATTGGTTATTGAAAATTAATTTTTGTTTACATATTAAGAGTGATAGATATGTCTAAAGGGTGCGATCGACAATTGATCGCAAACATTATATTAAGTTCAAGAAATGCATTTTTAAATTGGATATTGAAGATTTGTTACTTTGTACACATTCACAGTGATTGATTTGTCTAAAGGCTGCGATAGACAATTGATCGCAAACATTAAATTAAGTAAAAGTAATGAATATTTGAATTGGATATTGAAGATTAGTTTTTTTTTACACATTCACAGTGATTTATATGTGTAAAGGGTGCGATCGACAACTGATCGCAACTTTATATTAAGATAAAGTAATGAATTATTGATTTTGATAGAAAAGATTAGTTGTTGTTTAGTTGTTGTTTACACATTCATAGTGATTGATATGTTTAAAGGGTGCGATCGACAATTGATCGCAAACATTATAATAAGTTAAAGTTATGAATTATTGAATTCGATATTGAGGATTAGTTGTTGTTTACACATTTACAATGATAGATATGTCTAAAGGGTGCGATCGACAATGGATCGCAAATATTATATTAAGTTAAAGTAATGAAGAATTGAATTGGATGGTGAAGATTAGTTTAACTTTATTGTAAGTTGATTGTTGAACTGTTGAACTTTATTGTAACTCGTGAACATATCGAATATTGAAATGCTATTTATCTTCTTTGGATTGCTATGAGAGTCTCTATTGGTATTATAATTTTTATATTTCAAAAATAGAAGCGAAAATGAAGTAGAACGAATGAAGGAATGAAAGTGCGCAGCACTGGCCGCGCTGGCTACATAAGCTTTATGTAGCCAGGCTTGTCGCCAGCGCTGACGACAAGGGGCTGTGTCGCTAGCGAGCGAATTCTGCAATATTGAAGTGTTACTCTCGGTGCGTTTTGGCGACATAAGGCCTATGTCGCCAGCCTTGTGGCCAACCACCGAAATCGGGTTTTTAAAACCTTAATTGGCCGAATCCTCTTCATTCGCAATCTCTCTCTCGAATTCTCTCGTCTCGCAAGCGATTGTTCCCTCATCTTCGTCGCTTTCTCTCCGTTTGGGTGTCTTCGGTAAGTCTCTTATCAACCCTAATCTCCTCCTTTTTTGATTTTAAGCATGAATGTCGATAGAATTGGATATTGAAGTTTAGTTGTTGTTTACACATTCATAGTTATAGATATGTCTAAAAGTTGCGATCGACAATTGATCGCAAACATTATATTAAGTTAAAGTAATGAATTTTTGAATTGGATACTGAAGATTAGTTTTTGTTAACACATTTACAATGATTGATATGTCTAAATGGTAAGATCAACAACTAACCGCAACATTATATAAAGTTAATGTAATGAATTTTTGAATTGGATATTGAGGATTAGTAGTTTTTTACACAGTCACAGTGATTGATATGTCTAAAGGGTGCGTTCGACAATTGATCGCAACATTATATTAAGTTAAAGTAATGAATTATTTAATTGGATAGTAAACATTAGTTGTTGTTTACACATTCACAGTGATTGATATGTCTAAAGGGTGCGATCGACAATTGATCGTAACATTATATTAAGTTAAAGTAATAAATTATTGTATTAGATAGTTAATTTTAGTTGTTGTTTACACATTCACAGTTATAGATAGGTCTAAAGGGTGCGATCGACAATTGATCGCAACATTATATTAAATTAATGTAATGAATTTTGGAATTGGCTATTGATGATTAGTTTTTTTTTACATATAGACAGTGATTGATATGTGTAAAGGATGTGATCGACAATTGATCGCAACATTATATTAAGTTAAAGTAATTAATTATTAAATTGGATATTGAAGATAAGTTACTGTTTACACATTTATAGTGATAGATATGTCTAAAGGATGCGATCGACAATTGATCGCAAATATTATATTAAGTTAAAGTAATGAATTTTTTAATTAGATATTGAAGATCAGTTGTTGTTTACATATTTAAAATGATTGATATGTCGAAAGGGTGCGATCGACAATTGATCGCAAACATTATATTACGTTAAAGTAATGAATTATTGAATTGGATAGTGAAGATTAGTTGTTGTTTACACATTTACAATGATAGATATGTCTAAAGGGTGCGATCGATAATTGATCACAAACATTATATTACGTTAAAGTAATGAATTATTGAATTGGTTATTGAAAATTAATTGTTGTTTACATATTATCAGTGATAGATATGTCTAAAGGGTGCGATCGAAAATTGATTGCAAACATTATATTAAATTAAAGTTATGAATTATTGAATTGGTTATTGAAGTTAAGTTGTTGTTTAAACATTCACTGTGATAGATATGTCTATAGGGTGCGATCGACAAGTGATCGCAAATATTATATTAAGTTAAAGTAATGAATTTTTTAATTGGATACTGAAGATTAGTTTTGTTTACACATTTACAATGATTGATATGTCTAAAGAGTGCGATCGACAATTGATCGCAACATAATATTAAGTTAATGTAATGAATTGTTGAATTGGATATTGAAGATTTGTTGTTTTTTTCATAATGATTGATATGTCTAAAGGGTGCGATCGACAATTAATCGCAACAATATATTAAGTTAAGTGTTGGCCATTCTTTTATAGCTTTCACCTTTTCATCATCAACTTCAATGCCATGTGCACTCACAACAAACCCAAGAAACCACAAGTTTATCAATGCAAAAAGTACATTTCTTAAGATTTGCAAACAAGCTTTCTTTCCTCAGCTCATTCAAATTAGCCCTAACATGCAAAAAATGATCATTCAAGCATTTGCTGTAAATCAATATATCATCAAAATAAACAACAACAAACTTGCCAAGGAAATCACGCAAAACATGGTGCATCAATCTCATGAAAGTACTAGGTGAATTAGTCAAACAAAATGGCATAACTAACCACTCATATAACCCATATTTTGTCATAAATGCTGTCCTCCATTCATCACCATGGTTCATCCTAATCTGATGGTACCCACTTTTCAAATCAATCTTTGTAAAAATACATGCACCATGCAATTCCTCAAGCATATCATCTAACCTAGGGATAGGATGACATACTTAACTGTAATCTTGTTGACGGCGTGACAATCCACACACATCATCCATGTTCCATCCTTCTTCGAAACCAATAAAACAAGTACAGCGCATGGGCTCATGCTCTCTCTAATATACCCTTTAGCCAATAATTCATCCATTTGCCTTTGTAGTTCCTTTGTTTCCTCAGGATTACTTCTATATGCTGGTCTATTTGGTATGCTAGCTCCTGGTACAAGGTCAATGTGATGTTTAATACCTCTCATTGGTGATAATCCATCAGGCACCTCATTAGGAAAGACATCTTGAAATTCCTACAACAAAGATAGAAAAACACTAGGCAAATTCGGATCAAGGTTAGTGTTAGAAAATAAAACTTCCCTAAATCGAATAACCACCATGGCCCTCCTGCCTAAGTAAGCACTTTTCAAGTCTCTCTCTTTTGCATAGAAACTAGGCTGTCGGCTAACTGTTTCACTCTTTTCTTTATTTTTCTTCCCCTCTTCAATTTTTTTCTTTTTCTCACCACTACAAACACTCACCGCTGGGCCATATTTGTCATTCTTTTCTTTCATGGTCTCTTTCCTCTCATCATTTTTTTTATCCTCACAGCCCAAATTCCCATTGGATAATTGACTCAATTTCAATTGATCTTGATATGCTTCTTTGGATGACAAGGGTGCAAGGGTGATTTTTCTGCCATCATGATCAAAAGAATATCGATTCTTGTACCCATCATGAATTACATGCCTATCAAACTGCCATGGTCTACCCAATAAAATATGACCAGCCTGCATAGGTACCACGTCGCAAACAACATCATCAGAATATTTCCCAATCGAGAAAGCTACAACTACTTGCTTAGTAACTTTGACCTCCCCACTATCATTCAACCACTGCAGCTTATACATATTTGGGTGTTTACCGCATTTCAGTCCTAACTTCTCAACTAAAGTAGTACTAGCTACATTAGTCAACTACCCTCATCGATGATTAAGCCACACACTTTGCCACCCATTAAATATCTCGTATGAAAAATATTCTCCGTCTGCTCTAGACTATCGTCCCTCTTGCAACAAGAGATTCACCATGGACAGCATACTCAATATCCTCATCATCTTCCAAAGATGGCATATCATCATCTGATTCATCTTCCTTCTCAGATCCAGACACAATTTCACCACCTTTAATTACCATCACTCTTTTTTTTGGGCACTCATATGCATAGTGACCAGAACCTTAATATTTGAAACACTTAACGTCTCTATGCCTTGAAGTGGTAGCAGAATTAGTGGAATTAGAAGAACCTTTTTTATTGGCAAACTTTTTATCCAAATTCCTTGATGTTTCCAGCCCTTTGTCTTTGGAATCAGCCTCTTCATTCTTCTTTTTGTCATCAAATTTTGACCAGTTTGAATTCCATTGTGATTTAGAATTTGAAAATTTCTTGGATCTGCTCTTTTGTTTTTGTTGCCTCTCTACCTTCATGGTAATATTCACCAATTCCTCCATCTCAACATAAGGGTGTAACTCCACTACATCATCAATCTCATCATTTAGACCTCCCAAAAATCTTGCCATTGTGACTTCGACATCCTCATCCATGTTTGCTTTAATCATGAGCATCTCCATCTCCTTGTAGTAATCCTCCACAGATTTTGAACCTTGACAAAGCTTATGCACCTTCTGGTGTACTTCCTTATAGAAATAAGAGGGAACGAACCTCTTCCTTATTATTCATTTCATCTCCGTCCAAGAGTCAATCGGGTATTCACCATTTCGTGTTCTAGACTTCAATAATTCATCCCACCAAACTAAAACATGATCTGAAAATTCAACTGCTGCCAATTTTACCTTCTTTCCCTCCGAGTAATTATGGCAAGCAAAAACCATCTCCACCTTCATCTCCCATTATAGGTAAGTTTCAGCGTCATTCCTTCCTTTGAATTCAGGTATCTTCATCTTGATAGCATTAAGATTGCTATCGCGCCTTTCTCTATTGTTCCTTATCTCACCTCTTCGATTCACTATAGAATCTTCCTCATTAGACAGGACCCAGACATCTCATGATGAGAATTGTTTTGTCTACTTCTCCTCATTCTATTCATAGTATGAAGTCCCTCCACCGTATGAGTCATCTCATTCCTCTACACTTCCAATTCTTCAAACTTGCTAAGCAGCTTCCAGAATTGACTCGTAAAGACATCATACATAATTTTTGTGCCCGATACAGGGGTCTCTTCACCTTCTTTACCCTCTGATCTTGACATATTATATAGTGTTTATTAACCTGCAGAAAAAATATTAGTAGAAAAAAAATAGAAAACAGCCTCACAACGTCAGTCCCTAACGTGTTTCACTCGATAGAATATTGTCACAAGTGTTTGCACTCGATTTTGGCTTTTACCCTCTGATGTGCTCGCCTTTAAATGCGTTTTACATCTCTAGATTGCTTCATTCCGTTGAACTTCAAAAATCAAATCAATTAATCAAAGAAATTCCACAGTAGTGTAACTAAGGGAGAGAAAGATAACGGAAAGACTAATCACGATAGGAATAGAAAGTAAATTAGCAATTTGGAGAATCTGATTTTTACTTTTTTTTTGACAGACAATAATATGTATCTGAAGTATGAGTATAAACTAAACAAAGAAGTCAAATTAAATTGTTTTCTTTCTTTCTTTTTTATTCTTTTTTTGCTTTTTTTTTGAAAGAAATTCAAATACAATAGATTAATGTAAGAGAAAAACTTGAGTACTTAGATCTGTAATTGGACTGAAGAAGAAAAGGAAAAATACGAAGAACAGAAGAAAGAAAAAATCAGACCAAAAGACTGAATGGAACGGACACAGAAATAAACAAGATAAATAGGAATTTATCTTGAGCAAGCTCTGATACCAAATGATGCGGAAACCCCAGGTTTATAGAGAAACCGAAACCCCAACACACAGTTGATCCCAAAGATAAACACAAAATTAAAACCCTCCCTATTGCACCCCTAAGAAACCTGTCCTTAGAAACACAAGTGATTGGGATAAGAAAGTACAAGAACTTAGAATCAAGACACACAAGACAGAATTACCTTGATAATTAGATCCAACTTTTTGGTTCAACAAGAGAAGCAGTGACAACCTCACTTGCACACAATATACGGCTCTTCAAAAGAACTCTTTTTAATTTTCCAAAAAAAAAAAACTCATTACAAAAACTGTCTTGTTCCTTTATATAGGGAACAAATATTATAAACCCTAATTAATTCCTTAAAATAAGGAAATAAATCAATGAGATTAAAACTAGCCAAATTCTGACTTGTAAGATAAAAAGAAAAGGAAACAAATCTCGTGACAGCCAAAGATGACTAGTCAATCCCACCTAAATCTTTTCTTCCAGCTTCCAGATGCAATAACTTGAGCTATACCAATCCAACTAAGTTTATTCTTGATGAGTTGAAAAGTTTAAGATGTCCTCTTTAACTTTGCTATCATTTGATAATAGAATCAGAGTTTTATTTGCCCATCAATGTAGAAAAATCCTTCTGCCATATTTTGGGAAGGTGATCTTCTTATCATTCCCTCAGATGCTGCAGGCCAAACACAAATGTACAGGCTGCATTTTGGTGATTCTTGCCTCCATTGATTTTCTACCTTCTTCCTTGATAATTTCTTCATTCATTCGTTCAACATAAGCATTAGCTAAGTTCCCAAATTCAGCTTGCAGCTTCCTTGCTTTAGAACGCGTGATTGGACCTTCCGCTATGCTTGTATCACCTTCTTTGCCTATGGGGAGTCCAGGCATCTAAAAGAGGGTACAATAAATGGCGATCGAAGACTCTGATCCATGATCACGAGCTATTGTCAACGCATCAAACGACGTGGGGAGTAAGTTAAATCACCATTATTCATGCTTAATAACCTTTTGATGACTAAAACGTGTGCTTCAGCTATCATCGAAAAACAACCAATAGCCTTGGTGGCTGATAACATGAGTTATTAGAGAAGTAGAAGATGGGTGGTATGCAATCATATCCAATAGTTGCCAAAATATTATGAAATGATGTGGACACCCGTAATCTGTCATGTGTAGTAGCAAGAGGCCTTTCTTTGCCTTTCGGGAGTCCATGGCATCTAAAAGAGGGTACTGTGAATGGCGAACAGAGACTATGATCAGTGATCACTAGCTGTGATCAGCGATCACAGTGAATCAAACAAGGTGGGGAGTATGTCAAATCACAATTATTCATGCCCATTAACCTTTCTATGTTGATAACGTGTGCTTCTATTATCGTCGAAAAACGACCACATGCCTCAGTTGCTCAAAATATGAGTAACTAGACAAGTATGAGGATGGGGTGGTATGCACTTATATACAATAGTTGCCAAAAAATTAAGAAATGATGAGGAAACCCATAATCTATCATGTGTAGTAGCAAGAGGCCCTTCTTTGCCTATAGGGAGTCTAGACATCTAAAAGAGGGTACTCTGAATGGCGATCACAAACTTGGATTAGCGATCACGAGCTTTGATCAACGATCACAGTGCATTAAACAAGGTGGGGTGTAAGTAAAATCGCAATGATACATTCCCATTAACCTTTCTATGTTGAAAACGTGTGCTTCTGCTATCGTCGAAAAAAGACCACGTTTCTTGGTTGCTCAAAACATGAGTAACTAGATAAGTTGGAGGATGGGGTGGTATGCACTCATATCCTATAGTTGCAAAAAGATTATGAAATGATGTGGATACCCGTAATCTGTCATGTGTAGTAGCATGAGGCCCTTCTTTACCTTTCGAGAGTCCATGGCATCTAAAAGAGTGTACTATGAATGGTTATCAAAGACTATGATCCGTGATCAATGATCACTGTGCATCAAATGAGGTGGGGAGTAAGTCAAATCACAATCATTCATGCCCATTAACCATTCTATGATGAAAATGTGTGCATTTGCTGTCATCAAAAAATGACCACATGCCTTGGTTGATCAAATATGAGTAACTAGACGAGTAGGAGGATAGGGTGGTATGCACTAATATCCAATAGTTGCCAAAACATTATTAAATGATGTGGAGACACGTGATCTATCATGTGTAGCCCTTCTTTGCATTTGGGGAGTCCATGGCATCTAGAGAGGGTAGTATGAATGGCGATCAGAGAATATGATCAGTGATCATGAGTTGTGATCAATGATCACAGTGCATCAAACAAGCTGGGGAGTAAGTCAAATCACAATTATTCATGCCCATTAACCTTTCTATGTTAAAAACGTGTGGTTCAGCTATCGTCGAAAATCGACCACATGCCTCGGTTGGTCAAAACTTGATTAAGTAAACAAGTTAGAGGATGTGGTGGTATGCACTAATATCCAATAGTTTCCAAAACATTATGAAATCATGTAGAAACCCATAATCTATTATGTGTATTAGCAAGAGGCCCTTCTTTGCCTATGGGGAGTTTAGACATCTAAAAGAGGGTATTGTGAATGGCAATCACAGACTATGCTTAGTGATCACGAGCTATGATCAACGATAACAGTGCATCAAACAACGTGTGCTTCTGCTATTATCGAAAAATGACTACATCTCTTGGTTACTCCAAATATGAGTAACTAGAGAAGTAGGAGGATGAGGTGGTATGCACTCATATCCAATAGTTGCCAAAACATTATGCAATAATGTGGAGACCCGTAATCTGTCATGTGTAGTAGCAAGAGGCCCTTCTTTGCCTTTCGAGAGTCCATGGCATCTGAAAGAGTGTACTATAAATGGCTATCAAAGACTATTATCCGTGAGAACGAGCTGTGATCAAAGATCACAATGCATCTAACGAGGTGGGGAGTAAGTCAAATTACAATCATTCATGCCAATTAACCTTTCTATGACGAAAACGTGTGCATTTGCTATCGTTGAAAAACGACCACTTGCCTTGGTTGATCAAATATGAGTAACTAAACGAGTAGGAGTATGGGGTAGTATGCACTAATTTCCAATAGTTGCCAAAACATTATGAAATGATGTGGAAACCCATAATCTATCATGAGTATTAGCAAGAGGCCTTTCTTTGCCTATGGAAGTCCAGGAATCTAAAAGCGGGTACAGTGAATGGCGATCGCAGACTATGATCTGTGATCACGAGCTGTGGTCAACGCATCAAACGAGGTGGGGAGTAAGTTAAATCACTATTATTCACGATTAATAACCTTTCTTTGACATAAACGTGTGCTTCGGCTATCGTCGAAAAACGACCGATAGCCTTGGTGGCTCATAACATTAATAATTACATAAGTAGGAGGATGGGGTGGCATGCAATCATATCCTATAGTTGCCAAAACATTATGAAACGATGAGGAAACCCATAATCTATCATGTGTTGTAGAAAGAGGCCCTTCTTTGCCTATGGGGTGTCCAAACATCTAAATGAGGGTACTTTGAATGGCGATCATAGACTATGATTAGCGATCACGAGCTGTGATCAATGATCACAGTGCATTAAACAAGCTGGGGAGTAAGTAAAATCATAATTATACATTCCCATTAACCTTTCTATGTTTAAAACATGTGCTTTTGCTATCGTCGAAAAAAAGACCACATATCTTTGTTGCTCAAAACATGAGTAACTAGACAAGTATGAGGATGGGGTGGTATGAGCTCATATCGTTTATTTGCCAAAACATTATGAAATGATGTGGAGACCCGTAATCTTTCATGTATAGTAGCAAGAGTCCCTTCTTTGCCTTTCGAGAGTCCATGGCATCTTAAAGAGTGTACTATGAATGGCTATCAAAGACTATGATCCGCGATGACGAGCTGCGATCTACGATCACTGTGCATCAAGTGAGGTGCGAAGTAAGTAAAATCACAATTATTCATGCCTACTAACCTTTCTATGTTAAAAACGTGTACTTCTTCTATAGTCGAAAAATGACCACATTTCTTGGTTGATCAAAACATGAGAAACTAGACAAGTAGGAGATTGAGGTGTTATGCACTCATATCCAATAGTTGCCAAAATATTATGCAATAATGTGGAGACCCATAATATGTCATATGTAGTAGCAAGAGTCCCTTCTTTGCCTATGGGGAGTCCAGGCATCTAAAAGAGGGTACAATGAATAGCGATCGCAGACTCTGATCCGTGATCACGAGCTGTGGTCTACGCATGAAATGAGGTGGGGAGTAAGTTAAATCAAATTATTCATGCTAAATAACCTTTCTATGACTAAAACTTGTGCTTCGGCTATCATTGAAAAACGACCAATAGCCTTTGTGGCTCGTAACATTAGTAATTAGACAACCAGGAGAATGGGGTGGTATGCACTAATATCCAATAGTTGCCAAAAAATTATGAAATGATGTGGATGCCCGTTATCTGTCTTATGTAGCCCTTCTTTGCCTTTAGAGAGTCCATGATATCTAAAAGAGGGTACTGTGAATGGCGATCAGGGACTATGATCAATGATTACGTGTTTTGATCAACGATCACAGTGCATTAAACAAGGTAGGGAGTAAGTCAAATCACAATTATTCATGCCCATTAACCTTTCTATGTTGAAAACGTGTTCTTCTGCTATCGTCAAAAAATGACCACATGCTTCGGTTGCTCAAAACATGAGTATTAAGACAAGTATGAGGATGGGGTGGTATGCACTAATATCTAATAGTTGCCAAAATAGTATGAAATGACGTGGAAACACATAATCTATCATGTGTAGTAGCAAGAGGCCCTTATTTGCCTATGGGGAGTCCAGACATCTAAAAGAGGGTATTATGAAGGGCGATCACATACTATGATTAGGGATCACGAGCTGTAATCAACGATCACAGTGCATCAAACAAGGTGGGGAGTAAGTAAAGTCACAAATATATATTCCCATTAACCTACTTGTGTTTCTGCTATCGTCGAAAAATGACCACATTTCTTTGTTGCTCAAAACATGAGTAACTAGACAAGTAGGAGGATGGCTTGGTATGCACTCATATCCAATAGTAGCCAAAACATAAGGCAATGATGTGGAGACCCGTTATCTATCATGTGAAGTAGCAAGAGGCCCTTCTTCGCCTTTCGAGAGTCCATGGCATCTAAAAGAGTGTACTATGAATGGCTATCAAAGACTATGATCTGTGATCACGAGCTGTGATCAACGATCACTGTGCATTAAATGAGGTGGGGAGTAAGTCAAATCACAATCATTCATGACCATTAACCTTTGTATGACGAAAATGTGTGCATTTGCTATCGTCGAAACATGACCACATGCCTTATTTGATCAAATATGAGTAACTAGACGAGTAGGAGGACGGGGTGGTGTGCACAAATATCCAATAGTTTCCAAAACTTTATGAAATTATGTGGAAACCATAATCTATCATGTGTATTAGCAAGAGGCCCTTCTTTGCCTATGAAGAGTCCAGGCATCTAAAAGATGGTACAGTGAATGGCGATCGCAGACTCTAATCCGTGATCACGAGTTGTGGTCAACGCATCAAACGAGGTAGGGAGTAAGTTAAATCACCATTATTCATGCTTAATTACCTTTCTATGACTAAAACGTGTGCTTCGGCTATCGTCGAAAAATGACCAATAACCTTGGTGGCTCATAACATTAGTAATTAGACAAGTTGGAGGATGGGGTGGTATGCAATCATATCCAATAGTTGCCAAAACATTATGAAATGATGTAGAGACCCGTAATCTGTCATGTGTAGACCTTCTTTGCCTTTGGGGAGTCTATGGCGTCTAAAAGAGGGTACTGTGAATGGTGATTAGAGACTATGATCAGTGATCACGAGCTGTGATCAACGATCATAGTGCATCAAACAAGGTGGGGAGTAAGTCAAATCACAATTATTCATGCCTGTGAACTTTTCTATGTTGAAAACATGTGCTTTTGCTATTGTCGAAAAATGATCACATGCCTCAGTTGCTCAAAACATTAGTAACTAGACAAGAATGGGATAGGGTGGTATGCACTAATATCCAATATTTGCCAAAACATTATGAATTGATGTGGAAACCCATAATCTATCATGTGTAGTAGCAAGAGGCCGTTCTTTGCTTATGGGGAGTCCAGACATCTAAAAGAGGGTACTGAGAATGGCGATCATAGAATATGATTAGCGATCACGAGCTGTGATCAACGATCACAGTGCATCAAACAAGGTGGGGAGTAAGTCAAATCACAATTATACATTCCCATTAACCTTTCAATGTTGAAAATGTGTTCTTCTGCTAACGTCGAAAAATGACCACATTTCTTGGTTGCTCAAAACATGAGTAAGTAGACAAGTAGGAGGATGAGGTGGTATGCACTCAGATCCAATAGTTTCCTAAACAATATGGAATGATGTGGAGACCCATAATCTGTCATGTGTTGTAGCAAAAGGCCCTTCTTTGCCTTTCGAGAGTCCATGGCGTCTAAAAGAGTGTACTATGAATGGCGATCAAAGACTATGATCCGTGATCACGAGCTGTGATCAACGATCACAGTGTATCAAACGAGGTGGGTAGTAAGTCAAATCACAATCATTCATGCCTATTAACCTTTCTATGATGAAAACCTATGCATTTGCTATGGTCGAAAAACGACTGCTTGCCTTAGTTGATCAAATATGAGTAATGAGAGGAGTAGGAGGATGAGGTGGTATGCACTAATATCCAATAGTTTCCAAAACATTATGAAATGATGTGGAGACCCAAAATCTGTCATGTTCAAAGGGTGTGATCGAACATTGATCGCAATATTATGTTAAGCTAAAGTAATGTATTATTAATTGGTTATTGAATATTAATTATTCGTAAAATAATTAAAACTATTGGTATGTCTAAATGGTGCGATCAACCATTGATTGCAACATTATAGTAAGTTAATGTAATGAATTATTGAATTGGTTATTGAATATTAATTGTTGTTTACACATTTACAGTGACTAATAAGTCTAAAGGGTGCGATCGAACATTGATCGCAACATTAACTTAAGCTAAAGTAATGAATTAGAATTTCTTCTTGAATATTAATTGTTCATTACACATTTACAGTGTTTGATATGTCTAAAGGGTGCGGTCAAACATTGGTCGCAATTTTTTGTTACGTTAAAAAAAGTAATTATAGAATTGGTTATTGAATATAAATTGTTCACTTACACTAATTAATATGTCTAAAGGGTGTGATCAAACATTGATTGCAACATTATTGTAAGTTAAGTAATGAATTATAGAATTTGTTAATGAATATTAATTGTTGTTTACTTATTTACAGTGATTGATATCTCCGAAAGGTGCGATCAAACATTGATTGCAATATTATAGTAAGTTAAAGTAATGAATTATTGAATTTGTAATAGAATATTAATCAATCTTTACACAATAACACTTATTGATATATCTAAAGGGTACAATCCAACATTGATTGCAACATTATAGTAAGTGAAAGTAATGAATTATTGAATTGGTGATTGAATATTAATTGTTCTTTACACAATTTCACTGATTGATTTGTCTAAAGGGTGCGATCGAACGTTGATTGCAACATTATGTTAAGCAAAGTAATGAATTATTCAATTGGTTATTGAATATTAATTATTCTTTACACAATTACAATTATTGGTATGTCTAAATGGTGCGATCGAACATTGATTGCAACATTATTGTAAGATAGAGTACTGAATTATTAAATTGGTTATTGAATATTAATTATTGTTTAGTCATTTACAAAGATTGATAAGTCTAAAGGGTGGGATCGAACATTGATCGCACATTATGTTAAGTTAAAGTAATGAATTATTGAATTGTTTATTGAATATTAATTGTTCATTACACATTTACACTGACTGATATCTCTAAAGGTGCAATCTAACATTGATTGCAACATTATAGTAAGTTAACAACAGATAACGGGTCTCCACATCATTTAATAATGTTTTAGCAAATATAGGATATGAGTGCATACCACCCCATCCTCATATTTGTCTAGTTACTCAATTTTGAGCAAACAAGGCATGTGGTCATTTTCGACGATAGCCGAAGCGCACGTTTTTGTCATAGAAATGTTAATAGGAATGAATAATTGTGATTTGACTTACTCCCCACCTTGTTTGATGCACTATGATCCATTATCACAGCCCGTGATCACGGATAATAGTCTTTGATCGCCATTCACAGTACCTTTTTTTAGATTCCATAGACTCCCCTAAGACAAAGAAGGGCCTCTTGCTACTACACATGATAGATTATGGATTTCCACTTTATTTCATAATGTTTTGGCAACTATTCAACATGAGTGCATAGCACCCCATCCTCCTACTTGTCTAGTTAGTCATGTTTTGAGCAACCAAGACATGTGGTTGTTTTTGACGATAGCCCAAGCGCATGTTTTTGCCATAAAAAGATTAATGGGCATGAATAATGATGATTTGAATGACTCACAACCTCATTTGATGCACTATAATCGTTGATAATAGCTCATGATCACGTATCATCGTCTACGATCGTATTCTTAGTACACTTTTAGATGTCATGGACTCCCCAAAGGCAAAGAACGGCCTCTTGCTACTACACATCACAAAATACGGGTTTCCACATCATTTCATTATGTTTTTGCAACTATTTAATATAAGTGCATACCACCCCATCCTCCTACTTGTCTAGTTACTTATGTTTTGAGCAGTCAAGACATATGGTAGTTTTTCGACGATAGCTGAAGCACACGTTTTAATCATAGAAAAGTTATTGGCATAAATAAGGTTGATTTGACTTACTCCTTACCTTATTTGATGCACTTTGATTGTTGATCATAGCTTAGATCACAGATCATTGTATGTGATGGTAATTCATAGTACACTCTTTTAGATGCCATTGACTCCCCAAAGGCAAAGAAGGGCCTCTTGCTACTACACATGACAGATTACGGGTCTCCACATCATTTAACAATATTTTGAAAACTATTAGATATGAGTGCATACCACCCTATCATCCTACTTGTCTAGTTACTCATGTTTTGAGCAACCAAGGCGTATGGTCCTTTTTCGACGATAACCGAAGCATATATTTTAATCATAGAAATGTTACTGGGCATGAATAATGAGGATTTGACTTACTCCCCACCTCGCTTGATGCACTGTGATCGTTGATCACAACTCGTGATCACGGATTATGTTTGTGATCACCATTCACATTACCCTCTTTTAGATGCCATGGACTCCCCAAAGGCAAAGAATGACCTCTTGCTACTACACATGACAGATTATGGTTTTCCACATCATTTCATAATGTTTTGGCAACTATTGGATATGAGTGCATACCACCCCATCTTTCCACTTGTTAAGTTACTCATGTTTTGATCAACCAAGACATGTGGTCATTTTTCGATGATAGCCAAAGCACACGTTTTAATCATTGACACGGATCATAGTCTGTGATCTCCATTCACAGTATCCTCTTTTAGATGCCATGGACTCCCCAAAGGCAAAAAAGGGCTACACATAACAGATTACGGGTCTCCACATCATTTCTTAAATATTTTGGCAACTATTGGATATGATTACATACCACTCCATCCTCCTACTTGTCTAATTACTAATGTTACGAGCAACCAAAGCTATTGGTCGTTTTTCGACGAGAGCCAAAGCACACGTTTTAGTCATAGAAAGGTTATTAAGCATGGATAATGGTGATTTAAAACATGTGTAACTAGACAAGTAGAAGGATAGGGTGGTATGCACTCATATCGAATAGTTGCAAAAATATTATGAAATGACTTGGAGACCGGTAATCTGTCATATGTAGTATCAAGAGGCACGTCTTAGCCTTTGGGGTGTCCATGGCATCTAAAAGTGTGTACTATGAATAGCGATCACAAGCTATGATCCGTGATCACGAGAAGTGATCAACGATCACAGTGCATCAAATGAGATGGGGAGTAAGTCATATCACCATTATTCATGCCCATTAACAATTCTATGACAACCCCGTAATCACTATAATTCAATGTTCGATCGCACCCTTTAGACTTATCAATCACTATAAATGTGTGAACATCAATTAATGTTCGATAATCAATTCAATAATTCATTTCTGTAGCATAACATAAAGTTGCGATCAATGTTCGATCGCACATTTAGGAGATATTAATCACTGTAAATGTGTAAACAACAATAAATATTCAATAACCAATTCAAAAATCCATTACTTTAACTTACTATAATGTTCGATCGCACCCTTTAGACATATAAAACGGTGCAATTGTGTAAAGAATAATTAATTTTCAATAACCAATTCGATAATTCTTTACTTTATCTTAATCAATGTTGCGTAAAGAACAATTAATATTCAATAACCAATTAAATAATTCATTACTTTAACTTACTATAATGTTGCGATAAATGTTCGATCGCATCCTTTAGACATATCAATCAATGTAATAGTGTAAAGAGCAAATAATATAACAAATTCAATAATTCATTACTCTAATTTACGATAATGTTGTGACCTATGTTCGATCGTACCCTTTGGAAATATCAATCAATGTAATTTTGTAAAGAACAAATAATATTTAACAAATTCAATATTACTTTTTTTAACGTAACATAATGTTGCGATTAATGTTCGATCGCACCCTTTAGACATATCAATCATTGTAAATGTGTAATGAACAATTAATATTCAATAAGCCATTCAATAATTCATTAGTTTAACTGACTATAATAGTGCGACCCATATTCGATCGCACCATTAGACTTATCAATCACTGTAAATGTGTAAACAGCAATTAGTCTTCAACAATAAATTCAATAATTTATTTATAGTTACTCATGTTTTGAGCAACCAAGGCATGTGATAATTTTTTCGACAATAGCCGAAGCGCACGTTTTCGTCATTAAATGGTGAATGGGCATGAATAATGGTTATTTGAATGACTCCCGACCTCGTTTGATGGACTATAATCGTTGATCAAGGCTCATGATCACGGATCATAGTCTGTGATAGCCATTCATACTTCTCTTTAAGATGCCACAGGCTCCCCAAAGGCAAATAAGGGCCTCTTCCTAGTACACATGACAAATTACGAGTCTCGACATAGTCTGTGATCATATTTTGTGATCGTCATTCATAGTACACTCTTTTAAATGCCATGGATGCCACAAAGGATAAGAATGACCTCTTGCTACTACACATGAAAGATTACAAGTCTCCACATCATTTCAAAATGTTTTAGCAACTATTGGATATGAGTGCATACCACCCTATCCTTCTACTTGTCTAGTTACTGATGTTTTGAGCAACCAAGGCATGTGGTCATTTTTTGACGATAGCCGAAGCGCATGTTTTACTCATAGAAAGTTTAAGGGGCATGAATAATGGTGATTTGAAGGACTCTCAACCTTGTTTGATTGATTGTGACCGTTGATCATAGCTCTTGATCACGGATCACAGTTTGTGATTAACCACTCACGGTACACTCTTTTAGATGCAATGGACTCCCCAAAGGCGAAGAAGGCCCTCTTGCTACTACACAAGACAGATTAAGGATCTCCATACCATTTCATAATTTTTTGGCAGGTATTGGATATGAGTGCATACCACTACATCCTCCTACTTGTCTAGTTACTCATGTTTTGAGCAACCATGGCATGTGAACACTTTTTGACGATAGCCGAAGCTCACATTTTCATCATAGAAAGGTTAATGGGCATACTAATGATGATTTGAATGACTCTCAACCTCCTTTGATGCACTGTGATCATCGACCATAGCTCTTGATCACGGATCATAGTCTGTGATCGCCATTCATAGTACACGCCTTTAGATGCCATGGACTCCCTAAAGGCAAAGAAGGGCCACATGACAGATTATGGGTCTCCACATAAAAAATAATGTTTTGGAAACTATTGGATAAGAGAGCATACCACCCCATCCTCCTACTTTTCTAGTTACTCATGTCTTGAGCAACCGAGGTATATGGTCATTATTCGACTATAACCGAAGCGCACGTTTTCATCATACAAAGGTTAATGGGTGTGAATAATGGTGATTTGAATGACTCCCAGCCTCTTTTGATGCACTATAATCACTGATCATAGGTAATGATCACAGATCATAGTCTGTGATCGCCATTCATAGTACACTCTCTTAAATGCCATGGACTCCCCAAAGGCAAAGAGGGGCCTCTTGCTACTACATATGAGAGGTTACGGGTTTCCACATCATTTCATAAAGTTTTGGAAAACTATTGAATACGAGTGTATACAACCCCATCCTCCTAATTGTCTAGTTACTCATGTTTGGAGCAACCAAGGCATATTGTTTTTTTTTTACGATAGTCTAAGCACAGATTTTAATCATAGAAAGGTTATTGGGTACCAATAATGGTGATTTGACTTACTTCCCACCTCGTTTGATGCGCTGTGATCGTTGATGCCACGGACAACCAAAAGGCAAAGAATGGCATGTTCCTACTACACATGAAAAATTACGAGTCTCCACATCATTTTATAATGTTAAGGAACTACTGGATATGAGTGCATACAACCCTATGCTTCTACTTGTCTAGTTACTCATGTTTTCAGCAACAAAGGCATGTGGTCGTTTTTCGACGATAGGCGAAGCGCACGTTTTACACATTGAAATGTGAAGGGGCATGAATAATGGTGATTTGAAGGACTACCTACCTCGTTTGATGTACTCTGATCGTTGATTCTAGCTCATGATCACAGATTGCAGTTTGTGATCTGCCACTCACAATACAGTCTTTTAGATGCCATGGACTACCTAAAGGCAAAGAAAGGGCTCTTGGTACTACACAAGACAGATTATGGGTCTCCACACCATTTCATAATTTTTTTTTTTTGCAACTATTGGATACGAGTGCATAGAACACCGTCCTCCTACTTGTCTAGTTACTCATGTTTTGAGCCCCAAGGTATGTGGTCACTTTTGAACGATAGCCGAAGCACACGTTTTCATCATAAAAAGATTAATGGGCATTAATAATGGTGATTTGAATGACTCGCAACCTCCTTTTATGCACTGTGATCAATGAGCATAAATCATGAACACGTATCATAGTATGTGATCGCCATTCTTAGTACACTCTTTTAGATATCATGGACTCCCCATAAGCAAAGAAGGGACTCTTACTTTTACACATATATGATTACGGGTCTCCAGATTATTTCATAATGTTTTGGCAACTAATGGATATGAGTGCATACAACCCCATCCTCTTACTTGTTTAGTTACTCATGTTTTGGGCAACCAAGACATGTGGTCATTTTTCGACGATAGGCGTAAAGCACATTTTCGTCATAAAAAGGTTAATGGGCATGAATAATGGTGATTTGATTGACTCTTAATCAGTCTGATGCACTATAAACATTGATCATAGCTAATGATCACAGATCGTCATTCATAGTACACTCTTTTAAATGCCATGGACTCCACAAAGGATAAGAATGGCCTCTTGCTACAACACATGACAGATTACGGGTCTCGAAATCATTTTATAATGTTTTGACAACTATTGGATATGAGTGCATACCACCTCATCCTCCTACTTGTCTAGTTACTCATGTTTTATGCAATAAAGGCATGTGGTCATTTTTGCAATAAAGGCATGCGCATGTTTTCTTCAACGATGGGCATGTTGGTTTGGGTGATTGGAATATGACTCTCTACCTCATTTGATGTACTATAATCTTTGATCATAGCTAATGGTTACAGGTCGTAGTTTGTGATCGCCATTCATAGTACACTCTTTTGGATGCCATAGATTCACATAGGCAAAGAAGGGCCTCTTATTACTACACATAACAATTACGAGTCTCCAAATCATTTCATAATATTTTGGAAACTATTGGATATGAATGCATACCAACCCATCCTCCTTCTTGTCTAGTGACTCATGTTTGAGCAACCAAGGCATGTGGTCATTTTCCGACAATAGCCGAAGCGCACGATATCGTCAAAGGTTAATGGGCATGAATAATGGTGATTTGACTTACTCCCCACCTTGTTTGATGCATTGTGATCGTTGATCATAACTCATGATCACAGATAATATTCTGTGAATGCCATTCATAGTACACTCTTTTTCATTCCATGGTTTTCCCAAAGGCAAAGAAGGGCCTCTTACTACGACACATGACAGATTATGGGTTTCCACATTATTTCATAATGTTTTAGAAACTATTGGATATGAGTGCCTACCAACCCATCCTCCTACTTATCTTGTTACACATGTTTGAGGCGACCAAGACATGTGGTCATTTTTCTACGATAACGAAAGCACACATTTTAATCATAGAAAGGTTACTTTGCATGAATAATGGTGATTTGACTTACTCCCCACCTTGTTTCATACAATGTGATCATTGATGATAACTCATGATCACAAATCATAGTCTGTGATCGCCATTCACAGTACCCTCTTTTAGATGCCAAGGACTCCCCAAAGTCAAAGAAGGGCCTCTTGCTACTACACTTGATAGATTATGGGTTTCCAAATCATTTCATAATGTTTTGGCAACTACAGGATATGAGTGCATACAACCCATTTCTCCTACTTGTCTACTTACTCATGTTTTGAGCAACCAAGGCATGTGGTCGTTTTTCGACGATAGAAGAAGTGCACGCTGTAAGGTCCGCAATTATAGGCTAGAATTTTTCGATAAAATTTTTATTCCTTTATTAGAATAGTAAATAGGTTATTAGAGATAATTTAGAACCATAAGACGTGCAACTTGGGTACTAGTGACATTATAGTAAATATTAGGAAAGTCCAAGGGCATTTCAGTCATTTTACACATAGGATGTGGTAAAATGCATTAAAGGTGTTATAGAAAATTTTGGCTATGTTCTTTAATTTCCAAGTTTAATTTGGGTTAAAAGTTAATTCTTAATTAATTTAGGGCAAGTCAAAGTTGGTCTAAGGGTATAGATGCATTAAAATGAAAAGTTTTCACCTAAGTGCAAATAGATTGAAGTTGTGGTGGTTATTGGTAATTGTCCTCTTAGTGAAATGAAATTATTAGAAGGTGAGGGACTAAATTGAACTTGTCCATGAGGAGGTTAGTATTTAAGGGGGGAGGGGGAGTTACCTAGAGAATTCTATACCATTCTAAAACTCTCTCAAGCTCTCTCCATTTCTCTCCATTTTTCCTTTGGCCAACCACCCCTTAAGATCCTCCATCTCCATTTTTCTTCTTCTTCTTCCTCCATCTAACTCTCAAAACCTCTTCCATACTCTTGCTACATCATAGAAACACCATCAAACCAAGAAGAACAAGCTTATAACATCAATTACATCAAGAATCATCAAGAAACAAGGTAAGGATTTCAAACCCTAACTTTCATATATGAGTGATTTGATCCTAGTTTAGTATGGAAATGGTTTCTAGATGTTAAGAATGTTATTAGAATGGTTATAATACCCTTGGTTATGTTCTTAAATTGAAAGTTATGGTATTAGTTAGAAAAGTACCCAAGTTAGCATGAGGTTGTTGTTAGTGTTGTTTATGTTAGATACTTGTAAAAAGAAATGCTAAACTCTTGTTTTTGTGATTAGTAGAACCAAAAGAGGACCCTAAGGAGCAAGACCAAGTGTAGGAGAAGGCTCTCAAATAAGGTTTGTACCCTAAGCCCTAAAGATTTTGTTGTTGGTTTCATGTTTGATATGATTTGCATGCTAAAATGGTTTTTATGGTGATGTATATAATTGTTTGTTGGTTTAAAAAATTTTGATCAATATTTTTGGAAGCATGGACATATACTATAAAGTTAGTAGAGACTTATTTGAAGTATTTGGCTCTAAGAAATAATAGATTTGTGATGGTTGATGTTTGTTTGAATAAAATGATATGGTTTTGAAAACAATTCCAGCCTACTCCAGAAAATACTGAAACTGTTCTCTAATTTGGTTGAATTTTTAGAAATAGTTAAAAATATAATTAGACCAAGCCCTACAAGAATAAAATGTTCCTTTATAAGTCTAGTGTGAACGAGTAAAATTTGGTGCTGAGATAATTCCATTTAATACCCTAATTGATGTCAAGAAGGCCATACATGCAGACTGTCCTGAAACAGGGCATGTCTAAAACTTGATACAAACGTGAAAAATAGATAGAGGCCTATTTGGAAAAAGTTGTGTCAGTGAAAAATGTTGGTTTACATGTGTATTAGTAGAATAGAAAATTTGAAAGTGAAATAAGTTCATTTGATAAGCCTTTTAATGATAAGAGTCCAATACATACAAACTGTCCCTAACAGGGCAGTTTGGTAACCTAATTTTGTGGCATACCAAAACCTAAGCTAAAAGACTCAAAATGTACTGAAAGTTAAACAGTAGAAATTTAAGACCTTAAATAAGACTCACACCAAAAATCATGATAATTGGAATTGATTTCATAAGGTTTTAAGTAAAGTGAAATCAGCCTTGTAACACTGTCCCAGATTCCAGTGAATCTGGAATGGTGAAAATGAGATGATTAAAAATATTTTGACCTTGAATTAATGACAAGAGAAGCCATCATAATATATAAGAATGAGTTACGGAAATGATAGAAGTGGTTTGAAGTTAATTAAATACCTATAGAATAAATTATGCCAAATCGAATTCGAACTACTCAGTTTGTTTGAAAACTGGAATTGTTACCACTAGATAATAAATTTTTATAACAACACTTTTACTTGATGTTTAGCATAGCATACTTGTATAATGTGAGATAATTTATACATAAATGTAAAGATGACATAAATAGAGATCTTGTAAAAGAATATTTGAAAGAAATATTTAATTTATGGATGATATTGGATGCTTATGCATCCTATTGGAAATAGAAGTAATGTGATTATTAGCATCGAATCGAATGATGATGGTATCGTTAGTACTTAATAAAAGAATGATTTAATAGTATAAACATATGAAAGATGAATTGAAGCGATAGCCTTTGTAGAATACCGTTAGAGGATGAAAGGCATGCCTTAGGAACTAGAAGTGCACTTCACCCTGAAAGTTGAATGAAATGAGACGATGATGATGATGATTCGGCCTTCGGGTCTATTAGCGGCCTTCGGGTCTATCGGCGGCTCTCGGGCCAAAACAGTTCCGTTTCCTTCATAGGTTATTCTAAGAGGGCTATCAATAATAAGAAAATGAATAACTAACATAAGTTGTGTTTAAATCTCAAATGATTAAAAGTATAAGGCTAAATGAAATCTTATTGAATAATAGAATATATGGAAATAAATGGATTCCTATATGACTTACTAACCACATGTAAGTTAAACTAACATGAAAATTTACATTATTTGGATTCTTGAAAACTTTAATGAATTTGCCTTTGTAATGATGTTTGGAAACATTTTATGGATTGATTGATCTTGGGTGTACTTGTTTGAATTATTGATTTATATTGAAAATAAAGGTAAGCATTTGTGTTGCATGCCCCAGGCACGGGGTACAAACTAGGCATTGTTGCCTGACGTTTTATTTTCTATGTTTTCTTTTTCCTTTATTTAATAACAATCCAGGAAAGGCAATCGGGGGAAAACATCAAGGACCACTCTATGTATGAAGATATGGTTTCAGGAAAAGACTAGGGCAGGTTACCATGTGAAGCAAATGAAATAGTTAAGAGAAGGAATGATGATAAGTAAAATGCATGGTGATATGTACAGTTATATGTATAATCTGAATGCGTACTTGTATATTAAAGAAAAGTTTGATGAACTGATGAAGAATTGGCCTATGGGCTAAAGTGTAACTTGTTATATGGAAACTTGATACGTAAATTAAATACTTGTATTTTATAAAGAATGTTACTAGTATGTACATATAATTAATGTTTTGATGTATGATTCGAATAACAGATTATTAATATATGACATTAGTAAATGGATAATTAATTGGTAAATATAATTTGATGAGGTGACGTTGGTCTCTTATCGGGTTAATAATCTGGTAAGGGTCCGACGTCACAAACGCTTTCATCATAAAAATGTTATAGGGCACCCGTAATCTGTCCTTGTTTGATGCACTATAATCGTTGATCATAGCTAATGATCACAGATTATAGTCTGTGATCGCCATTCATAGTATACTCTTATAAATACCATTGAGTCCCCAAAGGCAAAGAAGAGCCTCTTGCTACTACACAGGATAGATTACGGGTCTCCACATCATTTCATAAAGTTTTTGCAACTATTGGATATGAGTGCATACCACCCAATCCTCCTACTTGACTAGTTACTCATGTTTTGAGAAACCCGGACATGTGGTCATTTTTCAACGAAAGCCGAATCAAACATTATAATCATAGAAAGGTTATTGGGCATGAATATGGTGTTTTGAATGACTCCCAACCTCGTTTGATGCTCTATATTCGATGAACATAGCTAATGATCTCGGATCTTAGTCTGTGATCGCCATTCTTTGTACGCTATTTTAGATGCCATGGACTCCCAAAGCAAAGAAAGGCCTCTTGCTACTACAGATGACTAATTATTGGTCTCCACATCATTTCATAATGTCTTGGCAACCATTGGATATAAGGGCATACCACCATATCCCACAACTTGTCTAGTAACTCATGTTTTGAGCAACCAAGGCATGTGGTCGTTTTTTGATGATAGCCAAAGCGTACGTTTTAATCATAGAAAGGTTATTGCGCATGAAATATAGTGATTTGAATGACTCCCAACCTCGTTTCATGCACTATAATCGTTGATCATAGCTAATGATCACGGATCATAGTATGTGATCGCCATTCATAGTACACTCTTGTAGATAACATTGAGTCCCCAAAGGCAAAAAAGGGCCTCTTGCTACTACACAGGATAGATTACGGTCTCCACATCATTTCATAATGTTTTTGCAACTATTGGATATGAGTGCATACCACCCAATCCTCCTACTTGTCTAGTTACTCATGTTTTGAGAAACCAGGGCATGTGGTCGTTTTTCAACAAAAGCTTTATCAAACATTATAATCATAGAAAGGTTATTGGGCATGAATATGGTGTTTTGAATGACTCCCAACCTCGTTTGATGCTCTATATTCGATGAACATAGCTAATGATCACGGATCATAGTCTGTGATCGCCATTCTTATTACGCTCTTTTAGATAGCATGGACTCCCACAACAAAGAAGGGCCTCTTGCTACTACAGATGACTGATTATGGGTCTCCACATCATTTCATAATGTTTTGGCATCCATTGGATATGAGGGCATACCACCCCATCCTCCTAGTTGTCTAGTTACTCATGTTTTGAGCAACCAAGGCATGTGGTTATTTTTCGATGATAGCCGAAGCGCACATTTTAATCATATAATGGTTATTGGGCATGAATAATAGTGATTTGAATGACACACAACCTCGTTTGATGCACTATAATCGTTGATCATAGCTAATGATCACATATCATAGTTTCTGACCGCCATTCATAATACACACTTTTAGATGCCATTGACTCCCCAAAGGCAAAAAAGGGCATCTTGCTACTACACATGACTGATTATTGGTCTCCACATCATTTAATAATATTTTTGCAACAATTGGATATGAGTGCATACCACCCCATTCTCTTACTTGTGTAGTTACTCATGTTTTTAGCAACAAGGCACGTGGTCATTTTTCGATGATAGCCGAAGCGCACGTTTTACTCTTAAATAGGTTAAGAGGCATGAATAATGGCGATTTGAATGACTCCCAATCTCGTTTGATGGTTTGTGATCGTTGATCATTGCTCGTGATCGCGGATCATTATTTGTGATCTGCCAGTCAAAGTACACTCTTTTAGATGCCATGGACTCCCCAAAGGCAAAGAAGGGCCTCTTGCTACTACACAGGACAGATTATGGGTATTCAAACCATTTCACAATGTTTTGGCAATTATTGGATATGAGTACATACTAATCCATCCTCATACTTGTCTAGTTACTCATTTTTTTAGTAACTAAGGCGTATGGTCATTTACTAATGTTTTAGCAACCATTGGATGTGATTGTAGACCACTCCAACCTCCTATTTGTCTAGTTACTCATTGTTATAGCAACCAATGCATGTGGTCATTTTTCGATGATAGCGGAAGCGCACGTTTTAACCATAGAATGGTTATTGCACATGAAATATAATGATTTGAATGACTCCCAACCTTATTTGATGCGCTATAATCGTTGATCAAAGCTAATGATCACGGATCATAGTCTGTGATCGCCATTCATAGTACATTCTTATAGATACCATTGAGTTCCCAAAGGCAAAGAAGGGCCTCTTGCTACTACACAGGAAAGATTACGGGTCTCCACATCATTTCATAATGCTTTTGGAGCTATTGGATATGAGTGCATACCACCCTATCCTCCTACTTGTCTAGTTACTCATATTTTGAGCAACTAGGGCATGTGGTCGTTTTTCGACAATAGCCGAATCAAACATTATAATCATAGAAAGGTTATTGGTCATGATTAATAGTGTTTTGAATGACTCCCAACCTTGTTTAATGCAGTATAATCGATGAACATAGCTAATGATCACGGATCATAGTCTGTGATTGCCATTCTTAGTACATTCTTTTAGATGCCATGGAATCCTAAAAGCAAAGAACAGCCTCTTGCTACTACAGATGACTGATTATGGGTCTCCACATCATTTCATAATGTTTTGGCGACCATTGGATATGAGGGCATACCACCCCATCCTCCTACTTGTCTAGTTACTCTTTTTTTTAGCAACCAAGGCATGTGGTCGTTTTTCGACGATAGCCGAAGCGCCCGTTTTAATCATAGAATTGTAATTGGGCATGAATAATAGTGATTTGAATTACACACAACCTCATTTGATGCACTATAATCGTTGATCATAGCTAATGATCACAGAGCATAATCTGTGATCGCCATTCATAATACACTCTTATAGATGCCATGGACTCCCTAAAGGCAAAGAAGGGCCTCTTGCTACTACACATGAAAGATTATGGATCTCCACATCATTTAATAATGTTTTTGCAACTATTAGATATGAGTGCATACCACCCCATCCTTCTACCTGTTTATTTACTCATGTTTTTAGCAACCAAGGCATGTGGTCACTTTTTGATGATACCCGAAGCGCATGTTTTACTCTTAGAAAGGTTAAGCGGCATGAATAATGGTGATTTGAATGACACACAACCTCGTTTGATGCACTATATCGTTGATCATAGCTAATTATCATAGATCATAGTCTGGGATCGCCATTCATAATACACTCTTTTAGATGCCATTGACTCCCCAAAGGCGAAAGAAGGGCCTCTTGCTACTACAAATGACAGATTATGGGTCGCCACATCATTTTATAATGTTTTTGCAGCTATTAGATATGAGTGCATACCACCTCTTCCTCCTACTTGTCTTGTTATTCATGTTTTTAGCAACCAAGGCTTGTGGTCATTTTTCGATGATAGCCGAAGTGCACATTTTACTCTTAGAAAGGTTAAGGGGCATGAACAATGTTGATTTGAAGGACTCCCAATCTCGTTAGATGGTTTGTGATCGTATATCATTGTTCGTGATCACGGATAATTATTTATGATCTGCCTCTCACAGTACACTCTTTTAGATGCCATGGAATCCTCAAATGCAAAGAAGGGCCTCTTGCTACTACACAAGATAGATTATTGGAATCCTCACCATTTCATAATGTTTTGGCAATTATTGGATATGAGTACATACCAATCCATCCTCATACTTGTCTAGTTACTCATGTTTTGAGCAACTAAGGGGTATGGTCATTCTATAATGTTTTGGCAACCATCAGATATGAGTGCATACCACCCCATCCTCCTACTTGTCTAGTTACTCATGTTTTCAGCAACCAAGGCATGTGGTCATTTTTCGATGATAGCCGAAGCGCACGTTTTAATCATAGAAAGGTTACGGCGCATGAAATATAGTGATTTGAATGACTCCCAACCTCGTTTGTTGCACTATAATCGCTGATCATAGCTAATGATCACGGATCATAGTCTGTGATCGCCATTCATAGTACACTCTTATAGATACCATTGAGTTCCCAAAGGCAAAGAAGGGCCTCTTGCTACTACATAGGACAGATTACGGGTCTCCACATCATTTCATAATGCTTATGAAGCTATTGGATATGAGTGCATACCACCCAATCCTCTTACTTGTCTAGTTACTCATATTTTGAACAACCAGGGCATGTGGTCATTTTTCGACAATAGCCGAATCAAACATTATAATCATAGAAAGGTTATTGGTCATGATTAATGGTGTTTTGAATGACTCCCAACCTCGTTTGTTGCAGTATATTCGATGAACATAGCTAACGATCACGGATCATAGTCTGTGATTGCCATTCTTAATACATTCTTTTAGATGCCATAGAATCCCTAAAGCAAAAGAAGGGCCTCTTGCTACTTCAGATGATTGATTAAGGGTCTCCACATCATTTCATAATGTTTCGGCAACCATTGGATATTAGGGCATACCATCCAATCCTCCTACTTGTCTAGTTACTCATTTTTTCAACAACCAAGGCATGTGGTCGTTTTTCGATGATAACCGAAGCGCCCGTTTTAGTCATAGAATGGTAATTGGGCATGAATAAAAGTGATTTGAATGACACACAACCCCGTTTGATGCACTATAATCGTTGATCATAGCTAATGATCACAGAGAATAGTCTGTGATCGTCATTCATAATACACTCTTTTAGATTCCATGGACTCCCCAAAGGCAAAGAAGGGCCTCTTGCTACTACACACGAAAGATTTTGGGTCTCCACATCATTTAATAATGTTTTTGCAACTATTGGATATGAGTGCATACCACCCCATCCTTCTACTTGTCTATTTACTCATGTTTTTAGCAACCAAGGCATGTGGTCACTTTTTGATGATAGCCGAAGCGCATGTTTTACTCTTAAGAAGGTTAAGGGGCATGAATAATGGTGATTTCAATGACACACAACCTCGTTTGATGCACTATATCTTTGATCATAACTAATGATCACAGATCATAGTTTGTGATCGCCATTCATAATACAATCTTTTAGATGCCATTGACTCCCCAAAGGCAAAGAAGTGCCTCTTGCTACTACACATGACAGATTATGGGTCTCCACATCATTTAATAATGTTTTTGCAGCTATTGGATATGAGTGCATACCACCCCATCCTCCTACTTGTCTAGTTACTCGTATTTTTAGCAACCAAAGCATGTGGTCATTTTTCCATGATAGCCGAAGCGCACGTTTTACTCTTAGAGAGGTTAAGGGGCATGAATATGGCGATTTGAAGGACTCCTAATCTCGTTTGATGGTTTGTGATCGTTGATTATTGCTCGTGATCACGGATCATTGTTTGTGATCCGCCACTCACAGTACACTCTTTTAGATACCGATGGAGGTCCATCTAGCCTAGCCTATCAAGATGCCTTGGACATGGGCCTTTGTGCACCTTTGGGAGATAGAGGAGAACCAAGCATTATTGGACCTGAAATAGCAGCTGGGTATGACCAGAAAATGGGGTTTCTTTTAAAGCCATTTGGGCTGTTTCAAGCCCTCATAACTATTGACTATAGAGAGGCCCAATCCGAAGAACTTAACCCATAAAATCTTATCCATATATTCAGCCCATATTTGGATCTTTCCGAATGACTTTTCAAGTTTCTTTATGTTACTTTTGTTATCTTAACTTGTCTTTATTTCAATTTTATTATGGCTGTTGTTAATGCCTATTTAGTTACATTTATTGTAGGCATTTTTATTTCCTTTCAACTTTCAATGTAATGCTCCCTATTTAAAGGAAGAAATAGATGAAGTAAAGCATAAGATTTTGAAAGAAAAAATATTTGAGTGTTTAAACACCTAGGTTTTGTTTGTTTCCAAAAACATTCAAGGGTTTTATTAGTTTCCAAAAACTATTGGGTTTTGTATGTTTCCGAAAACATTCAACTTGTTTTTATCTTATTTAAAATATACATCCACCACGCCATTCGTTGGTTTCAGAGCTCGGATCATATAAAAAAGATCAGATCATGTCAGGAGATTAAGATTTATCCGCTGCATTTGCGGCAATGAGGCTAGAAATAGAGGCTCTTAAGGCCAAGAATGAGGCCTTGGAAACACTTGTCCAGAATTCCCCTTTGATTAACCAAAATCTTAATGAAGAGGATCTGGATGACGAAGAACAGAATGAAGATGATCAACGTCTTGTCCATGGAGGGTTTAGAGGCCGAGGGAGAAGACTTGAAGGATTTGGCCGAGGTGGAAGAATGCCACCACCCCAACGTGGAGAGAGGCAAGAGGAGTTTTTCAATTATAAAATTGAATTACAGGAATTTCATGGGAAGATTGATGCTGATGCCTATCTTGAGTGGGTATATTCAATGGAGAGATCCTTTGAATTAAGGGAGGTATCCGAGACAAAGAAATTGAAATTTGCAGCCATGAGATTGAAAGGGTATGCTGCCCTTTGGTGGGAAAATTTACAAAAACAAAGAATAAAGGAAGGAAGGCCTCGAATTACACAGTGGGATAGGATGAAAGAGGATATGGATGTGTTCTTACCACCCCGCATTACAAGCAGAAAATGATTGAGCGGATGTTGAGCCTCAATCAGGCACCCAAACTGTGGAGTAGTTCACCATGGAATTTGAGGAGTTTTTGCTAAAATGTGAAGTGGAGGAGACTGAAGAGCTGATCATGGGGCGTTTCTTCAAGGTTTACGTCTTGACATCCAATTGTAAGTTTCTATCCTTATGAGTCTCTCATCGAATTAAAAAGATTGGCCTTCAAAAGTGAGGCAAGTTTGAAACAGTCACGCCAAAATAGAACCAATACCAACCAACCTTCAACCTACAACTCACCTTATAAACAGAGTTCTAGTTGCTCCAGTTCTTCACCTATAAAGACGCCCTCACCAAAAACCCCTTCTTACATACGAAACACTTCCAACACACCTAAAGACACCCAATCTGTCCCAACATCTAAAAGCACCTCTAAAAAAACTTTCAAATGTTTCAAATGCCAAGGATATGGACACTTCCAATCTGAATGTCCTACGAGGAAAGTTATGACGATTAGAGAGATAGAAGAGATTGAGGAAGAAATATGCCGTAGTGAATCTGTTGGGATAGATTCTGATTTGCATGTTGATGAGGGAGATTCCCTTGTATGTGATGCTAATTTGCTTGATAGAAATGTTTAATAATATTGCTAGTTCTGAACTTTGAAAAGAGTGCAGAGGACTGGAGGAGGAAATCCATTTTTCACTCTCGGTGTATGACAAATAATAAATTATGTGAAGTTGTTATTGATAGTGGTGCTTGTGAGAATGTTGTCTTCAGTGAGATGGTATCTAAGTTGGGATTGAAAACCGAGCTAATTGATACCCCTTACAAGTTGACTTGGTTGGATCCAAATCATGAAATTCGGGTCACTAAGAAGTGTCTAGTTCCTTTTGCAATTGGAGAATATGATGATGAGGTGAATGATAGGTCTAGAATTTACCTATGTTTTAGCATCTTTTATGAGTATAAATGTAATGAAATTGAAACTAAAAGATGAAATATTGAATGCATTTCTAGTAATTCTAGACTATTATTGTTGAGACAGGGACTTGGATGAGAAGTTGTGAAAAATGAGCTAAAACGTGCAAATTCAGATTAAAGAAGGACTAAATCAGAATTTCATCCAAAGTACGCAAAATGGCGAAATGATGATGCTAAGAAAAGAATTCGCCTGATGATCTCGCCATGATTCGGAGAGAAGGGCGACGTAGCAGGCGACAGAAAGCCATTTTCACCTTGAAGAGTACAATATGAAAGGCGACTCAGATATTTCTCACCTTTGCATATCGCTTTCTTGATAGAAAATTAGGCGATGAAGATGAAGTCTCGCCTACCTTGAGGCGATGTTTTAGGCGATAAAAGAGGGATGTCGCCAAAGCTAAGGATTATCATAGGCGACATTTGATGAGACATCACCTAAAGAGATTATATTTGGAAGGTTGTTTTGGCGAAATATGTCCACTCGCCTGAGCATCAGGCGACGTATTAGGGCAACATTTAGGATATTTCGCCTAGAAAGAGTTGAAGCTTGGCGATCAAGGCAAGCGAGATGTGAAGAAGTCGTTTGGTTAAGGCGAAGGAACAAGCGACATAAATGGAGAAAAATGTTACTTCGCCTATTTGTGTTTCTTTGTTGATTTTATTTCGGAATTGCCACTAAGCCAAACTCTATAAATACGAGCTCAGATGAAGCAATTCGTGTGAAGTTTTTTAGAGAAAAAACAGTTTTAGTTGTTTAAATTTCACTCTTGACATTCTGATATACTTTAAGAGAAATTCTAGATTCTTCTATACGCTTTATTCAACATCTTCGGAGAAGTTTCTTGAAGAAGTATTGAGCTCTGTTTTTCTTGATCATTGAGATTTAGCTTGAAGATTGTGAAGCAACAATTGTGACAGTGTCTAGCTTCATTCTTCCTTGGTAAGATTTAGATCTTGAGCATGTCGATGATGATTTCCTGTACTTGATTGAATATGCTGAAGTAGATGTGCTAGCTAAAAACTCTGTGGATTTATTGAATCTTGATTGTTTATTATCATTTCGATTGCAAAGTTTCTTATTCAATTATAACCAGATCTACTGGATTTCATGAGCTAATTGAATTACAAGGACGGGAGTTACGTAATATTGTTAATCTGAGACTTGATTTAGACCAGAGATGGCGATTAGGTTTCAGATCTAAGAACAGAGGATCGTAGTACTAGAGATAGACTACAGATTGTGCTTATCAGTTGTATAGGTTGTAGTATAGAGATATATGCAACTATATGATTGAGATCTGCTAAAGTGAATCGAGAGATCTTTTAACAGATCACTGATGATGATCTAGAAGGTAAATCCTTGATTTAAGATGAAACTTGCATGAGAAGTTAATTGAAATCAGATCTAGCAAATCAGTTTATTCTTTGTTAAGATCAATTGCAGAATAGAGTACTGACTTGAGTTTTCATTGAATGAATGTCATGAGATATTTTTACTTCACATCAACTTTATAATTCCATGATTCTCTGATTTTATGATTCATTTTGTATATAAATTCTTTTTGCAATTCTGATTAAATCTTAGTCTCAAAGATGCTTCTTAGCTTACAATCCCTGTGGAGACGATATCTAAAATACTACATTAGACGTTGATAGGAATTTCCATTGATTATTGTGAATATAAATATTAGTCGAGTTTCGTCCCATCAATTTCTTGGCGCCGTTGCCGGGGATTGTTTTTCTTTGAAGATTATGATTTATTTGAACTATGCTAACATGATTTATTAAATTCTTTTTCAGTTTTAGATTTGTTTGTTCAAGTGTGTAATGTATGCAGACAAGATCTAAAGGTACTCCAGACTTGCAGTTTGATCCTGAACCTAAAAGAATTGTTAGGCAATCCAGATCAAGAACAAGATCAGCAGCAAGAATTGAGACAAGAAACACAATGTCTGGAGATCGCTATAACAGAAATAATAATGATAATGAAGGATGAGTGGATCCTAAGAGGATGACACTTCGTCAATATTCCATCCCACCTGTTGATGGCATGCCGCAGTCCATCAACTTACCAGGAATAACAACTGAGAACTTTGAGTTGAGATTTGGACTCATCCAAATGGTTCAACAGAACAAGTTTGGAGGAGGAACACTTGAAGATCCTAATCAGCATCTGAACACATTCCTGCATCTGTGCAGTACATTTTGACCTAATAGAGTCTCGGAGGATACAGTGAAACTTTGCTTATTTCCCTTTTCCTTGAGTAACAAGGCTCACTCCTAGTTATACTCATTGCCACCAGGATGTATCAATAGCTGGGAAGATCTAGTTAATAAGTTATTAGCTCGCTACTTTCCTCCCATGAAGATGGTGGAACTGGGAAACATGATTTCTTCTTTCCAGTATGTGGATAGAGAGTCACTCTATGAGAGCTGGGAGAGGTTTAAGGAGCTGATCAGGAGATGTCCACACCATGGCATAGCATCTTGGAGCATTGTGATGACATTTTATAGTGCCATGCCTCCTCAGATCAAAATGCACATTGATTCCTCAGCTGGAGGATCAATAATGGATAAAGAGCCAGATGATGCTCATGATTTCATCGAATTGCTGGAAAACAATGATTTTTGATGGAATGAAAGGGATAAGGCTGCAAACAAGAAGCAGTCTGGAGTTTATCAGCTGGAGTCTTTGAATGCATTATCTGCTCAGATAGCATTGTTGAATAAGAAGATGGACAATATAGCAGTTAATAAAGGCCATCCAAAGAAGACTTCAGTTAATTCTATTGAAAAACAGAAGACTACTCTAGCAGAATATGCTCAGGAAGCAGCACTTGCTGTTGATGAAAATGAGCTAAAGGAGTCAGAACAAGTAAATTATTTGAATAATAATTATGGGAACTAGCAAAGGCCATACTGTCAACATAGGAACCAACCTTATCAAAATTAGGGTTATTACCAAAGAAATCCTCCGCCTGGTTACCGATAACAAGGACAGTCTCAGTATCAGAAGAATCCTAGTATGGAGGACCTTCTAATCAAGTACATGGAGAAGACTGATGTTGTTCTTACCAATCAGACCACCTCAATTAAGAACTTGGAAACTCAGATGGGGCAGCTTATGCAAGTTCTGAACCAAAGACCCCAAGGAGCACTTCCAGTGACACTGTGCCCAACCCAAAGGTTAAAGTTAAATCCAAAGAGGAAGCACAAGTGCATGCTATTACATTGAGAAGTGGGAAATAGTTGGAGAACTCTAAGGAAAAGAAAAGTTATGAACCTCCTGCACAAAATAAGGAAGATGAAGAAATTAGCAAACCTTTTGCTAAAGTACAGGAGGCTGTGAAGATTGCCTTACCTTTTCCTCAAAGAGATAATAGAAATAAGCTGGATAAGTAGCTTGAGAAGTTTTTACACATGATGAAGCAAATCCATGTCAACATCCCATTCATTGAGGCATTAAAACAGATGCCTGTTTATGCTAAATTCATGAAAGAGCTGTTGTCAAATAGAAGGAATTTAGTTGATGTGTGATGCATTAATGTGAATGAAAGTGTGAGCCAACTTGTCAAGTACCAGATTCCTAGGAAAGAGAAGGATCCTGTCAAGTTTACCATACCTTTGACCATAGGCGAAAGATTCAAGGGAAGAGCTCTCTGTGACTTGGGAGCTAGCATAAACTTGATGCCTTTGGCCATCTATAAAAGGTTGGGAACAGGGCATTTCAGACCTGATAATGTCTTGTTACAACTTGCTGTTAGATCTTTTACTCATGCAAAGGGAGTTGTGGAAGATGTGATAGTCACAATAAACAAATTCATGTTTACAGTGGATTTTGTAGTTCTTGACATGGAGGTAGATGAAGATGTACCTTTGCTACTAGGTCGACCATTTTTAAGAATTGGAAGAGCATTGATAGATCTAGCAAATGGTGAACTCACACTCCAAACTCACAGGCCATTTTAAAAATTTAGTCTTTTGGAGTCATTGAAATTTCCAAACGATTTTGATGAAGTCAAGAGTATACAATTGGCAGCTGATACAGAGTTGATGGATAAGATTCTTGCATTGAGAAGTTCTAATCCATTGAATAATGTATTGATCAATGATGTGGATATGGACATCTCAGAAGAGAGTGCTTATAGTGGTGAGCTAGAATGCATGACTTCTCATTTTGTCCCCAACGTTAGTGATATACAACAATTTGCTAAACCAATGCTTCCCTCAACTGAAAAACCACCACAGCTGGAACTGAAGGCACTCCCAAGTCATCTCAGGTATGCATTCCTTGACTCTAAGGATTCTAGCTTACCTATTGTGGTTTCTAATGACTTAACAGATGAACAAGAGGAAAGCCTCCTCCAAGTGGTGAGGAAACACAAGAAAGCCATTGCATGGACGATAGCAGATATTAAAGCAATCAACCCCACTTTCTGTACACACAATATCATCTTGGAGGAGAAACATACACCCAAGATCCAACCTCAGAGAAGATTGAATCTAACTATGAAAGAGGTTGTGAAGAAGGAAGTACTGAAACTCCTTGATGCAGGTATTATTTTTCTAATTTCAAATAGTGAATGGGTTAGTCTAGTGCAGTGTGTACCAAAGAAGGGAGGGATTACTGTGATAAAGAATGAAAAGAATGAGTTGATCCCGACCAGAACTGTTATAGGCAGGCGTATGTGCATAGATTATAGAATCTTAAACGATGCCACTAGAAAGGATAATTTCACCCTTCCCTTCATAGATGAGATTTTAGATAGGCTAGCAGGACACCCTTATTTTTTATTTTTGGATGGCTATTCTGGATATAACCAAATCCTCATAGCACCTGGTGATCAACATAAAACAACTTTTACCTGTCCTTTTGGAAACTTTGCTTATAATAGAATGCCATTTGGACTGTGTAATGCACTAGGAACATTTCAGAGGTGTATGTTAGCTCTCTTTACTGATTTCATAGGTAAGTTTTTAGAAGTGTTCATGGATGATTTTTCCATTATAGGAGACAGTTTCAATGATTGCTTGAACAATCTTGAGAAAGTGCTTAAAAGATGTGAGGAAACTAACCTAGTCCTCAATTTGGAAAAATGCCATTTTATGGTAAGAGAGGGTATTGTTTTAGGCCATAAGGTGTCTGCTAAGGGATCAGAAGTAGAAAGAGCAAAAATTGATGTGATAAGCAATTTACCCCCTCCTGCCAATGTAAAAGGCATCAGAAGTTTTGTAGGACATGCTGGGTTCTACAGGCGTTTTATCAAAGATTTTTCAAAGATAGCTAGACCGCTGTGTGTTCTGTTAGAAAAGGAAAAGAAATTTGATTTTACTGATGAATGTTTTAAATCTTTTGTGCAGCTTAAGGAAAAGCTTGTCGCAGCACCAGTCATAATTCCACCAGATTGGAATTCTGAATTTGAAATCATGTGTGATGCACCTGATTTTGGTGTAGGTGCAGTCAGAGAAGGGAGAGGCTATTCAGAGTCATTTATTATGCTAGTAAATCGTTGGTGGAAACTCAGAGAAATTACACCACCACTGAGAAAGAATTGCTAGCAGTAGTCTTTGCATTGGATAAGTTTAGATCATACATTTTAGGGTCTAAAATTATCATTCATACTGATCGTGTAGCATTGAGATATCTATTTGCTAAGAAAGAATCTAAGCCTAGGTTGATAAGATGGGTGCTCTTGCTGCAGGAGTTTGACATAGAAATCAAAGACAAAAAGGGCACAGAAAATGTAGTAGCTGATCACCTCTCAAGACTGCACATGAAGGATATGGAGGCTCAAGTTGACATCAATGAAAAATTTCCAGATGAGCAACTTTTCCTTTGTGAGGTAACATTTGATCCACGGTATGCTGATTATGCAAATTATTTTTCATGTAAAGTGTTACCTGAAGATCTAAACAGTCATCAGAAGAAAAACTTCCCTCATAAGGTTAAGAGGTACATATGGGATGAACCCTACTTATTTAGGAGATGTGCTGATCAAGTGTTGAGACGTTGCATCCCATATGAAGAAACATTGGACATCATTAAGCACTGTCATTCTTCAGAATACGCAGGTCATTTTGCTGGAACAAGAACAGCAGCCAGAATTCTGGAATGTGGTTTCTATTGGCCATCAATATTCAAAGATGCACAAGCATTTTTGGCCAGCTGTGATAGATGCCAGAGAATGGGTAATATTTCCAAGAGGCAAGAACTGAGCCAAAATTATATCTTAGAGGTGGAGTTATTTGATGTCTGGGTATTGATTTCATGGGACCATTTCCTTCATCAAACAAGTATGAGTATATACTTGTAGCAGTTAATTATGTATCCAAGTGGGTAGAGGCTGCTACTTGCGTTACAAATGATGGAAAAGTAGTGGAGAAGTTTCTTCAAAAGAATATCTTCACTAGATTTGGCATACCCAGGGTACTAATTAGTGATAGAGGGTCTCACTTCTGCAATAAGCTGTTGGAGAAGGTTCTGAAGAAGTATGGAGTAATCCATAAAGTTACCACAGCTTATCATCCATAAGCCAATGGTCAAGTAGAAGTTTCAAACAGAGAACTAAAGAGAATCCTGCAAAAGATTGTGAATGAGTCTAGAAAAGACTGGAGCTTCAAGCTAGATGATGCTCTATGGGTTTACAAAACAACTTTAAAAACTCCTATTGGAATGTCACAATTTAGGATGGTGTATGGCAAGTCGTCTCATCTGCTAGTGGAGTTGGAACACAGGTCATATTGGGCTGTAAAACTGTTGAATATGGACTATGAAAAACTGTCATCTGCTAGAGGCTTCTATAACTAGATGAGATGGATGAATGGCGCCTTGAAGCCTATGAAAATCATGAGATGTACAAGCAGAAGGCGAAAAATTACCATGATAAGAAGATTGTCAAACGAGAGTTAAAACCTGGACAATATGTATTGCTCCACAATACCAAGATTAGCTTATTTCCAGGAAACTTAAATCTAGATGGTCTGGACCATTTAGAATCAAGAGTGTTTCCCCATATGGAGCTATTGAATTGTTTGATAACAAGTCCACTGACTCTTTTGTTGTGAATGGACAGTTTTTTTCTGACGCTAAAATCTAATTTCGCCTAGATTCTTCGCCTGACAACAAGTTGGTTTTGGCGAAGTATCATTTAATTTGCCTAGAAACTGCCTGTTTTTGAAAATATTTTTGGCGAGGTAGCATTCATTTCGCCTCATTTAATTCGCCAGAACCTCTTTTGAAGGCGAAATAATCAATATGTCTTCACTTTTATCACCAGTTAGGTCGTTTAAGGCAAGCTCATTCTTTCTTGCATATTTCTGAATTTTATAACACCTGCATTTTAGGCGACAAATTATTTTGCCACTTAAATAGGTGCATTGCAATTATTCCCGTTGGATGACACGGGGTGAGGCTAAAACTTTACGCCTTCTGTCTAGTTCTTTCATCGTTGCACCTATTCTCTGATTACCTCATTAACCCTAATTCGATTTTACCGTTGCCATTACTTTGCTCTCTGAGATTTTCAATTGTTCACAAACCCTAAATCGCGAATCTCTTATTTTGATTCTTATTGTCGATCGATCTCATTCACAGTAAACAAACAAGGTATGTTTAATTTCTTCTCTCTCAGTTTTATGTGAAGCTGATAACTGTTTTAGGTTTATCTGTGTTGTGATGTTAGTCGAAACTGTTAGGGTGTTAATATAGCGTTTGGGTTAATGGTAATGTTGTCGAAATTATGTGAGTTTTACAATGAACATGAACGATTTTTAGTTGGGTGTTTCATTTATGTGATTATAATTGCATTGTTGACAGTAGTTGTTAGTTTTAAGCTGTAAAACATGGTTTAGAGCTTGATTGCTGAATGTATTTTGTAAATGCTGAACTCATGTTGCGACATACTGTCAAACTGTGTATTGTTGATAATGCTGATGTGCTGCTGAACTTTAATTCTGTCAATTTGATATATGATTATAACTATTGAACTATGGTTTCGAATTGCAGATTATGGCTAAAAGAAAGAGCGACAACACTTCTAGCCCAGCTAAAAAGGGCAAGAAAGCCAAGACTTCAGCTAAACTGAAGGTCTTTGACGAGAAAAATTATCACGTTAGGGTGGTTCTTCCATCTTCATCCAAGTCGCCCAAGCAGAAAGGGGTGCAGATTGGCTCCAATAAGAAGAAAAGTGTGGGAAGCACACCAAATACCCCTTCTACACCAAATGCTCAAAAGGGGGGTGTATCTGCTGACAAATTAACATTGGCTAAAAAGCAGTCAACAGTTGTGGAAAAGGTGACATCTAGTTCACCTAAACTGTCTAAGGATAAGTCCAAGATAAAGAGCCCTTCTAAAAAGGACAACTTGCAATTCTGGCAAGAGAAGGGGATTTTACTAGATGATCTTGAAGATAGACGCTTTGGACATTACCTATGGGCTTGGCAAATGGAGCAGTTGGTGGAATATCCCATGAAGGTAAATGCCACTCTGGTGGAAGAGTTCTATGATAAAGCTCCAGAGGAGTTGGACACTCCTTTTGAAATCAGAGGCCACCAAGTCGATATATCACCACAGTCTATTTGCAGCTATTATGTACTGATGGAGGCCAACAATCAAGGTGACAGGGGAATGGAAGCCTCAGAGCTTACTAAGGATGAATTAAGAAGTTTGAGGAGATTTCAGTATCCAACTCAAGGATCTGAAAGAGATGTTTTGGCAAGTGAATTGGACATTCACACTGCCATTTGCCTAACTTGGCTAAGGGATAACGTGATGCCTAGAAATAAAGGTAGTAGGTTCACAGCAGTTGAAAAGAAGTTCCTCAGAGACTTCAACCAAGGAAAATTCATTCATCTAGGGCAGTTGATCTTCTCAGAATTGAAAAGGAGAATCAGAGTCTAAGGAATGAGAAGTCCAGGCAGAAAACTTTGTACTTCCCATCCCTCATTACAGGTCTCCTAGAGAGATATGGAGTCCAAAGCAAGAAGAAAGATGTGTGGTTGGCTGCTTCAAGACCACACACTATTGGATTAGAATTGAGACTCTGGGAGAGTAGGGTTGGAAAAGAGACTACCTGCACTAAAGCAGTGGAAAAAGTTAAGGAACTGAAGACTTTGAAGGAAACCAAGAAGTCTAGTGTTTAGAGAAATAGTCTCTCATCTCCTACTACAATGGAAGCACCAATTGAGAAACTATTGTCAACTCCTACCAATAGCAGTAGAGAGGAAAGTGGAAGGGCAGCTGAGCCTTCATCAAGAGAGCAGTTTGATGATTCAATATCTGACATTATAAACAAGAAGATTGAAGAAAAAATTGCTGAGTTCTTCAAATCCATTTCCACTCCACAAGATTTTATTAGAATGTGGGAGATGCATAGGGCAAAGGAAAACGCCTCTCCAGTGGGTTTTGCTAGATTCTCGGCTAATAATTCAATTAGGGAACCACCAAGAGCGGAGGAACCTATGGGCAATCAAGAGAATTTACAGTCAGAGCAAGAAGATCCATTGGATAATCAACCTGAGGTGCCTACATAGACATTTGAAGAAGTTATTGTTTGTCAACAAAGTATAATTGAGCAATTGGACTTAGCATCAGAAGATGTAGTGCATCAAATTTTTGAAGCTGATGAAAGATATGTGGACACAGGGAAATCTGTTATGTTGGAGTCTGCAACTGGTAATGATAGGGATGATGATTCTGAAGATTGTGAAGAGATTGATACTGCAACAATCGAAGAGCAAAGCAAATTGTTGGCTCATTATGATGAAGCTGCAGGTTTACCGGTATCAAGTCATGAAGATGGTAAGGAATCAAGTTCTCAACTTCAAGCCGAGGAACAGCAACAGGAGGAAAATCAGTTAGAGTTGAATGGAGATCAGACAACTCAAGTACTGTGTATTTCAACTTGTCAGGTTCCTGATAATTTCAAACTTCTGGGTTGTACAACTGAGAATCCACCACAGTTCACTGAGGAATACATTCCAAGACTCTACATTCTGCATCCAGAGGTTCACAGACTGGTGAATATGTCAAGGATCGGGATTTTCTCTCAGGGCCAATCTATGGAACAGTCTTATTACTCTTTGGCTATAGTACCTTTTTGTCCTACTGAGTCTATCTGCCAGGACGTTGAAGATAATGGCAATGGTTCTGAAGCTGAATCTGATGAATGCTCTGCTTGTGGTTCTTTGGGACGTGAAGATAATATCATTATAGATGAAGAATATGCTCAAGAGATTGCTGCAAGAAACAGTAGGAAATGGTGGCATTTTCTGGCTCCTGTCTTTGTTGGAGATGACAATGATGAAGAGGACTACCCTACCTTGGAAACTCTATCAACTGCTGTACCATTAGATTTTCAGATTCCTACAATAGAGATTGGTTCTGTTCTTATTTGGGATTGGAAGTCTAACAGATCTCCATGGGGCAAGGATTCTGCTTTAGTAATTCCAAATAAATTCAGAACTGAATTTTTCCTGCAGATTAGGGAATACATCAGCAGAACTTATATTCCAGCGAATCCTCCTACACTGAGAAGAAAAAGGAAGATTCTTGCTTCAAAATCTGAGGAAGTAAGTCATGATGAAGACTGCATGCCAGCTCTTAAGGAAAATCCATCTACTCTTAAGCAATACAAGAGAAAGCAGAAGACAAATCTGGAGAAATCTTCTCAGAGAGTGACTAGAGCAATGACCACTAGAGCTGCTGCTGACACTGAAGTTGAAGTTCGAGTTTCTGTTGTAGAGCACTTAAATTTGAGGGTACCATCTCCAGGTACTAATACACTTCCTAGTTCATCTCCAACATCTTCTTGTCCAAGAATGCAGAAGTTAATCCCAAAGCCCAAGAAGAGGAGACTGAGCACTAAATCTTCTCAACAGTCCAAATCAGATGATTCTTTAAGTGATTTTTAGTTCTATTTGACTTTTATTCTTTTGTAATATTTAGGATTAGTTTTTATTTTGTCATTTTAAGAGTAATGTGAATTTGCTTTCTATTGTTTATGTTTAGTAAAGAGTAATGTGTTTCCTTGAGTCTTTATTTTTAAATTTTCAAGAGTCATGTGATTGATTATTTTGTCTTTATTTTTGTCTGTTAAAAGAGTAATGTGATTGCTAGTTAATAACTATTACAAAGAGTTTTGAATTTTATGTTGGGGGTTCTATTCCCCAAACAGAGTGAGTTGAGTCTACAGGAAGTAATATTAACTATGAAACCATTTCTCAGTTTGATTCTTGAAGTTTACAGGTCACTCTGCAAGGATTTTGATGAAACAGTGTGTTGAGGCGAGATAGAACTCAAATCGCCAGAATGATCGCCTTGTGTAAGGCGAGATCTCTGCTTCTCGCCTGGTTGGTAAATTATTTCATATGGTATAGGCGAATGGTTAGGGCGATATATTTTTTATTTCGCCTAATTTTGGATTTCTCTTTTGGCGACATTTCTATCTTGTTTAATATTTTGCTTGCATGATCTGTATTTCGCAATGACATTATTCCTATATGTCACTCTTAAATGGCGACTTCTATATTTCGCCTGGGTATTTCGCCTAAGGTTAGCGATCAATTTCTTTCTCGCCTATTGTTATTTCGCCTAACCAATTTTCTTTTTGCACTTAATTTGGGCGACTTATCCTCTGATAATGGTGACATTCAGGTACTTTGCCTAACTTTCTGGTTCATTGTTTTATACATTCCCTCCTCTCCTTCTATTCATTTCTGTTCTCTTGAGCATTGAGGACAATGATTTCTCTTAAGTTGGGGGTGGGGTAGCAATCACGTTGCTATTATTCTTTGTGTTTAGTTTTATAGTTTGATTTTTTTTTCTTTGTGTTTAGTTTTAGGATATTAGGTCTGAGTGCATGATTGAGCTTACATTGCTAATAATTCAAAGTGATTTAGTTTTTCATAAAATGAGTTTTCAAACAGTAAAACAAGTGTTCAAAACAAGCAGTTTTGATGAGCAATTTTTGACAAATTTCTTTGAACACTGATGAAGATTCTGGTTAGTTTTGAATTGTGAATAAGTTGATGAGTTTTGATAAGGAAATAGTGGAGAAAACCTTGGGTGGAATGTGAGGTTTTGAGATTAATTCTATGCCTTTTTCTTCATGAGAAGGGTTATTTTTATTCTCTTCCTTATTAAACACATTTATCTGAAAAATTTTATTCTATAGAAATCAGAACCTTCATAGGTTTGCTTTGAATTTCTCATACATTCCTCAAGTGTACAGGGCATTGGTCGGGTAAAGTCTGTCTTTATTCTGCCAAGGAAAATGATCTAATTTGAGAGAGTGAGTGAAACTACTAAATAGTCTTTGCCTACTTGATATAACCAGACCTTGATATGTGTGAGGTAAACCATCTTGTTTTCATTCTCATTAAAATCTTTTCTTTGGTCCCTAATCCAGTTTAAACCATAAAGATAGAGATATAATCTCAATCCTACCCTTTGGACTTACCATTAAATTTGGGATTGAAAAGATGGGAAGTGAGGATTATCTTAAAGAGTGTTTCTAAAGCTGCTAAAAGCAGAGTTTACGCTAAAAATAAAAAATTTAAAAAAAAAAGAAAAAAAAAAGAACTGACACAATTAAGTGAAATGAGCATTGTTTATAAATAAAGTAGTACATGAATAAAGTATCATAGAGTGGGGAGACACTAAAAGAGTGAAAAATTGAGGAATTAAGAGGAATTTAGTGGTATGTCCAAACTTGGATTCCTTGAAGAAATTCATAAGCTAACTGAACCCCATTTTCCCTATATTTACAAATCAGAGATTCTAAGGCAGATAAAGAGGTAGTACTAAACTTAGGAACCTCTAAGTGCTGTACAGTGTAGGAGTGAAGTTCAATTTTCGTGAGGTTCTTAAAATTGTCTTCATACGTGCTTGTGAAACACTAGAATCACATTTTCCTTGGTACGAAATTCTGATTCTTAAAGTGACTAATGTATTGAGTGAGTAACTCTTAGGATTCTGAGAGATCAAACACTTATGAGAGACTACAATGAGGAAGTAGTTTCAATACTTGATTACTTGAATCTTCTCAGATACTTTGTTACATGAAGAAAGTGACCAGTTTTTGAATTAGTTGATTGGAAATTTTGAAAAAAAGAGCAGGTCACTGTTTGGAAAATTTTCAAAACATTACTTGATGAATTGCTTTGAATTATGATATAAGTTTGCAGTGATTGCTGTCTCAGTAGATTTTTAGTCAGTTTGCTTTAGGACATGCAAAAGGCTAAGTTTGGGGTAATTGATAGGTTTAGAATTTACATATGTTTTAGCATCTTTTATGAGTATAAATGTAATGAAATTGAAACAAAAAGATGAGATATTGAATACATTTCTAGTAATTCTAGACTATTATTGCTGAGACAGAGACTTGGATGAAAAGTTGTGAAAAATGAGCTAAAACGTGCAAATTCAGAAGAAAGAAGAACTAAATCAGAATTTCATCCAATGTAAGCAAAATGGCGAAATGATGATGCTAAGAAAAGAATTCGCCTGATGATCTCGCCATGATTCGGAGAGAAGGGCGACGTAGCAGGCGACATAAAGCCCTTTTCGCCTTGAAGAGTACAGCATGAAAGGCGACTCAGAGATTCCTCGCCTTTGCATATCGCTTTCTTGATAGAAAATTAGGCGATGAAGATGAAGGCTCGCCTACCTTGAGGCGATGTTTTAGGCGATAAAAGAGGGATGTCGCCAAAGCTAAGGATTATCATAGGCGACATTTGATGAGACATCGCCTAAAGAGATTATATCTGGAAGGTTGCTTTGGCAAAATATGTCCACTCGCTTGAGCATCAGGCAACGTATTAGGGCAACATTTAGGATATTTTGCCTGGAAAGAGTTGAAGCTCGGCGATCAAGACAAGCGAGATGTGAAGAAGTCGTTTCGTTCAGGCTAAGAAACTGGCGACATAAATGGAGAAAAATGTTACTTCGCCTATTTGTGTTTCTTTGTTGATTTTATTTCGTAATTGCCACTGAGCCAAGCTCTATAAATACGAGCTCAGATAAAGCAATTAGTGTGAAGTTTTTTAGAGAAAAAACAGTTTTAGCTGTATAAATTTCACTCTTGACATTCTGATATACTTTAAGAGAAATTCTAGATTCTTCTATACGCTTTATTCAACATCTTCAGAGAAGTTTCTTGAAGAAGTCTTGTGCTCTATTTTTCTTGATCATTAAGATTTAGCTTGAAGATTGTGAAGCAACAATTGTGACAGAGTCTAGCTTCAATCTTCCTTGGTAAGATTTAGATCTTGAGCATGTCGATGATGATTTCCTGTACTTGATTGAATATGCTGAAGTAGATGTGCTAGCTAAAAGCTCAGTGGATTTATTGAATATTGATTGTTGATTATCATTTCGATTGCAAAGTTTCTTGTTCAATTATAGCCAGATCTACTGGATTTCATGAGCTAATTGAATTATAAGGATGAGAGTTACGTAATATTGTTAATCTGAGACTTGATTTAGACCAGAGATGGCGATTAGGTTTCTGATTTAAGAACAGAGGATCGTAGTACTAGAGATAGACTACAGCGAAAATCTGTTGTTGAGTTTAAAGAAGGTGATATGGTGTGGGTTCATCTGAGGAAGGAATGATTCCCTTCTAAGAGAAAGAACAAACTTATGCCTAAGGGTGAAGGTCCTTACAATATCATCAAAAGGGTAAATCGAAATGCTTACAAAGTGGAATTACCATCAACTTATAAAGTTTCCAACACTTCCAATGTAAGTGACTTAGCTAAGTATAAGGAGGATACCATGCAAATTTCTGTCGTGGGTAATCTTTTTCAAGAAGGGGAGGATGATGGAGGTCCATCTAGCCTAGCCTATCAAGATGCCATGGACATGGACCTTTGTGCACCTTTGGGAGATGGTGGAAAATCAAGCATTATTGGACCTGAAATAGCAGCTGGGTATGACCAGAAAATGGGGTTTCTTTTAAAGCCATTTGGGCTGTTTCAAGCCCTCATAAATGGTGACTATAGAGAGGCCCAATCTGAACAACTTAACCTTTGAAATCTTGTCTTTATTTCAATTTTATTATGGCTGTTGCTAATGCCTATTTAGTTACATTTATTGTAGGCAGTTTTATTTCCTTTCAACTTTCAATGTAATGCTCCCTATTTAAAAGAAGAAATAGATGAAGTAAAGCATCATATTTTGAAAGAAAAAATATTTGAGTGTTTAAACACCTAGGTTATGTTTGTTTCCAAAAAAATTCAAGGGTTTTATAAGTTTCCAAAAACTATTGGGTTTTGTATGTTTCCAAAAACATTCAACTTGTTTTTATCTTATTTATAATATACATCCACCACGCCATCAACACAATTGAGTCCCCAAAGGCAAATAAGGGCCTCTTGCTACTACACGGGACAGATTACAGGTCTCCACATCATTTCATAATGTTTTTGCAACTATTGGTCATGTGCATACTACCCTATCCTCCTACTTGTGTAGTTACTCATGTTTTGAGCAACCAAGGCATGTGGTTGTTTTTCAACGATAGCCGAATCAAACATTGTAATCATAGAAAGGTTAATGGGCATGAATAATGGTGTTTTGAATGACTCCCAACCTCGTTTGATGCACTATATTCGATGAACATAGCTAATGAGCACGGATCATAGTCTCTGATCGCCATTCTTAGTACACTCTTTTAGATGCCATTGACTCCCCAAAGGCAAAAAAGGGCCTATTTCTATTACACATGATAGATTATGGGTCTCCACATCATTTAATAATGTATTTGCAACTATTGGATGTGAGTGCATACCATACCATCATCCTACTTATCTAGTTACTCATGTTTTTTGCAACCAATGCATGTGGTCATTTTTCGATGATAACCAAAGCGCACGTTTTACTTTTAGAAAGGTTAAGGGGCATGAATAACGGTGATTTAAAGGACTCCCTATCTCGTTTGATGGTTTGTGATCGTTAATCATTGCTCGTGATCACGGATCATTGTTTGTGATCTGCCACTCATAATACACTCTTTTAGATGCCATGGACTCCTCAAAGGCAAAGAAGGGCCTCTTGCTACTACACAAGACAGATTATGGGTATCCACACCATTTCATAATGTTATGGCAATTATTGGATATGAGTACATACCAATCCAACCTCAAACTTATCTAGTTACTCATGTTTTGAGCAACTAATGTTTTGGCAACCATTGGATATGAGTGCATACCACCGCATCCTCGTACTTTACTACTTACTCATGTTTTCAGCAACCAAGGCATGTGGCAATTTTTCAATGATAGCCGGAGCGCACGTTTTAATCATAGAAAGGTTATTGCGCATAAAATATAGTGTTTTGAATGACTCCCAACCTCGTTTAATGCACTATAATCGTTGATCATAGCTAATGATCACGGATCATAGTTTGTGATCATCATTCATAGTACACTCTTATAGATACCATTGAGTCCCCAAAGGCAAAGAATAGTCTCTTGCTACTACACAGGACAGATTATGGGTCTCCACATCATTTCATAATGTTTTTGTAACTATTGGATATGAGTGCATACCACCCAATCCTCCTACTTGTCGAGTTACTCATGTTTTGAGCACCTGGGCATGCGGTCATTTTTTGACGATAGCCGAATCAAACATTATAATCACAGAAAGGTTATTGGGCATGAATAATGGTGTTTTGCATGACTCCCAACCTCTTTTGATTCGCTATATTCGATGAACGTAGCTAATGATCACGGATCATAATCTGTGATAGCCATTCTTATTACACTCTTTTAGATGCCAATGACTCCCCAAACCAAAGAAGGGCCTCTTGCAACTACAGATGACTGATTATGGGTCTCCAAATCATTTCATAATGTTTTGGCAACCATTGGATAATAGGGCATACCACCCCATCCTCTTACTTGTCTAGTTACGCAAGTTTTGAGCGACCAAGGGATGTGGTCGTTTTTCGATGATAGCCGAAGAGCACGTTTTAAGCATAGAATGGTTATAAGGCATGAATAATAGTGATTTGAATGACACACAACCTCGTTTGGTGCACTCTATTCGTTGATCAAAGCTAATGATCAAGGATCATAGTTTGTGATCGCCATTCATAGTACACTCTTATAGATACCATTGAGTCCCAAAGGCAAAGAAGAGCCTCTTGCTACTACACAAGACAGATTACGGGTCTCCTAATCATTTCATAATGTTTTTGCAACTATTAGATATTAGTGCATACCACCCCATCCTCCTACTTGTCTAGTTGCTCATGTTTTTAGCAACCAAGGCATGTGGTCATTTTTCTATGATAGCCGAAGCGCACGTTTTACTCTTAGAAAGGTAAAGGGGCATGAATAATGGTGATTTGAAGGAATCCCAATCTCGTTTGATGGTTTGTGATTGTTGATCATTGATCGTGATCACGGATCATTGTTTGTGATCTGCCACTCACAGTACACTCTTTTAGATGCCTTGGACTCCTCAAAGGCAAATGAGGGCCTCTTGCTACTACGCAAGTCAGATTATGGGTATCCATACCATTTCATAATGTTTTGGCAATTATTGGATATGAGTACATACCAATCAATTCTCATACTTGACTAGTTGCTCATGTTTTGAGAAACTAAGGCGTATGGTCATTTCATAATGTTTTGGCAACCATTAGATATGAGTACATACCACCCCAGCCTCCTACTTCTCTAGTTACTCATGTTTTGAGCAACTAAGGCATGTGGTCATTTTTCGATGATAGCCGAAGCGCACGTTTTAATCATAGAAAGGTTATTGCGCATGAAATATAGTGATTTGAATGACTCCCAACCTCGTTTGATGCACTATAATCGTTAATCATAGCTAATGATCACGGATCATAGTCTGTGATCCCCATTCATAGTACACTCTTATAGATACCATTGACTCCCAAAAGGCAAAGAAGGGCCTCTTGCTACTACACATGTCAGATTACGGGTCTCCACATCATTTCATAATGTTTTTGCAACTATTGGATATGAGTGCATACCACCCAATCCTCCTACTTGTCTAGTTACTCATGTTTGAGCCACCTGGGCATGTGGTTGTTTTTCGACGATAGCCAAATCAAACATTATAATCACAGAAAGGTTATTGGGCATGAATAATGGTGTTTTGCATAACTCCCAACCTCTTTTGATTCACTATATTCGATGAACGTAGCTAATGATCACGGATCATAATCTGTGATCGCAATTCTTATTACACTCTTTTAGATGCCAAGGACTCCCCAAACCAAAGAAGGGCCTCTTGCCACTACAGATGACTGATTATGGGTCACCAAATCATTTCATAATGTTTTGGCAACCATTGGATACTATGGCATACCACCCCATCCTCTTACTTGTCTAGCTACTCATGTTTTGAGCAACCAACGGATGTGGTCGTTTTTCGATGATAGCCGAAGAGCACGTTTTAATCATAGAATGGTTATTGGGCATGAATAATAGTGATTCGAATGACACACAATCTCATTTGGTGCACTATAATCGTTGATCATAACTAATGATCACGGATTATAGTTTGTGATCGCCATTCATAGTACACTCTTATATATACCATTTAGTCACCAAAGGCAAAGAAGAGACTCTTGCTACTACACAGGACAGATTACGGGTCTCCACATCATTTCATATTGTCTTTGCAACCATTAGATATGAGTGCATACCACCCCATCCTCCTACTTGTCTAGTTGCTCATGTTTTTAGCAACCAAGGCATGTGGTTATTTTTCGATGATAGCAGAAGCGCACGTTTTACTCTTAGAAAGGTTAAGGGGCATGAATAATGTTGATTTGAAGGAATCCCAATCTCGTTTGATGGTTTGTGATTGTTGATCATTGCTCGTGATCACGAATTGTTATTTGTGATTTGCCACTCACAATACACTCTTTTAGATGCCTTGGACTCCCTAAGGCAAATGAGGGACTCTAGCTACTACACAAGTCAGATTATGGGTATCCATACCATTTCATAATGTTTTGGCAATTATTGGACATAAGTACATACCAATCCATTCTCGTACTTGTCTAGTTACTCATCTTTTGAGAAACCAAGGCGTATGGTCATTTCATAATGTTTTGGCAACCATTGGATATGAGTGCATACCACCCCATCCTTCTACTTGTCTAGTTACTCATGTTTGAGCAACTAAGGCATGTGGTCATTTTTCGATGATAGCCGAAGCGCACGTTTTAATCATAGAAAGGTTATTGCGCATGAAATATAGTGATTTGAATGACTCCCAACCTCTTTTGATGCACTATAATCGTTAATCATAGCTAATGATCACGGATCATAGTCTGTGATCGCCATTCATAGTACACTCTTATAGATACCATTGACTCCCCAAAGGCAAAGAAGGGCCTCTTGCTACTACAAATGGAAGATTACGAGTCTCCACATCATTTCATAATATTTTTTCAACTATTGGATATGAGTGCATACCACCCAATCCTCCTACTTGTCTAGTTACTCATGTTTTGAGGCACTTGGGATGTGGTCTTTTTTCGACAATAGTCAAATCAAACATTATAATCACAGAAAGGTTATTGGGCATGAATAATGGTGTTTTGAATGACTCCCTACCATATTTGATGCACTATATTCGATGAATATAGCTAATTATCACGGATCATAGTCTGTGATCGTCATTCTTAATACACTCTTTTAGAAGCCATGAACTCCCCAAAGCAAAGAAGGGCCTCTTGCTACTACAGATTGCTGATTATGGGTCTCCACATCATTTCATAATTTTTTGGCAACCATTTTATATGAGGACATACCACCCCATTCTCCTACTTGTCTAGTTACTCATGTTTTGGCCACCAAGGCATGTGATCGTTTTTCAATAATAGCCGAAGCGCACATTTTAATCATAGAATGGTTATTGGGCATGAATAATAGTGATTTGAATGACAAACAACCTCATTTGGTGCACTATAATCGTTGATTATAGCTAATGACCACAGATCATAGTCTGTGATTTCCATTCATAATACACTCTTTTAGATGCCATGGACTCCCCCAAGACAAAGAAGGGCCTCTTGCTACTACACATGACAGATTATGGGTCTCCTTATCATTTAATAATGTTTTTGCAACTATTGGATATGAGTGCATACCACCCAATCCTTCTACTTGTCTAGTTACTCAAGTTTTTAGCAACCAAGGCCTCTTGCACCTTTTGCTCTTAGAAAGATTAAGGGGCATGAATAATGGTGATTTGAAGGAATCCATATCTCGTTTGATGGTTTGTGATCGTTGATCATTGCTCGTGATCACGGACCATTGTTTGTGATCCGCCACTCACAATACACTCTTTTAGATGCCTTGGACTCCCCAATGGCAAAGGAGGACCTTTTGCTACTACACAAGTCAGATTATGGGTATCCACAGCATTTCATAATGTTTTGGAAATTATTGGATATGAGTACATACCAATCCATCCTCATACTTGTCTAGTTACTCATGTTTTGAGCAACTAATGCGTATGGGAATTTCATAATATTTTTGCAACCATTGGATATGAGTGCATACCACCCCATCCTCCTACTTGTCTAGTTACTCATGTTTTGAGTAACTAAGGCATGTGGTCATTTTTCGATGATAGCCGAAGCACACGTTTTAATCATAGAAAGGTTATTGCAAATGAAATGTAGTGATTTGAATGACTCCCAACCTCATTTGATGCACTATAATCGTTGATCATAGCTAATGATCACGGATCATAGTCTGTGATAGCATTCATAGTACACTCTTATAGATACCATTGAGTCTCCAAAGGCAAAGAAGCGCCTTTTGCTACACAGGATAGATTACGGGTCTCCACATCATTTCATAATATTTTGCAACTATTGGATATGAGTGCATACCACCCAATCCTCCTACTTGTCTAGTTACTCATGTTTTAGCAACCAGGGCATTTGGTCGTTTTTTCGAGGATAGCCAAATCAAACATTATAATCATAGAAAGGTTATTGGGCTTAAAAAATAGTGTTTTCAATGACTCCTAACCTCATTTGATGCACTATATTTGATGAACATAGCTAATGATCAGGGATCATAGTCTGTGATCGACATTCTTAATACACTCTTTTAGATGCCATGGACTCCCCAAAGTAAAGAATGGCCTCTCGCTACTACAGCTGTCTGATTATGGGTCTCCACATCATTTCATAATGTTTTGGCAAACATTGGATATTAGGGCCTACCACCCTATCCTTCTACTTGTCTTATTACTCATGTTTTGAGCAACTAAGGCATGTGATCATTTTTCGATGATAGCCGAAGCGCACGCTTTACTCTTAGAAAGGTTAAGGGGCATGAATAATGTTGATTTAAAGGAATCCCAATCTCGTTTGATGGATTGTGATTATTGATCATAGCTCGTGATCACAGATCGTTATTTGTGATTTGCCACTCACAATACACTCTTTTAGATGCCTTGGACTCCCCAAAGGCAAATGAGGGCCTCTTGATACTACACAAGTCAGATTATGGGTATCCATACCATTTCATAATGTTTTGGAAATTATTGGATATGAGTACATACCAATCCATTCTCATACTTGTCTAGTTACTCAGGTTTTGAGAAACTAAGGCGTATGGTCATTTCATAATGTTTTAGCAACCATTGGATATGAGTGCATACCACCCTATCCTCCTACTTGTCTAGTTACTCATGTTTTGAGCAACTAAGGCGTGTGGTCATTTTTCGATGATAGCCGAAGCACACGTTTTAATCATAGAAAGGTTATTGCGCATGAAATATAGTGATTTGAATGACTCCCAACCTCGTTTGATGCACTATAATCGTTAATCATAGCTAATGATCACGGATCATAGTTTGTGATCGCCATTCATAGTACACTCTTATAGATACCATTGACTCCCTAAAGGAAAAGAAGGGCCTCTTGCTACTAAATAGGACAGATTACGGGTCTCCACATCATTTCATAATGTTTTTGCAACTATTCGATATGAGTTCATACCACCCAATCCTCCTACTTGTCTAGTTACTCATGTTTTGAGCCACCTGGGCATGTGGTCGTTTTTCGACAATAGCCAAATTAAACATTATAATCACATAAAGGTTATTGGGCAAGAATACTGGTGTTTTAAATGACTCCCTACCTCATTTGATGCACTATATTCGATAAACATAGCTAATGATCACGGATCATAGTCTGTGATCGTCATTCTTAATACACTCTTTTAGATGCCATGGACTCCTCAAAGTAAAGAATGGCCTCTTGCTACGACAGATTGCTGATTATGGGTCTCCACATCATTTCATAATTTTTAGGCAACCATTTTATATGAGGGCATACCATCCCATCCTCCTACTTGTCTAGTTACTCATGTTTTGAGAGACTAAGGCATTAGATCGTTTTTCGATATTAGCTGAAGCGCACATTTTAATCATAGAATGGTTATTGGGCATGAATAATAGTGATTTGAATGTCAAACAAACTCATTTGGTGCACTAAAATCGTTGATTATAGCTAATGACCACAGATCATTGTCTGTGATTGCCATTCATAATACACTCTTTTAGATGCCATGGACTCCCTAAAGGCAAAGAAGGGCCTCTTGCTACTACACATGACAGATTATGGGTCTCCACATCATTTAATAATATTTTGGCAACTATTGGATATGAGTGCATACCACCCAATCCTCCTACTTGTCGAGTTACTCATGTTTTTAGCAACCAAGGCATGTGGTCATTTTTCGATGATAGCCGAAGCGCACCTTTTGCTCTTAGAAAGGTTAAGGGGCATGAATAATGGTGATTTGAAGGAATCCAGATCTCGTTTGATGGTTTGTGATCGTTGATCATTGCTCGTGATCACGGACCATTGTTTGTGATCCGCCACTTACAATACACTCTCTTAGATGCCTTGGACTCCCCAATGGCAAAGGAGGGCCTCTTGCTACTACACAAGTCAGATTATGGGTATCCACACCATTTCATAATGTTTTGGAAATTATTGGATATGAGTACATACCAATCCATCCTCATACTTGTCTAGTTACTCATGTTTTGAGCAACTAATGCGTATGGGCATTTCATAATATTTTTGCAACCATTGGATATAAGTGCATACCACCCCATCCTCTTACTTGTCTAGTTACTCATGTTTTGAGTAACTAAGGCATGTGGTCACTTTTCGATGATAGCCGAAGTGCACATTTTAATCATAGAAAGGTTATTGCAATTGAAATGTAGTGATTTAATGACTCCCAACCTCATTTGATGCACTATAATCGTTGATCATAGCTAATGATCATGGATCATAGTCTGTGATCGCCATTCATAGTACACTATTATAGAAACCGTTGAGTCCCCAAAGGCAAAGAATGGCCTTTTCCTACTACACAGGATAGATTACGGGTCTCCACATCATTTCATAATGTTTTTGCAACTATTGGATATGAGTGCATACCACCCAATCCTCCTACTTGTCTAGTTATTCATGTTTTAGCAACAAGGGCATGTGGTCGTTTTTCGACGATAGCTGAATCAAACATTGTAATCATAGAAAGGTTATTGGGAATTAACAATGGTGTTTTGAATGACTCGCTACCTCGTTTGAAGCACTATATTCGATGAACATAGCTAATGATCACGGATCATACTCTGTGATCGCCATTCCTAATATCTTCTTTTACATGCCATGGACTCCCCAAAGCAAAGAAGGGCCTTTTTCTACTACAGATGACTGATTATGGGTCTCCACATCATTTCATATTGTTTTGGCAACCATTAGATATGAGGGCATACCACCCCATCCTCCTACTTGTCTAGTTACTCATATTTTGAGCAACCAAGGCATGTGGTCATTTTTCGATGATAGACGAAGCGCACGTTTTAGTCATAGAAAAGTTATTGCACATGAAATATAGTGATTTGAATGACTCCCAACCTCGTTTGATGCACTATAATCGTAAATCATAGCTAATGATCACGGACCATACTCTGTGATCGCCATTCCTAATACACTCTTTTACTACGCGTAATCTATCATCTGTAATAGCAAGAGGCTCTTCTTTGCCTTAGGGGAGACAATGGCATCTAAAAGAGGATACTGTGAATGGCGATCAGAGACGATCATCAGTGATCAAGAGCTGTGAGCAATGATCATAGTTTATCAAAACAACCACAAGGTGGGGAGTAAGTCAAACCACAATTGTTCATGCCCATTAACCTTTCTATGTTGAAAACGTGTGCTTTTGCTATCGTTGAAAAATGACCACATGCCTCGGTTGCTCAAAACATGAGTAACTACACAAGTAGGAGGATGGGGTGGTATGCACTAATATCCAATAGTTGCCGAAATATTATGAAATGATGTGAAAACCCATAATCTATCATGTCAGCAAGAGGCCCTTCTTTGCCTTTCGGGAGTCTAGGCATCTAAAAGATTGTACTGTAAATGGCGATCACAAACTTTGATCGGTGATCACAAGCTGTGATGAACGATCAAAATGCATCAAACAATGTTCGGAGTAAGTCAAATCACAATTATACATTCATATTAACCTTTCTATGTTTAAAACGTGTGCTTCTGCTATCGTCAAAAAATGACCACATTTCTTGGTCGCTCAAAACATATGTAACTAGACAAGTAAGAGGATGGGGTGGTATGCACTCATATCCAATCGTAGCCGAAACATTATAAAATGATGTAAAACCCGTAATCTACCAAGTGTACTAGCAAGAGGCCCTTCTTCGCCTATGGGGAGTCCGGGCATCTAAAAGAGGGTACTGTAAATGGCGATCACAGACAACAATCAGTGATCACGAGCTGTGATCAATTATCTGAGTACATCAAACAATGTAGGGAGTAAGTCAAATCACAATTATTCATTCCCATTTACCTTTCTATGTTGAAAACGTGTGCATCTTCTATTTTCGAAAAATTACCACATTTCTTGGTTGCTTAAAACATGAGTAACTAAACAAGTAGGATGATGGGGTGATATGCACTCATATCCAATAGTTGCCAAAACATTATGCACTGATGTGGAGACCCATAATCTGTCATGTGTAGTAGCAAGAGGCCTTTCTTTGCCTTTCGGGAGTTCACGGCATCTAAAAGAGTGTACTATGAATGGCGATCAAAGACTATGATATGTGATCACGAGCTGTGATTAATGATCACAGTGCATGAAACAAGGTGGGTAGTAAGTCAAATCACAATCATTCATGCCCATTAACCTTTCTATGATGTACACATGTGCTTTTACTATCGTCGAAAAACAACCACATGCCTCGGTTGCTCAAAACATGATTAACAAGAAAAGTATTAGTATTGGGTGGTACGCACTAATATCCAAAGTTTCCAAAACATAATGAAATGATGTGAAAACCCATAATCTATCATGTGTTTGAGCAAGAGGCCCTTTTTTGCCTATGGGGAGTCCAGGAATCTAAAAGAGGGTACAGTGAATGACGATTCAAGACTCTGATCCGTGATCACGAGCTATTGTCAATTCATCAAACGAGGTGGGGAGTAAGTTAAATCACCATTATTCATGCTCTATTACCTTTCTATGACTAAAAGGTGTGCTTCGGCTATCATCGAAAAACCACCAATAGCCTTGGTGGCTCATAACATGAGTAATTAGACAAGTAGGAGGATGGGGTGGTATGCAATCATATCTATTAATAGCCAAAACATTATGAAATTATGTGGAGACCCATAATCTGTCATATGTAGTAGCAAGAGGCCATTCTTCGCCTTTGGGAAGTTCATGGCATCTAAAAGAGGGTACTATGAATGACGATCAAAGATTATGATCAGTGATCAACAGCTGTGATCAACGATCACAGTGCATCAAACAAGGTCAGGAGTAAGTCAAATCACTATTATTCATGCTCATTATCCATTCTATGTTGAAAACGAGTGCTTCTGCTATCGTCGAAAAATGACCACATGCCTCGGTTGCTAAAAACATGAGTAACTCGACAAGTATGAGGATGGGGTGGTATGCCCTAATACCTTTTAGTTACCAAAACATTATGAATTTATGTGGAAACCCATAATCTATCATGTGTAGTAACAAGAGGCCCTTCTTTGCCTAAGGGAGTCCAGACATCTAAAAGAGGGTACTGTGAATGGCGATCACCGACTATGATCAGTGATCACGAGCTGTGTGATCACAGTGCATCAAATAATGTGGCGAGTAAGTCAAATCACAATTATTCATTACTATTAACCTTTCTCTGTTGAAAACGTGTGCTTCTATAATCGTCGAAAAATGACCACATTTCTGGGTTGCTCAAAACATGAGTAACTAGACAAGTAAGAGGATGGGGTGGTATGCACTCATATCCAATAGTTGCCAAAACATTATGCAATAATGTTGATACCCATAATCTGTCATGTGTAGTAGCAAGAGGCCCTTCTTTGCCTTTGGTGAGTCCAAGCATCTAAAAGAGGGTACAGTGAATGACGATCGAAGACTCTAATATGTGATCACGAGCTGTTGTCAACGCATCAAACGACGTGGGGAGTAACTTAAATCACCATTATTCAAGCTTAATAACCTTTCTACGACTAAAACTTGTGCTTCGGCTATCATTGAAAAACGACCAATAGCCTTGGTGTCTCATAACATGAGTAATTAGACAAGTAGGAGGATGGGGTGTATGCAATCATATCCAATAGTTACAAAAAAATTATGAAATGATGTGGAGACCCGTAATCTATTATGTGTAGTAGCAAGAGGCGCTTCTTTGCCTTTCGGGAGTCCATGGCATCTAGAAGAGGGTACTGTGAATGGCGATCAGAGACTATGATCAGTGATCACTAGTTGTGATCAGCGATCACAATGCATCAAAAAAGGTGGGGAGTAAGTCAAATCACAATTATTCATGCCCATTAACCTTTCTATGTTGAAAACGTGTGCTTCACCTATCGTCGAAAAATGATCACATGCCTCGGTTGCTTATAATATGAGTAACTCGACAAGTATGAGGATGGCGTGGTATGTACTAATATCCAATAGTTGCCAAAACATTATGAAATGACGTGGAAACACATAATCTATCATGTGTAGTAGCAAGAGGCCTTTCTTTGCCTATGGGCAGTCCAGACATCTAAAAGAGGGTACTGTGAATGGCGATCACAGACTCTTATCTTTGATCACGAGTTATGGTCAATGCATCAAACGAGGTGGGGAGTAAGTCAAATCACAATTATACATTCCCATTAACCTTTCTATGTTGAAAACATGTGCTTTGGCTATCGTCGAAAAACGACAATATGACTTGGTGGCTAAAACATGAGTAATTAGACAAGAAGTAGGAGGATAGGGTGAAATGCAATCATATCCTATAGTTGCCAAAACATTATGAAATAATGTGGAGACCCGTAATCTGTCATGTGTAGTAGCAAGAGGCTGTTCTTTGCCTTTAGGGAGTCTATGGCTTCTAAAAGAGGATATTGTAAATAGCGATCAGAGACTATGATCAGTGATCACTAGCTGTGATCAACGATCACAGTGCATCAAACAAGGTAAAGAGTAAGTCGAATTACAATTATCCATGCTCATTAACCTTTCTATGTTGAAAACGTGTGCTTCTACTATCGTCGAAAAATGACCACATGCCTCGGTTGCTCAAAACATGAGTAACTAGACAAGTATAAGGATAGGGTGGTATGCACTAATATCCAATAGTTGCCAAAACATTATGAAATGATGTGAAAACCCATAATTTATCATGTGTAGTAGAAAAGAGGCCTTTCTTTGCCACTGGGAGTCCAAACATCTAAAAGAGGGTACTATGAATGACGATCACAGACTATGATTAGCGATCACGAGCTGTGATCAAATATCTCACTACATTGAACAAGGTGGAGAGTAAGTAAAATCACAATTATAGATTCCCATTAACCTTTCTATGTTGAAAACATGTGCTTCTGCTATCGTCGCAAAAAGACCACATTTCTTGGTTGCTCAAAACATGAGTAACTAGACAAGTAGGAGAATGGGGTGGTATGCACTCATATCCTATAATTTCCAAAACATTATGCAATGATGTAGAGACCTGTAATCTTTCATGTGTAGTAGGAAGAGGCTCTTCTTTGCATTTTGAGAGTCAAAGGCATCTAAAATAGTGTACTATGAATGGCGATCAATGACTATGACCCGTGATCACGAGCTGTGATCAACGATCACAATGCATCAAGCGAGGTGCAGAGTAAGTCAAATCACAATCATTCATGCCCATTAACCTTTCTGTAACGAAAATGTGTGCATTTGCTATCGTCGAAAAATGACCACATGTCTTGGTTGATCAAAAATGAGTAACTAGACGAGTAGGAGGATGGGGTGGTATGCACCAATATCCAATAGTTCCCAAAACATTATGAAATGATAAGGAAACCCATAATCTATAATATGTATTAGCAAGAGGCCCTTCTTTGCCTATGTGGACTCCAGGCATCTAAAAAAGGGTATAGTGAATGGCGATCGCAGACTCTGAACCGTGATCACGAGATGTGGTCAACGCTTCAAACGAGGTGGGGAGTAAGTTAAATCACCATTATTCATGCTTAATAACTTTTCTATGACTAAAATGTGTGCTTCGGCTATCGTGTAAAACGACCAATAGCCATGATGGCTCATAACATGAGTAATTAGACAAGTAGAAGGATGAGGTGGAATGGAATCATGTTCAATAGTTAACAATACATTATGAAATGATGTGGACACCCGTAACATGTCATGTGTAGTAGCAAGAGGCCCTTCGTTGCCTTAGGGGAGTCCATGGCATCTAAAAGAGGATACTCTGAATGGCGATCAGAGACTATGATCAGTGATCGTGAGTTGTGATCAACGATCGCAGTGCATCAAACAAGGTGGGGCGTAACGCAAATCACAAGTATTCATGCCTATTAACCTTTCTATGTTGAAAACGTGTGCTTCAGCTATCGTCGAAAAATGACCACATACCTGGGTTGCTCAAAACATGAGTAGCTAGAAAAGTTTGAGGATGGGGTGGTATGAAATAATATACAATAGTTGCCAAAACATTTTTAAATGATGTGGAAACCCATAATCTATCATGTGTAGTAGAAAGAGGCCCTTCTTTGCCTATGGGGAGTCAAGACATCTAAAAGAGGGTACTGTGAATGGCGATCACACTATTATTAGCGATTACAAGCTGTGATCAACGATCAAAGTGCATTAAATAAGGTGGGGAGTGCGTAAAATCACAATTATACATTCCCATTAACCTTTCTATGTTGAAAACGTGTGCTTCTGCTATCATCGAAAAATGACCACATTTCTTGGTTGCTCAAAACATGAGTAACTAGACAAGTAGGAGGATGGGGTGGTATGAATTCATAAACTATAGTTGCCAAAACATTATGCAATGATGTGCAGACCCGTAATCTTTCATGTGTAGTAGCAAGAGGCCCTTATTTGCTTTGCGAGAGTCCATGGCATCTAAAAGAGTGTACTATGAATGGCGATCAAAGACTATGATCCGTGATCACGAGCTATGATCAACGATCACAGTGCATCAAGTGATGTGCGGAGTAAGTCAAAGCACAATCATTCATGCCCATTAACCTTTCTATGACGAAAACGTGTACATTTGCTATTGTCGAAAAACGACCACATGCCTTGGTTGATCAAATATGAGTAACTAGACGAGAAGGAGGATGGGGTGGTGTGCACTAATATCCTATAGTTTCAAAAACATTATTAAATGATGTGGAAACCCATAATCTATCATGTGTATTAGAAAGAGGCCCTTCTTTGTCTATGGGGAATCCAGGCATCTAAAAGTGGGTACAATGAATGACGATCGCAGACTCTGATCCGTGATCACGAGCTGTGGTCAACGCATAAAACGAGGTGGGGAGTAAGTTAAATCACTATTATTCATGGTTAATAACCTTTCTATGACTATAACGTGTTCTTCGGCTATAGTCAAAAAACGACCAATGGCCTTGGTTGCTCAAAACATGAGTAATTAAACTAGTAGGAGAATAGGGTGGTATGCAATAATATCCAATAGTTGCCAAAATATTATGAAATGATTTGGAGACCTGGAATTAGTCATGTGTAGCCCTTCTTTGCCTTTGGCGAGTCCATGACATCTAAAGGAGGGTACTGTGAATGGCAATCAGAGACTGTGATCAGTAATCACGAGCTGTGATCAACGATAATAGTGCATCAAATAAGGTGGAGAGTAAGTCAAATCACAATTATTCATGCCCATTCACCTTTCTATGTTAAAAACGTGTGCTTCTGCTAACGTCGAAAAACGACCACATGCCTCGGTTGCTCAAAATAAGAGTAACTAGACAAATATGAGGATGGGGTGGTATACAATAATATCCAATACTTGCCAAAATATTATGAAATGATGTGGAAACACATAATCTATCATATGTAGTAGCAAGAAGCATTTCTTTGCCTATGGGGAGTCCTCGCATCTAAAAGAGGGTACTGTGAATGGTGATCACAAACTATGATTAGCGAGCACGAGCTGTGATCAACGATTACAGTGCATCAAACAAGGTGGGGAGTAAGTCAAATCACAAATATACATTCCCATTAACCTTTCTATGTTTAAAACGTGTGCTTCTCCTATCGTTGAAAAATGACCACATTTCTTGGTTGCTAAAACATAAGTAACTAGACAAGTAGGAGGATGGCGTGGTATGCACTCATATCCAATAGTGGCCAAAACATTATGCAATGATGTGGAGACCCGTAATCTGTCATGTGTAGTAGCGAGAGGCCCTTCTTTGACATTCGAGAGTTTATGACATCTAAAAGAGGGTACTATAAATGGCTATCAAAGACTATGTCCGTGATCACGAGCTGTGATCAATGATCAAAGTGCATCTAACGAGGTAGGGAGTTAGTCAAATCAAAATAATTCATGCCCATTAACCTTTCTATGACGAAAACGTGTGCATTTGCTATCGTCGAAAAACGACCACATGCCTTGTTTGATCAAATATGATTAACTAGACTAGGAGGAGGATAGGGTGGTATATTCTAATATCCAATAGTTGCCAAAATATTATGAAATGATGTGGAAACCATAATCTATCAAGTGTAGTAGCGAGAGGCCCTTCTTTGCCTTTTGAGAGTCCATGGCATCTAAAAGAGTATACTATGAATGGCGATCAAAGACTATGATCCGTGATCACGAGCTGTGATCAACGATAACAGTCTGTGAATTTGCTATCATCGAAAAAGGACAACATGCCGTGGTTGATCAAATATGAGTAATAAGACGAGTAGGAGGATGGGGTGGTATGCGTCATATCCAATTGTTGCCAAAATATTATGAAATGATGTGGAGACCCGTAATCTGTCATGTATAAGGGTATGATCGAACATTGATCACAATATTATGTTAAGCTAATGTAATGAATTATTAATTCGTTATTGAATATTAATTATTCTTAAAATAATTACAATGATTGGTATGTCTAAATGGTGCGATCGAACATTGATTGCAACATTATGGTAAGTTGAAGTAATGAATTATTGAATTAGTTATTGAATATTAATTGTTGTTTACACATTTACAATGACTAATAACCAATTAATTTTACACATATCAATCACTATAATTGAGTAAACAACAATTAATTCTCAATAACCAATTCAATAATTCATTACTTTAACTTAATAAAATGGTGCGATCAATTGTCGATCACATCCTTTAGACTTATAAATCACTGTAAATGTATAAACAACAATTTATAAATCACTGTAAATTAATAAACAACAATAAATTTTCAACAACCAATTTAATAATTCAATACCTTAACTTGAATATAATGTTGCGATCATTTGTCGAACGCACCCTTTAGACATGTCAATAATTGTAAATGTGTAAACAACAATTAATATTCAATAACCAATTCAATAAATCATTACTTTACCTTAATATAATGTTGCTATCAATTGTCGATCGCACCCTTTAAATATTTCAAACACTATAAATGTGAAAACAACAACTAATCTTCAATAACCAATTCAATAATTCATTACTTTAACTTAACGTAATGTTGCGATCAATTTTCGATGGCACCCTTTAGACATATCTATCAAGGTTAATGTGTAAAGAACAATTAATTTATAATAACCAATTCAATAATTCATTACTTCAACTTAATATAATGTTGCGTTTCATTATCGATCGCACCCTTTAAACATATCAATCACTATAAATGTGTAAACAACAATTAATTTTCAATAACCAATTCCATATTTAATTAGTTTAACTTAATAATGTTGCGATCAATTGTCGATCGCACCCTTTAGACATATCAATCACTCTAAAAGTGGTAACAACAACTAATCATCAATAACATATTCAATAATTCAGTACTTTAACTTAACGTAATGTTGCGATCAATTGTCGATCGCACGCTTTAGACATATCTATCAAGGTAACTATGTAAACAACAATTAATTTCCAATAACTAATTCAATAATTCATTACTTTAACTTAAAATAATGTAGCAATCAATTGTCGATCGCACCATTTAGACATATCTATCACGTTAAATGTGTAAATAACAACTAATCTACAATAACCAATTCAATAATTCATTACTTTAACTTAGTATAATGTTGGGATCAACTGTCGCTTGCACCCTTTAGACATATCAATCACGGTAAATGTGTAAACAATAACTAATTTTCAATAATCTATTCAATAATTTATTACTTTGACTTAATATAATGTTGCGATCAATTGTCGATCGCACACTTTACACATATCAAACACTATAAATGAGTAAATAACAATTAATTTTCAATAACAAATTCAATAATTCATTACTTTAACTTAATATAATGTTACACCCTTTAGACATAACAATCACTGTAAATGTGTAAACAACAATTAATTTTCAATAACCAATTAAATAATTCATTACTTTAACTTAATATAATGTTGCAATCAATTTTCGATCATACCCTTTATACATATCAATCACTGTAAATGTGTAAACAACAACTTTTTTTTAATAACCAATTCAAAATTTCATTACTTTGACTTAATATAATGTTGCGATCAATTGCCGATCGCACCCTTATACATATCAATCACTGTAAATGTGTAAACAACAACTTATCTTCAATAACCCATTCAATAATTCATTACTTTTACTTATCGTAATGTTGCGATCAAATGTCGATCGCACCCTTTAGACTTATCTATCATGGTAATTGTGTTAACTACAATTAATCTTAAATAAAAAATTCAATAATTCATTACATCAACTTATCGTCATGTTGCGATCAATTGTCAATCGCACCCTTTACACATATCAATCACTATAAATGAGTAAACAACAATTGATTTTCAATAACCAATTCAATAATTCATTACTTTAACTGAATACAATGTTGCGATCAATTGTCGATCGCACCCTTTAGACATATCAATCACTGTAAATGTGTAAACAACAGCTAATATTCAATAACAAATTAGATAATTCATTACTTTGACTTAATATAATGTTGCGATCAATTGTTGATCACACCCTTTAGACATATCAAACACTGTAAATGTTTAAACAACAATTAATTTTCAATAACCAATTAAATAATTCATTACTTTAACTTAATATAATGTTGCGATAAATTGTCGATCGCACCCTTTAAACATATCAATCACTGTAATTGTGTAAACATCAACTAACTTTTAATAACCAATTCAATAATTCATTACTTTGACTTAATATAATGTTGCGATCAATTGTCGATCGCACCCTTTGCATATATCAATCACTGTAAATGTATAAACAACAACTTATCTTTAATAACCAATTCAATAATTCATAACTTTATCTTATTGTAATGTTGCGATCAATTGTCGATCGCACCGTTTAGACATATCTATCAAGGTAAATGTGTAAACAACAATTAATCTTCAATAACAAATTTAATACATCATTACTTTAACTTATTGTTATGTTGCGATAAATTGTCGATCGTAGCCTTTAGACATATCAATCATTGTAAATGTGTAAACAACAACTAATTATCAATAACCAATTAATTAATTCATGACTTTGACTTAATATAATGTTGCGATCAATTGTCGATCGCACCCTTTACACATATCAATCACCGTAAATGTGTAAACAACAACTTATCTTCAATATCCAATTCAATAATTCATAACTTTAACTTAACGTAATACTGTGATCAATTGCCGATCGTACCCTTTTGACATATTTATCATGGTAAATGTGTAAACAATAATTAATCTTCAATAACCAATTCAATAATTGATTACTTTAACTTAATATATTGTTGCGATTTATTGTCAATCGCATCCTTTACACATATCGATCAGTGTAAATGTGTAAACAACAATTAATTTTTAATAACCAATTCAATAATTCATTACTTTAACTAAATATAATATTGCGATCAATTGTCGATCGCAATCACTGTAAATGTGTAAACAACAATTAATTTTCAATAACCAATTAAATATTTCATTACTTTAACTTAATGTAATGTTGCAATCAAATGTCGATCGCACCCTTTATACATATCTATCAAGGAAAATGTGTAAATAACAATTAATCTACAATAGCCAAATCAATAATTCATTACTTTAACGTAATATAATGTTGCGATCAATTATCAATCGCACCATTTACACATATCAATCACTGTAAATGTGTAAATAACAACTTATCTTCAATAACCAATTCAATAATTCATTACTTTAACCTGTCGTAATGTTGCGATCAATTGTCTATCACACCCTTTAGACATATCCATCAATGTAAATGTGTAAACAACAATTAATCTTCAATAACCAATATAATTATTCATTACTTTGACTTAATATAATGTTGCGATCAATTATTGATGGCACCCTTACACATATCAAGAACTCTAAATGTGTAAACAACAACTTATCTTCTACAACCCATTAAATAATTCATTACTTTTACTTATCGTAATGTTTCGATCAATTGTCGATCGCACCCTTTAGACTTATCTATCAAAGTAATTGTGTTAACAACAATTAATCTCAAATAGCCAATTCAATAATTCATTACTTTAACTTATCGTCATTTGCGATCAATTGTCAATCGCACCCTTTAGAAAAATCAATCAATGTAAATGAGTAAACAACAACTAATTTTCAATAACCAATTCAATAATTCATTACTTTGACTTAATATAATGTTGCGATCAATTGTCAATCGCACCCTTTATACATATCAATCACTATAAATGAGTAAACAACAATTGATTTTCAATAACCAATTCAATAATTTATTACTTTAACTTTATACAATGTTGGGATCAATTGTCGATCGCACCCTTTACACATATTAATCACTGTAAATGTGTAAACAACAACTTATATTCAATAACAAATTCGATAATTCATTACTTTGACTTAATATAATGTTGCGATCAATTGTCGATCAGACCATTTCGACATATCAAACACTGTAAATGTTTAAACAACAATTAATTTTCAATAACCAATTAAATAATTCATTACTTTAACTTAATATAATGTTGCGATAATTGTCGATCGCACGCTTTAGACATATCAATCACTGTAAATGTGTAAACAACAACTAACTTTCAATAACCAATTCAATAATTCATTACTTCGACTTAATATAATGTTGCGATCAATTGTCGATCGCACCCTTTACACATATCAATCGCTGTAAATGTGTAAACAACAACTTATCTTCAATAACCAATTAAATAATTCATAACTTTATCTTATCGTAATGTTGCCATCAATTTTCGATCGCATTGTTTAGACATGTCTATCAAGTTTAATGTGTAAACAACAATTAATCTTCAATAACCAATTCAATACTTCATTACTTTAACTTATTGTCATGTTGCAATCAATTGTCGATCGCACCCTTTAGACATATCAATCACTATAAATGTGTAAACAACAACTAATTTTCAATAACTAATTAATTAATTCATGACTTTAACTTAATATAATGTTGCGATCAATTGTCGATCGCACCCTTTACACATATCAATCACCGTAAATGTGTAAACAACAACTTATCTTCAATAACCAATTCAATAATTCATTACTTTAACTTAATGTAATATTGCAATCAATTGCCGATCGCACCCTTTTGACATATCTATCAAGGTAAATGTGTAAACAACAATTAATCTTCAATAACCAATTCAATAATTGATTACTTTAACTTAATATATTGTTGTGATCAATTGTCGATCGCATCCTTTACACATATCAATCAGTGTAAATGTGTAAACAACAATTAATTTTCAATGACGAATTCAATAATTCATTACTTTAACTAAATATAATATTGCGATCAATTGTCGATCGCTCCATTTAGACATAACAATCACTGTAAATTATATGTCAACAACTCAATAACTAAGGATGAATCACCTCCGAATCAATAGATGTTCCTAAACCTAAATTCAATCAATCTACAATAACCCTTCACCCCCAAAACAGCAAGGAATTGGTAACAAAGAGTATAGGATGTGAAAGAATTGAATTAACGCCACAAGTCAATACTTACTTGATAAGTTGAATCAATCCTTAAAGTAAAATTGTCTGGAATCAAACCTTTATACTCTCAAAAATATTTTCTAATCAAGTCTGCCGCCAACGCATATAAAGAAAGGTTTAAATACCCTTTACAAATCAAACCCTAAAAAAAACCTAACAATCTTAATGGCTGGGCTATTAATCAGAGGCCCAAAACTAATTAATTCATGCACATGACTTTTAAGTGAGGCACATGCATATTAAATACAGATTAGAATATTTTAAAGCCCAACATAATAAAAGAAGCCCAGATAAAGATAGCTAAGCCTAAGCCCATTTGGTTAGACTTGTGCTTTAGATATTTGGCCAAGTGTTTTAACCTTCTGGACTTGGTTCCTCTAATGTGCATAAACACATCGGCATCTCTTGAAGTTCTTCCCCAAGCTTGATCATCATATCCTCTTGAAGTTCTTGTGAAATCAATGCTTGTACATAAATCTGAAGTCGTGCTTTGAGTTTAGAAGAGCGTGATCTTGTAATTGGACCTGCTAGCATCATCAATACTTCATCATTGCTTTGGTGAGTTGCATTAGTAAATGTGTAAACAACAATTAATTTTCAATAACCAATTAAATATTTCATTACTTTAACTTAATATAATGTTGCGATCAATTGTCGATCCCACCATTTAGACATATCAATCAATGTAAATGTGTAAACAATAACTAATCTTCAATAACCAATTTAATAATTCATTACATTAACTTATTGTAATATTGCAATCAAATGTCGATCGCACCCTTTATACATATCTATCAAGGAAAATGTGTAAATAACAATTAATCTACAATAACCAAATCAATAATTCTTTACTTTAACTTAATATAATGTTGCGATCAATTGTCGATCGCACCCTTTAGATATATCAATCACTGTAAATGTGTAAACAACAACTAATTTTAAATATCCAATTCAATAATTCATTACTTTAACTTAATACAATATTGCGATCCATTATCGATCGCACCCTTTAGACATACCAATCACTCTAAATGTGTAAACAATAACTAATTTTCAATAACCAATTCAATAACTCATTACTTTAACTTAATATAATATTGCGATCAATTGTCCATCGCACCCTTTACACATGTCAATCAGTATAAATGTGTAATAAACAACTTATCTTCAATAACAAATTCAATAATTCATTACTTTTACTTATCGTAATGTTGCGATCAACTGTCGATCGCACCCTTTAGACTTATCTATCAAAGTAATTGTGTTAATAACAATTAATCTTAAATAACCAATTCAATAATTCATTACTTTAACTTATCGTCATGTTGCGATCAATTGTCGATCGCACCCGTTAGACAAATCAATCACTCTAAATGTGTAAACAACAACTAATTTTCAATAACCAATTCAATAATTCATTACTTTGACTTAATATAATGTTGCGATCAATTGTCAATCGCACCCTTTACACATATCAATCACTATAAATGAGTAAACAACAATTGATTTTCAATAACCAATTCAATAATTCATTACTTTAACTTTATACAATGTTGCGATCAATTGTCGATCGCACCCTTTACACATATTAATCACTGTAAATGTGTAAACAACAACTTATATTCAATAACAAATTCGATAATTCATTACTTTGACTTAATATAATGTTGCGATCAATTGTCGATCAGACCATTTCGACATATCAAACACTGTAAATGTTTAAACAACAATTAATTTTCAATAACCAATTAAATAATTCATTACTTTAACTTAATATAATGTTGCGATAAATTGTCGATCGCACGCTTTAGACATATCAATCACTGTAAATGTGTAAACAACAACTAACTTTCAATAACCAATTCAATAATTCATTACTTTGACTTAATATAATGTTGCGATCAATTGTCGATCGCACCCTTTAGACATATCAATCAAGGTAAATATGTAAACAACAATTAATCTTCAATAACCAATTCAATAATTCATTACTTTTACTTAATATAATGTTGCGATCGATTGTCGATCGCACCCTTTAGACATTTCAATCACTGTTAATGTGTAAACAACAATTAATTTTCAATTATCAATTCAATAATTCATTACTTTAATTAAATATAATGTTGCGATCAATTGTAGATCGCACTGTTTAGACATCAATCACTATAAATATGTAAACAACAATTAATTTTCAATAAAAAAATCAATAATTCATTACTTTAACTTAATATAATATTGCGATCAATTGTCGATCGCACCCTTTAGACATATCAATCACTGTAAATGTGTAAACAACAATTAATCTTCTATAACCAATTCAATAATTCATTACTTTATCTAAATATAATGTTGGGATCAATTGTCGATCGCACCCTTTAGACATATCAATCACTGTAAATGTGTAAATAACAACTTATCTTCAATAACCAATTCAATAATTCATTACTTTGACTTAATATAATGTTGCAATCGATTTTCGATCGCACCGTTTAGACATTTCAATCACTGTAAATGTGTAAACAACAATTAATTTTCAATAATCAATTCAATAATTCATTACTTTAACTAAATATAATGTTGCAATTAATTGTAGATCGCACTCTTTAGACATATCAATCAATGTAAATGTTTAAACAACAATAAATTTTCAATAACCAATTCAATAATTCATTAATTTAACATAATATAATGTTGCGATCAATTGTCGATCGCACTCTTTAGACATATCAATCACTGTAAATGTGTAAACAACAATTAATTTTCAATAATCAATTCAATAATTCATTACTTTAATTAAATATAATGTTGCAATCAATTGTCGATCGCACCCGTTATACATATCAATCACTGTAAATGTGTAAACAACAATTAATTTTCATTTATCAATTCAATAATTCATTAATTTAACTAAATATAATGTTGCGATCAATTGTCGATCACACCCTTTAGACATATGAATCACTGTAAATGTTTAAACAACAATTAATTTTCAATAACAAATTCAGTAATTCATTGATTTAACTTAATATAATATTGCGATAAATTGTCGATCGCACCCTTTAGCCATATCAATCACTATAAATGTGTAAAAAACAACTAATTTTCAATAACCAATTCAATAATTCATTACTTTGACTTAATATAAGGTTGCGATCAATTGTCGATCGCACCATTTACACTTATCAATCACTATAAATGAGTAAACAACAATTAATCTTTAATAACAAATTCAATAATTCATTACTTTTACTTATTGTAATGTTGCGATCAAATGTAGATTGCATCCTTTAGACAAATACATCAATGTAAATGTGCAAACAACAACTAATTTTCAATAACCAATTCAATAATTCATTACTTTGACTTAATATAATGTTGCAATCAATTGTCGATCGCACCCTTTAGACATATCTATCAATAAAATTGTGTAAACAATAATTAATCTTCAATAACGAATTCAATAAATCATTACTTTGACTAAATATAATCTTACGATCAATTGTCGATCGCATCCTTTAGACATATCAATCACTATAAATGAGTAAACAACAATTAATGTTCAATAACCAATTCAATAATTCATTATTTTGACTTAATATAATGCTGCGATCATTTGTCGATCGCACCCTTTACACATATCAATCACTGTAAATGTGTAAACAACAACTTATCTTCAATAACCAATTCAATTCATAACATTAACTTATCGTAATGTTGCGATCAATTGTTGTTCGCACCCTTTAGACATATCAATCACTATAAATGTGTAAACAACAATTAATTTTCAATCACCAATTCAATAATTCATTACTTTAACTAAATATAATGTTGCGATTCATTGTCGATCACACCCTTTCGACATATCTATCAAGGTAAATGTGTAAACAACAATTAATCTTCAATAACCAATTCAATAATTCATTACTTTAACTTAATATAATGTTGCGATAAATTGTCAATCGCACCCGTTAGACATATCAATCATTGTAAATGTGTAAACAACAACTAATTTTCAATAACCAATTCAATAATTCATTACTTTGATTTAATATAATGTTGCGATCGATTGTCTATCGCACCCTACAGACATATTTATCAAGGTAAATGTGTAAAAAACAATTAATCTTAATTAAATAATTAAATAATTCATTATATTAACTTAATATAATGTTGCGATCAATTGTAGATTGCACTGTTTAGACATCAATCACTATAAATGTGTAAACAACAACTAGTTTTCAATAACAAATTCAATAATTCATTACTTTCACTAAATATAATGTTGCCATCAATTGTCGATCGCACTTGTTAGATATATCAATCACTGTAAATGTTTAAACAACAATTAATTTTCAATAACCAATTCAATAATTCATTGATTTAACTTAATATAATGGTGCGATCAATTGTCGATTGCACCCTTTAGACATATCAATCACTATAAATGTGTAAACAACAACTAATTTTGAATAACCAATTCAATAATTCATTACTTTGACTTAATATAAGGTTGCGATCAATTGTCGATCGCACCATTTACACTTATCAATCACTATAAATGAGTAAACATCATTTCATAATTTTTTGGCAACCATTTTATATGAAGGCATACCACCCCATCCTCCTACTTGTCTAGTTACTCATGTTTTGAGCGACCAAGGCATGTGATCGTTTTTCGATATTAGCCGAAGCGCACATTTTAATCATAAAATGGTTATTAGGCATGAATAATAGTGATTTGAATCACAAACAACCTCATTTGGTGCACAATAATCGTTGATTAAAACTAATGACCACATATCATAGTCTGTGATTGCCATTCATAATACACTCTTTAAGATGCCATGGACTCCCCAAAGGCAAAGAATGGCCTCTTGCTACTACACATGACAGATTATGGGTCTCCACATCATTTAATAATGTTTTTGCAACTATTGGATATGAGTGCATACCACCCAATCCTCCTACTTGTCGAGTTACTCATGTTTTTAGCAACCAAGGCATGTGGTCATTTTTCGATGATAGCCGAAGCACACCTTTTGCTCTTAGAAAGGTTAATGGGCATGAATAATGGTGATTTGAAGGAATCCAGATCTCGTTTGATGGTTTGTGATCGTTGATCATTGCTCGTGATCACGGACCATTGTTTGTGATCCGCCACTCACAATACACTCTTTTAGATGCCTTGGACTCCCCAATGGAAAAGGAGGGCCTCTTGCTACTACACAAGTCAGATTATAGGTATCCACACCATTTCATAATGTTTTGGAAATTATTGGATATGAGTACATACCAATCCATCCTCATACTTGTCTAGTTACTCATGTTTTGAGCAACTAATGCGTATGGGAATTTCATAATATTTTTGCAACCATTGGATATGAGTGCACACCACCCCATCCTCCTACTTGTCTAGTTACTCATGTTTTGAGTAACTAAGGCATGTGGTCATTTTTCGATGATAGCCGAAGCGCACGTTTTAATCATAGAAAGGTTATTGCAAATGAAATGTAGTGATTTAAATGACTCCCAACCTCGTTTGATGCACTATAATCGTTGATCATAGCTAATGATCACGGATCATAGTCTGTGATCGCCATTCATGGTACACTCTTATAGAAACCATTGAGTCCCCAAAGGCAAAGAAGGGCCTTTTGCTACTACACAGGACAGATTACGGGTCTCCACATCATTTCATAATGTTTTTGCAACTATTGGATATGAGTGCATACCACCCAATCCTCCTACTTGTCTAGTTACTCATGTTTTAGCAACCAGGGCATGTGGTCATTTTTTAGAGGATAGCCAAATCAAATATTATAATCACAGAAAGGTTATTGGGCACGAATAAGGGTGTTTTAAATGACTCCTAACCTCATTTGATGCACTATATTCGATGAACATAGCTAATGATCACGGATCAAGAAGGGCCTCTACCTACTACAGATGTCTGATTATGGGTCTCCACATCATTTCATAATGTTTTGGAACCATTGGATATGAGGGCATACCACCCCATCCTCCTACTTGTCTAGTTACTCATGTTTTCAGCGACCAAGGCAGGTGGTCATTTTTCGATGATAGCCGAAGCGCACATTTTAAGCATAGAATGGTTATAGGGCATGAATAATAGTTATTTGAATGACACACAACCTCGTTTGGTGCACTATAATCATTGATCATAGCTAATGATCACATATCATAGTCTGTGATTGCCATTCATAATACACTCTTTAAGATACCATGGACTCCCCAAAGGCATAGAAGGGCCTCTTACTACAACACATGACAGATTATGGGTCTCCACATCATTAAATAATGTTTTTGCAACTATTGAATTTGAGTGCATACAACCCCATCCTCCTACTTTTCTAGTTACTCATGTTTTTAGCAACCAAGGCATGTGGTCATTTTTTCGATTATAGCCGAAGCGCACCTTTTACTCTTAAAAAGGTTAAGGGGCATGAATAATGGTGATTTGAAGGATTCTGAATCTTCTTTGATGGTTTATGATCGTTGATCATTGCTCATGATCATGGATCATTATTTGTGATCTGCCACTCACAGTACACTCTTTTAGATGCCATGGACTCCCCAAAGGCAAAGAAATGCCTCTTGTTATTACACAAGATAGATTATGGGTATCCACACCATTTCATAATGTTTTGGCACTTATTGGATATGAATACATACCAATCCATCCTCACACTTGTCTAGTTACTCATGGTTTGAGTAACTAAGGCGTAAGGTCATTTCATAATGTTTTGCAACCATTGGATATGAGTGCATACCACCCTATCCTCCTACTTGTCTAGTTACTCATGTTTTCAGCAACCAAGGCATGTGGTCTTTTTTCGATGATAGCCGAAGCGCAGGTTTTAATCATAGAAAGGTTATTGCGAATGAGATATTGTGATTTGAATGACTCCCAACCTCCTTTGATGCACTGTAACCATTGATCATAGCTAATGATAGGGATCATAGTCTGTGATCGCCATTCATAGTACACTCTTATAGATACCATTGAGTCCCCAAAGGAAAAGAAGGGCCTCTTTCTACTACACAGGACAGATTACGGGTCTCCACATCATTTCATAATGTTTTTGCAACTATTGGATATGAGTGCATACCACCCAATTCCTCTACTTGTCTAGTTACTCATGTTTTGAGCAACCAGGGCATGTGTTCGTTCTTCGACGATAGCTGAATCAAACATTATAATCATAGAAAGGTTATTGGGAATTAACAATGGTGTTTTGAAGGACTCCCTACCTCGTTTGAAGCACTATATTCGATGAACATAGCTAATGATCACGGATCATACTCTGTGATCGCCATTCCTAATATCTTCTTTTACATGCCATGGACTCCCCAAAGCAAGGAAGGGCCTCTTTCTACTACAGATGACTGATTATGGGTCTCCACAACATTTCATATTGTTTTGGCAACCATTAGATATGAGGGCATACCACCCCATCCTCCTACTTGTCTAGTTACTCATGTTTTGAGCAACCAAGGCATGTGGTCATTTTTTGATGATAGCCGAAGCGCACGTTTTAATCATAGAAAGGTTATTGCACATGAAATATAGTGATTTGAATGACTCCCAACCTCGTTTGTTTCACTATAATCGTTCATCATAGCTAATGATCACGGACCATACTCTGTGATCGCCATTCCTAATACACTCTATTACATGCCATGGACTCCCCAAAGCAAAGAAGGGCCTCTTGCTACTACAGATGATAGATTATGGGTCTCCACGTCATTTCATAGTGTTTCGGCAACCATTTGATATGTGTGCATACCACCCCAACCTCCTACTTGTCTAGTTACTCATGTTTTGAGCAACCAAGGCATGTGGTCATTTTTCGATGATAGCCGAAGCGCACATTTTTAATCATAGAATTGTTATTGGGCATGAATAATAGTGATTTTAATGACACACAACCTCGTTTGATGCACTATAATCGTTGATCATAGCTAATGATCACAGAGCATAGTCTGTGATCGCCATTCAAAATACACTCTTTTATGTTCCATGGACTCCCCAAAGGCAAAGAAGGGCCTCTTGCTACTATACATGACAGATTATGGGTCTCCAAATCATTTAATAATGTTTTTGCAACTATTGGTTATGAGTGCATACCACCCCATCCTCCTACTTGTCTGGTTACTCATGTTTTTAGCAACCAAGGCATGTGGTAATTTTTCGATGATAGCCGAAGCGCACGTTTTACTCTTAGAAATGTTAAGAGGCATGAATAATGGTGATTTGAAGGACTCCTAATCTCGTTTCTATGATTATGATGTTTACTCTTAAAACGTGTGCTACGGCTGTCGTTGAAAAACGCCCACATGTCTTGGTTGCTCAAAATTAAGTAACTCGACAAATATGAGGATGGGGTGGTATGCACTCATCTCCAATAGTTGTCAAAACATTATGAAATGATGTGGAGACTAGTAAACTGTCATGTGCAGTAGCAAGAGGCCTTCCTTTGCATTTGGGGAGTTCATGCTTCTAAAAGAGTGTACTATGAATATCGATCACAAACTATGATCCGTGATCATTACCAATGATCAATGAACACAATGCATTGAACAAGGTGGAGAGTAAGTCAAATAACCATTATTCATACCCATCAAGCTTTCTATAATTAAAACTTGTGCTTCGGCTATCGTCAAAAAATGACCATATGCTTAGGTTGTTCAAAACATGACTAAATAGACAAGTAAGAGGATGGGCTAGTATGCACTCATATCCAATAGTTGGCAAAACATTATAAAATAATGTGGAGACCCGTAACCTGTCATATGTAGTAGCAAGCGGCCCTTCGTTGACTTTGGGGAGTCTATGGCATCTAAAAGAGGGTACTATTCTTTGTGATCACAAACTATGATCCGTGATCATGAGCTATGATCAACGATCACAATGAATCAAGCGAAGTGGGCAATAAGTCGAATCATTATTATTAATGCCCAATAACCTTTTTATGATTAAAATGTGTGCTTCAGCTATCGTCAAAAAATGACCACATGCCTTGGTTGAGTAACATGCATATAGAAAGTTGGAGGTTGGGGGTGGTATGCACTATATCCAATAAATATTATTAAATGATGTGGAGACCGGTAATCTGTCATGTGTAGTAGCAATAGGCCCTTTGTTGCCTTTGGGGAGTCCATGGCATTTTACAGATGGTATTGCGAATGGCGATAACAAACTATTATCCGTGATCACGAGCTATAATCAACGATCATAGGGCATCAAATGAGGTGGGGAGTAAGTCAAAACACAATTATTCATGCCATTAACCTTTCTATGATGAAAACGTGAGCTCCAGCAATCATCGAAAAATGACCACATGTCTTGGTTGCTGAAAAGATGTGTAACTAGACAAGTAGGAGGATGTGGTGGTATGCACTCATATCCAATAATTGCCAAAATGTTATTAAATGATGTGGAAACCCATAATCTATCATGTGTAGTAGTAAGAGAACCTTCTTTGCCATAGGGTAGTCCATGATATCTGAAAGAGGGTACTGTGAATGACAATCACGGACCATTATCCGTGATTATGAGTTGTGACCAACGATCACAATAAATCAAAAGAGGTGGGCAGTGAGTCAAATCACAATTATTCATGCCCATTAAGCTTTCTATGACAAAAACGTGCGTTTCGGCTATCCTCAAAAAATGACCACATGTCTTGATTGCTCATAACATGAGTAACCTGACAAGTAGGAGGATGGTGTTGTATGCACTCATATCCAATAGTTGCCAAATTGATATGAAATGATATGGATACATAATCTGTCATGTGTTTGCAAAAGGCCCTTCTTTAACTTTCGGGAGTCTAAGGCATCAAAAAGAGCTATAATGAACGATCACAGTGCATCAAATGAGGTTGGGAATAAGTCAAATCACAATCATTCATGCCCATTAACCTTTCTATGATGTAAACGTGTGCTTCTACTATCGTCGAAAAATGACCACATGCCTCGGTTGCTCAAAACTTGAGTAACAAGTAGGAGGATGGGGTGGTATACAATAATATCCAATAGTTTCCAAAACATTATGAAATGATGTGGAAACCCATAATCTATCATGTGTAGTAGTAAGACGCCCTTCTTTGCCTATGGGGAGTCAAGGCATCTAAAAGATGGTACTATAAATAGTGATTGCACACTCTGATCCGTGATCACGAGCTATGGCCAACGCACAAACGAGGTAGCGAATAAGTTAAATCACCATTATTCATGCCCAATAATCTTTCTATGACTAAAACATGTGCTTCGGCTATCGTCGAAAAATGACCAATAGACTTGGTGGCTCATAACATGAGTAACTAGACAAGTAGGAGGATGGGGTGGTATGCACTCATATCCAATAGATGCCAAGACATTATGCAATGATCTGGAGACCTGTAATCTGTCATGTGTAGTAGCAAGAGGCCGTTCTTTGCCTTTCGGGAGTCCATGGCATCTAAAACAAGGTACTATGAATGGCGAACAAAGACTATGATCAGTGATCACGAGCTGTGATCAACGATTATAGTGCATCAAACGAGGTTGGGAATAAGTCAAATAACAATCATTCATGCCCATTAACCTTTTTATGATGTAAACGTGTGCTTCTGGTATCGTCGAAAAATGACCACATGCCTCGGTTGCTCAAAACTTGAGTAACAAGTAGGAGGAAGGGGTGGTTTGCACTAATATCCAATAGTTGCCAAAACATTATGAAATGGTGTGGAAACCCATAATCTATCATGTGTAGTAGTAAGAGGCCCTTCTTTGCCTATGGGGAGTCAAGGCATCTAAAAGACGGTATTGTGAATAGTGATCACAAGCTGTGGTCAACGCATCAAACGAGGTGGGGAATAAGATAAATAACCACTATTCATGCCAAATAACCTTTCTATGACTAAAATGTGTGCTTCGGCTATCGTCGAAAAATGACCAATAGCCTTGGTGGCTCATAACATGAGAAACTAGACAAGTAGGAGGATGGGGTGGTATGCACTCATATCAAATAGTTGCCAAAACATTATGCAATTATCTGAAGACCCGTAATCTGTCATGTGTAGTAGCAAGAGGCCGTTCTTTGCCTTTCAGGTGTTCATGGCATCTAAAAGAGGGTACTGTGAATGGAAAACAAAGACTATGATCCGTGATCACGAGTTGTGATCAATGATAACAGTGCATCAAACTAGGTTGGGAGTTAGTCAAATCACAATATTCATTCCTTTTAAACTTTCTATGATGTAAACGTATGATTCAACTATCGTGGAAAAACGATCACATGCCTTAGTTGCTCAAAACATGAGTAGCTAGTCAAGTAGGAGGATGGGGAGGTATGCATTAATATCCAATAGTTTCCAAAACATTATGAATTGATGTGGAAACCAAATTCTATCATGTGTTGTAGCAAGAGGCCATTCTTTGCCTATGGGGAGTCCAGACATCTAAAAGAGGGTAGTGTTAATGGCGATCGCAGACTTTGATCCGTGATCACGAGCTGTGGTCAACGCATCAAACAAGTTAGGGAGTAAGTTAAATCGCCAATATTCATGCCTAATAACCTTTCTATGACTAAAATGTGTGCTTCGGCTATCGTCGAAAAACGACCATATGCCTTGGTGGCTCAAAACATGAGTAATTAGACAAGTAGGAGGATAGGGTTGTATGCAATCATATCCAATAGTTGCCAAAACATTATGAAATGATGTGGAGACCCGTAATCTATCATCTATAGTAGCAAGAGGCTGTCCCTTGACTTTGGGGAGTCCATGGCATCTAAAAGAGGATATTGTGAATGGCGATCGGACACGATGATCAATGATCAAGAAATGTGATCAACGATCATAGTGCATTAAAACAAGGTGGGAAGTAAGTCAAATCACAATAGTCAAATCACAATTGTTCATGCCCATTAACCTTTCTATGTTGAAAACGTGTGCTTCTGCTATCGTCGAAAAATGACCACATGCCTCGGTTGCTCAAAATATGAGTAACTAGAAAAGTAGGAGGATGGGGTGGTATACACTAATATCAAATAGTTGTTGAAACATTATGAAATGATGTGGAAACCCATAATCTATCATGTGTTGTAGCAAGAGGCCATTCTTTGCCTTTGGGGAGTCCAGGTTCCTAAAAGAGGGTACTGTGAATGGCGATCACAGACTATGATCAGTGATCACGAGCTGTGATGAACGATCACAGTGCATCAAACAAGGTGGGGATTAAGTCACACGATCATACATTTTCATTAACCTTTCTATGTTGAAAACGTGTGCTTCTGCTATCGTCAAAAAATGACCACATTTCTGGGTTGCTCAATACATATATAACTAGACAAGTAAGAGGATGGGGTGGTATGCACTCATATCTAATAGAAGCCAAAACATTATCAAATTATGTGGAAACCTGTAATTTATCATGTGTAGTAGCAAGATGCCCTTATTCGCCTATGGGGAGTCCAATCATCTAAAACAGGGTACTGTAAATGGCGATCACAGACTATGGTCATTGATCACGAGCTGTGATCAATTATCACAGTGCATCAAATAGGGTGGGGAGTAAGTCAAATCACAGTTATTCAATCCCATTAAACTTTCAATGATGTAAACGTTTGATTTGGCTATCGTCGAAAAACGACCACATGTCTCGGTTGCTCAAAACATGATTAACTAGACAAGTAGGAGGATGGGGAGGTACGCACTAATATCCAATAGTTGCCAAAATATTATGAATTGATGTGGAAACCAATATTCTATCATGTTTTATTGGTTAAATCGCCAATATTCATGCCCAATAACCATTCTATGACTAAAATGTGTGCTTCGGCTATCGTCGAAAAACGACCATATGCCTTGGTGGCTCAAAACATGAGTAATTAGACAAGTATGAGGATGGGGTGGTATGCAATCATATCCAATAATTGCAAAAACATTATGAAATGATGTGGAGACTTGTAATCTATCATCTGTAGTAGCAAGAGGCCCTTTTTTGCCTTTGGGGAGTCCATGGCATCTAAAAGAGGATACTATGAATGGCGAACAAAGACTATGATTAGTGATCACAAGCTATGATGAACGATCACAGTGCATCAAAAAAGGTGGGGAGTAAGTCAAATCAAAATTATACATTCCCATTAACCTTTCGTGTTGAAATCATGTGCTTCTGCTATCGTCGAAAAATGACCACATTTCTTGGTTGATCAAAACATATGTAACTAGACAAGTAAGAGGATGGGGTGGTATGCACTCGTCTTATCTGTGATCACGAGCTGTGGTAAACGCATCAAAAAAGTTGGGGAGTAAGTTGAATCGCCAATATTCATGCCCAATAACCTTTCTATGACTAAAATGTGTGCTTCGGCTATCGTCGAAAAACGACCATATAGTAGCTTGGTGGCTCAAAACATGGTAGTTGGTATGTCCAATGTTACCAAAACTTTATCAAACGATGTGGTGACCCGTAATCTATCATTTGTAATAGCAAGAGGCCCTTCTTTGCCTTAGGGGAGATCATGGCATCTAAAACAGGATACTGTGAATGGCGATTAGAGACGATGATCAGTGATCAAGAGCTGTGATCAACGATCATAGTTTATCAAAACAACCACAAGGTGGGGAGTAAGTCAAACCACAATTGTTCATGCCCATTAACCTTTCTATGTTGAAAACATGTGCTTTTGCTATCGTTGAAAAATGACCACATGCCTCGGTTGCTCAAAACATGAGTAACTAGACAAGTAGGAGGATGGAATGGTATGCAGTAATATCCAATAGTTGCCTAAACATTATAAAATGATGTGAAAACCCATATTCTATCATGTCAGCAAGAGGCCCTTCTTTGCCTTTCGGGAGTCTAGGCATCTAAAAGATTGTACTGTAAATGGCGATCACAGACTTTGATCGGTGATCACAAGCTGTGATGAACGATCAAAATGCATCAAACAATGTTCGGAGTAAGTCAAATCACAATTATACATTCATATTAACCTTTCTATGTTGAAAACGTGTGCTTCTGCTATCGTAAAAAAATGACCACATTTCTTGGTCGCTCAAAACATACGTAATTAGACAAGTAAGAGGATGGGGTAGTATGCACTCATATCCAATCGTAGCCGAAACATTATCAAATGATGTAAAACCCGTAATATATCAAGTGTAGTAGCAAGAGGCCCTTCATCGCCTATGGGGAGTCCGGGCATCTAAAAGATGGTACTGTAAATGGCGATCACAAACAACAATCAGTGATCAGGAGCTGTGATCAATTATCTCAGTGCATCAAACAATGTGGGGAGTAAGTCAAATCACAATTATTCATTCCCATTAACCTTTCTATGTTGAAAACGTGTGCATCTGCTATTGTCGAAAAATTACCACATTTCTTGGTTGCTTAAAACATGAGTAACTAAACAAGTAGGATGATGGGGTGGTATGCACTCATATCCAATAGTTGCCAAAACATTATGCACTGATGTGAAGACCCATAATCTGTCATGTGTAGTAGCAAGAGGCCCTTTTTTGTCTTTCGGGAGTTCACGGCACCTAAAAGAGTGTACTATGAATGGCGATCAAAGACTATGATCCGTGATCACGAGCTGTGATTAATGATCACAGTGCATGAAACAAGGTGGGTAGTAAGTCAAATCACAATCATTCATGCCCATTAACCTTTCTATGCTGAAAACGTGTGCTTTTACTATCGTCGAAAAACGACCACATGCCTCGGTTGCTCAAAACATGAGTAACAAGACAAGTATGAAGATTGGGTGGTACGCACTAATATCCAATAGTTTCCAAAACATAATGAAATGATGTGGAAACCCATAATCTATCATGTGTTTGAGCAAGAGGCCCTTTTTTGCATTTGGGGAGTCCAGGAATCTAAAAGAGGGTACAGTGAATGATGATTGAAGACTCTGATCCTTGATCACGAGCTATTGTCAATGCATCAAACGAGGTGAGAGTAAGTTAAATCACCATTATTCATGCTCTATTACCTTTCTATGACTAAAACGTGTGCTTCGGCTATCATCGAAAAACCACCAATAGCCTTGGTGGCTTATAACATGAGTAATTAGACAAGTAGGAGGATGGGGTGGTATGCAATCATATCTATTAATAGCCAAAACATTATGAAATGATGTGGAGACCCGTAATCTGTCATGTGTAGTAGCAAGAGGCCATTATTCGCCTTTGGGAAGTTCATGGCATCTAAAAGAGGGTACTATGAATGACGATCAGAGACTATGATAAGTGATCACTGGTTGTGATCAACGATCACAGTGCATCAAACAAGGTGGGGAGTAAGTCAAATCACAATTATTCATGCTCATTATCCATTCTATGTTGAAAACTTGTGCTTCTGCTATCGTCGAAAAATGACCACATGCCTCAGTTGCTCAAAACATGAGTAACTCGACAAGTATGAGGATGGGGTGGTATGCCCTAATACCTTATAGTTGCCAAAACATTATGAAATTATGTGGAAACCCATAATCTATCATGTGTAGTAACAAGAGGCCCTTCTTTGCCTAAGGGAGTCCAGACATCTAAAAGAGGGTACTGTGAATGGCGATCACCGACTATGATTAGTGATCACGAGCTGTGTGATCACAGTGCATCAAACAATGTGGCGAGTAAGTCTAATCAAAATTATTCATTACTTTTAACCTTTCTCTGTTGAAAACGTGTGCTTCTATAATCATCGAAAAGTGACCACATTTTTGGGTTGCTCAAAACATGAGTAACTAGACAAGTAAGAGGATAGGGTGGTATGCACTCATATCCAATAGTTGCCAAAATATTATGCAATGATGTTGATACCCATAATCTGTCATGTGTAGTAGCAAGAGGCCCTTCTTTGCCTTTGGGGAGTCCAAGCATCTAAAAGAGGGTACAGTGAATGACGATCGAAGACTCAAATCTGTGATCACGAGCTGTTGTCAACGCATCAAACGACGTGGGGAGTAACTTAAATCACCATTATTCAAGCTTAATAACCTTTCTACGACTAAAACGTGTGCTTCGGCTATCGTTGAAAAATGACCAATAGCCTTGGTGTCTCATAACATGAGTAATTAGACAAGTAGGAGGATGGGGTGTATGCAATCATATCCAATAGTTACCAAAACATTATGAAATGATGTTAAGACCCGTAATCAGTTATGTGTAGTAGCAAGAGGCACTTCTTTGCATTTCGGGAGTCCATGGCATCTAGAAGAAGGTACTGTAAATGACGATCAGAGACTATGATCAATGATCACTAGTTGTGATCAGCGATCACAATGCATCAAAAAAGGTGGGGAGTAAGTCAAATCACAATTATTCATGCCCATTAACCTTTCTATGCTGAAAATGTGTGCTTCACCTATCGTCGAAAAACGATCACATGCCTCGGTTGCTCATAATATGAGTAACTCGACAAGTATGAGGATGGGGTGGTATGCACTAATATCCAATAGTTGACAAAACATTATGAAATGACGTGGAAACAGATAATCTATCATGTGTAGTAGCAAGAGGCCCTTCTTTGCCTATGGGGAGTCCAGACATCTAAAAGAGGGTAATGTGAATGGCGATCATAGACTCACGAGCTATGGTTAGTGCATCAAATGAGGTGGGGAGTAAGTCAAATCACAATTATACATTCCCATTAACCTTTCTATGTTGAAAACATGTTCTTCGGCTATCGTCGAAAAACGACCATATGACTTGTTGGCTAAAACATGAGTAATTAGACAAGAAGTAGGAGGATGGGGTGAAATGCAATCATATCCTATAGTTGCCAAAACATTATGAAATAATGTGGAGACCCGTAATCTGTCATGTGTAGTAGCAAGAGGCTGTTCTTTGCCTTTCGGGAGTCCATGGCTTCTAAAAGAGGACACTGTGAACGGTGATCAAAGACTATGATCAGTGATCAACAATCACAGTGCATCAAACAAGGTAAAGAGTAAGTCGAATTACAATTATCCATGCTCATTAACCTTTCTATCTCGAAAACGTGTGCTTCTACTATCGTCGAAAAATGACCACATGCCTCGGTTGCTCAAAACATGAGTAACTAGACAAGTATGAGGATAGGGTGGTATGCACTAATATCCAATAGTTGCCAAAACATTATGAAATGATGCGAAAACCCATAATTTATCATGTGTAGTAGAAAAGAGGCCTTTCTTTGCCATTGGGAGTTCAAACATCAATAAGAGGGTACTGTGAATGATGATCACAGACTATGATTAGCGATCACGAGCTGTGATCAAATATCTCACTACATTGAACAAGGTGGAGAGTAAGCAAAATCACAATTATACATTCCCATTAACCTTTCTATGTTGAAAACGTGTGCTTCTGCTATCGTGGCAAAAAGACCACATTTCTTGGTTGCTCAAAACATGAGTAACTAGACAAGTAGGAGAATGGGGTGGTATGCACTCATATCCTATAATTTCCAAAACATTATGCAATGATGAAGAGACCTGTAATCTTTCATGTGTAGTAGGAAGAGGCCCTTCTTTGCATTTTGAGAGTCCATAGCATCTAAAATAGTGTACTATGAATGTCGATCAATGACTATGACCCGTGATCACGAGCTGTGATCAACGATCACAATGCATCAAGCGAGGTGTGGAGTAAGTCAAATCACAATCATTCATGCCCATTAACCTTTCTGTAACGAAAACGTGTGCATTTGCTATCGTCGAAAAACGACCACATGCCTTGGTTGATAAAAAATGAGTAACTAGACGAGTAGGAGGATGGGGTGGTATGCACTAATATCCAATAGTTCCCAAAACATTATGAAATGATAAGGAAACCCATAATCTATAATATGTATTAGCAAGTGGCCCTTCTTTGCCTATGTGGACTCCAGGCATCTAAAAAAGGGTATAGTGAATGGCGATCGCAGACTCTGAACCGTGATCACGAGCTGTGGTCAACACTTCAAACAAGGTGGGGAGTAAGTTAAATCACCATTATACATGCTTAATAACTTTTCTATGACTAAAATGTGTGCTTCGGCTATCGTGTAAAACGACCAATAGCCTTGATGGCTCATAACATGAGTAATTAGACAAGTAGACGGATGAGGTGGAATGGAATCATGTTCAATAGTTAACAATATGTTATGAAATGATGTGGAGACCTGTAACCTGTCATATGTAGTAGCAAGAGGCCCTTCGTTGCCTTAGGGGAGTCCATGGCATCTAAAAGAGGATACTCTGAATGGCGATCAGAGACTATGATCAGTGATCGTGAGTTGTGATCAACGATCGCAGTGCATCAAACAAGGTGGGGCGTAAAGCAAATCACAAGTATTCATGCCCATTAACCTTTCTATGTTGAAAACGTGTGCTTCAGCTATCGTCGAAAAATGACCACATGCCTCGGTTTCTCAAAACATGAGTAGCTAGAAAAGTATGAGGATGGGGTGGTATGAAATAATACACAATAGTTGCAAAAACATTTTAAAATGATGTGGAAACCCATAATCTATCATGTGTACTAGAAAGAGGCTCTTCTTTGCCTATGGGGAGTCAAGACATCTAAAAGAGGGTACTGTGAATGGCGATCACACTATTATTAGCGATCACAAGCTGGGATCAACGATCAAAGTGCATTAAATAAGGTGGGGAGTGAGTAAAATCACAATTATACATTCCCATTAACCTTTCTATGTTGAAAACGTGTGCTTCTGCTATCAACGAAAAATGACCACATTTCTTGGTTGCTCAAAACATGAGTAACTAGACAAGTAGGAGGATGGGGTGGTATGAATTCATAACCTATAGTTGCCAAAACATTATGCAATGATGTGCAGACCCGTTATCTTTCATGTGTAGTAGCAAGAGGCCCTTATTTGCTTTTCGAGAGTCCATGGCATCTAAAAGAGTGTACTATGAATGGCGATCAAAGACTATGATCCGTGATCACGAGCTGTGATCAACGATCACATTGCATCAAGTGAGGTGCGGAGTAAGTCAAATCACAATCATTCATGCCCATTAACCTTTCTATGACGAAAACGTGTACATTTGCTATTGTCGAAAAACGACCACATGCCTTAGTTGATCAAATATGAGTAACTAGACGAGAAGGAGGATGGGGTGGTGTGCACTAATATCCTATAGTTTCAAAAACATTATCAAATGATGTGGAAACCCATAATCTATCATGTGTATTAGAAAGAGGCCCTTCTTTGTCTATGGGGAGTCCAGGCATCTAAAAATGGGTACAATGAATGACGATCGCAGACTCTGATCCGTGATCACGAGCTGTGGTCAACGCATAACACGAGGTGGGGAGTAAGTTAAATCACTATTATTCATGGTTAATAACCTTTCAATGACTATAACGTGTGCTTCGGCTATAGTCAAAAAACGACCAATGGCCTTGGTTGCTCAAAACATGAGTAATTAAACAAGTAGGAGAATGGGGTGGTATGCAATAATATCCAATAGTTGCCAAAATATTATGAAATGATTTGGAGACCTGGAATTAGTCATGTGTAGCCCTTCTTTGCCTTTGGCGAGTCCATGACATCTAAAGGAGGGTACTGTGAATGGCAATCAGAGACTGTGATCAGTAATCACGAGCTGTGATCAACGATAACAGTGCATCAAATAAGGTGGAGAGTAAGTCAAATCACAATTATTCATGCCCATTCACCTTTCTATGTTAAAAACGTGTGCTTCTGCTAACGTCGAAAAATGACCACATGCCTCGGTTGCTCAAAATACCAGTAACTAGACAAATATTAGGATGGGGTGGTATGCAATAATATCCAATACTTGCCGAAACATTATGAAATGATGTGGAAACACATAATCTATCATATGTAGTAGCAAGAGGCTCTTCTTTGCCTATGGGGAGTCCTGACATCTAAAAGAGGGTACTGTGAATGGTGATCACAAACTATGATTAGCGAGCACGAGCTGTGATCAACGATTATAGTGCATCAAACAAGGTGGGGAGTAAGTCAAATCACAAATATACATTCCCATTAACCTTTCTATGTTTAAAACGTGTGCTTCTGCTATCGTTGAAAAATGACCACATTTCTTAGTTGCTAAAACATAAGTAACTAGACAAGTAGGAGGATGGCGTGGTATGCACTCATATCCAATAGTGGCCAAAACATTATGCAATGATGTGGAGACCCGTAATCTGTCATGTGTAGTAGCGAGAGGCCCTTCTTTGCCATTCGAGAGTTTATGACATCTAAAAGAGGGTACTATAAATGGCTATCAAAGACTATATCCGTGATCATGAGCTATGATCGACGATCACAGTGCATCTAACGAGGTAGGGAGTTAGTCAAATCAAAATAATTCATGCCCATTAACCTTTCTATGACGAAAACGTGTGCATTTGCTATCGTCGAAAAACGACCACATGCCTTGTTTGATCAAATATGATTAACTAGACTAGGAGGAGGATAGGGTGGTATGTTCTAATATCCAATAGTTGCCAAAATATTATGAAATGATGTGGAAACCATAATCTATCAAGTGTAGTAGCGAGAGGCCCTTCTTTGCCTTTTGAGAGTCCATAGCATCTAAAAGAGTGTACTATGAATGGCGATCAAAGACTATGATCCGTGATCACGAGCTGTGATCAACGATCACAGTGTGTGCATTTGCTATCATCGAAAAACGACCACATGCCATGGTTGATCAAATATGAGTAATAAGATGAGTAGGAGGATGGGGTGGTATGCATAATATCCAATAGTTGCCAAATATTACGAAATGATGTGGAGACCCGTAATCTGTCATGTCTAATGGGTGTGATCGAACATTGATCACAATATTATGTTAAGCTAATGTAATGAATTATTAATTCGTTATTGAATATTAATTATTCTTTAAATAATTAAAATGATTGGTATGTCTAAATGGTGCGATCGAACATTGATTGCAACATTATGGTAAGTTAAAGTAATGAATTATTGAATTAGTTATTGAATATTAATTGTTGTTTACACATTTACAGTGACTAATAACCAATTAATTTTACACATATCAATCACTATAATTGAGTAAACAGCAATTAATTCTCAATAACCAATTCAATAATTCATTACTTTAACTTAATAAAATGGTGCGATCAATTGTCGATCGCACCCTTTAAATATTTCAATCACTGTAAATGTGTTAACAACAACTAATCTTCAATAACCAATTCAATAATTCATTACTTTAACTTAACATAATGTTGTGATCAATTAACGATGGCACCCTTTAGACATATCAATCACTCTAAAAGTGGTAACAGCAACTAATCATCAATAACACATTCAATAATTCATTACTTTAACTTAACGTAATTTTGCGATCAATTGTCGATCGCACGCTTTAGACATATCTATCAAGGTAAATGTGTAAACAACAATTAATTTCCAATAACTAATTCAATAATTCATTACTTTAACTTAATATAATGTAGCAATCAATTGTCGATCGCACCCTTTAGACATATCTATCAAAGTAAATGTGTAAATAACAACTAATCTACAATAACCAATTCAATAATTCATTACTTTAACTTAGTATAATGTTGGGATCAACTGTCGCTTGCACCTTTTAGACATATCAATCACTGTAAATGTGTAAACAATAACTAATTTTCAATAATCAATTCAATAATTCATTACTTTGACTTAATATAATGTTGCGATCAATTGTCGATCGCACACTTTACACATATCAAACACTATAAATGAGTAAACAACAATTAATTTTCAATAACAAATTCAATAATTCATTACTTTAACTTAATATAATGTTACACCCTTTAGACATAACAATCGTTGTAAATGTGTAAACAACAATTTATTTTCAATAACCAATTAAATAATTCATTACTTTATCTTAATATAATGTTGCGAGCAATTTTTGATCACACCCATTATACATATCAAACACTGTAAATGCTTAAACAACAATTAATTTTCAATAACCAATTAAATAATTCATTACTTTAACTTAATATAACGTTGCGATAAATTGTCGATCGCACGCTTTAGACATATCAATCACTGTAAATGTGTAAACAACAACTAACTTTCAATAACCAATTCAATAATTCATTACTTTGACTTAATATAAGGTTGCGATCAATTGTCGATCGCACCCGTTACACATATCAATCACTGTAAATGTGTAAACAACAACTTATCTTCAATAATCAATTCAATAATTCATAACTTTATCTTATCGTAATGTTGCGATCAATTGTCGATCGCACCGTTTAGACATATCTATCAAGGTAAATGTGTAAACAACTATTAAATATCAGGCTAGCTACATTGTGCTAGCTACATTAGTGCAACTTCCCCCATAAATTATCAGGCTACAAATCTTTTCATTCACTAGGCACCTAGAGTGAAAAATATTTTCTCTTTGCCCAAGTCCATCTTCCCTTGCTTGAGCATTCAAAACACGCCTAGTAACAAGTAATTCACCCCTGGGTGTATCCTCAACTTCCACTTCTAAATAATCCTCCAATTCAGGCATTGAATCATAATCATTTTCATCACTAGCCTCATCTTCAAAATAACTTCCTTACTTCTTACAATCATTGTTTTCTTATTCGGACATTGAGAAGCAATATGACCAACACCAAGACATTTAAAGCATTTAATAGATTTATGCTTTTCTGAATTAGAATGAGAAGAACTAGAAGTTTTTAAAGTACCTTTCAGATCTATCTTGTTCTTCTCTTCTTTTGACTTATCCTTGTACTTCTCATCTTTCTTGGACCATTTGGAGTTCCAACTTGTTGTAGAGCTTGAATAAGAAGTCTTGCTGGGCCCTTTGTACTTGAGCTGCTTCTCTATCTTCATAGCCATGTTCACCATCTCCTCTAACTCAACGTAATGGTGCAGCTCAATGACGTTTGCTATGTCTTTATTTAAACCAGTCAAGAAATGTGCCATGGTAGCCTCCCTATCTTCTTCTACATTCGCCCTAATCATGGCTATCTCCATCTCCTTATGGTATTCTTCAACACTTCTACTGCCTTGTCTCAAAGTTTGGAGCTTTTGATGTAGCTCCCTATAAAATAAGCTAGATACAAATCTTTTCTTCATTACCCTCTCCATCTCAGCCCAAGTCTCAATAGGATTCTCTCCATTCCTTCTTCTGTTCAAAACAAGCTGATCCCACCAAACAAGTGCATAGTCATGGAATTCCACAGCAGCCAGCTTCACCTTTTTTTCTTATGAGAAGTTATGACATTCAAAAATCATTTCTACCATTCTCTCCCATTCCAAATAAGTTTCTGGATCATTTTTGCCTTGGAAAGAGGGTATTTTCATCTTGTACTACCCAAGTTTCTATCAGCATGTTAAACTCTATCTTCTCTCCTTGCATTAATTCGGCCCCTATAACCTCTTCCTCTTCCTCTATCATTTCTTGCTCCCGTTCTGTCAAATCTAGCCCTATTCCATTCTTCTTCATCCCTCCTATCTTCATATTCATCCTCATAGTCTGAAGGCACTGGAGTTAGTTCCCGTTCATTTCGCCTTCTTACTACACCATTAGTTGGAGTATCTCTTTGCAACTCTCTAATGGCCTGATCTTGCCTATCAAATTTAACACTAACATCTCTGAACATGTTCTCAATCCTTTGGAACTGTTGTTGCATTGCCTACAATGTAAAGAATGTGGTTTGCTCATCCTCACTATTCTTTTTCTCCTTGTCACTACTTTTAACTTCATTTGAAGTACTCATGATGTAAAACCTGCAGGAAAAAAAATTAGAATAGTTTCTCACACACTCCCTCACGTGTTTCACTCCAAGTCAGAATGGATACCCTCGTGTTTCACTCAAAAATATGGCTTTTACCCTCAATGAGCTCACCTACTTTTTCCTTTTCCCGCTCTAGATTCAAGCACAGTTTTACTTGTCCAGATTGATTACTACTAACCAATAAGCATAACAGCAACAAAATTCAATAGAAGGAAACGAAGAATACCTAAAGAAATGAAGAAAGCACAAAACTAGATGCAATTTACTGTTAAGACGAAAAAAGAAATGAAAAAAAAAACTGACAAAATATTAGTCACATACGAGATGAAGAAAATGTATGTGGACGTTCTTTTTTTTTAAAGGAAATTGAGCCTGGAAAGAAATAATTCTAAGAGAGAATAAGAACAAACAAGAAGAAAGAGATTATGAATGGTTTAAACAACGTGAGTTTCTCTTCTGGTCTTCTTTTTTTTCTTTCACGTTTTTTTTTTCAGATTTTTTTTCACGATTTTTTTTTTCAGATTTTTTTCCACGATTTTTTTTCCAGAGTTCCACACTTTTTTTTCCTCTGATTTTTTTTTCACGAAATTTTTTTTTTAAATAAACAGCTGAAATAACAATACCAGAAAAGAACTGATAGAAAATTAAAGAAAAAAAAAAGATTGAATTTAACCTAGGCTCTGATACCAAAAATGATACGGCAACAACTCAAGAACTAAGCATGAATCACCTCCGAATCAATAGATGTTCCCAAACCTAAATTCAATCAATCTACAATAACCCTTCACCCCCAAAACAGCAAGGAATTGGTAACAAAGAGTATAGGATGTGAAAGAATTGAATTAACGCCACAAGTCAATACTTACTTGATAAGTTGAATCAATCCTTAAAGTAAAATAGTCTAGAATCAAACATTGATACTCTAAAAAATATTTTCTAATCAAGTCTGCCGCCAACGCACATAAAGAAGGGTTTAAATACCCTTTTAAAAATCAAACCCTAAAAAAAACCTAAAAATCTTAAAGGCTGGGCTATTAATCAAAGGCCCAAAACTAATTAATTCATGCACATGACTTTTAAGTAAGGCACATGCATATTAAATACAGATCAGAATATTTTAAAGCCCAACATAATAAAAGAAGCCCAGATAAAGATAGCTAAGCCTAAGCCCATTTGGGTTAGACTTGTGCTTTAGATATTTGGCCAAGTGTTTTAGCCTTCTGGAATTGGTTCCTCTTATGTGCATAAACACCTCGGCATCTCTTAAAGTTCTTCCCCAACCTTGATCATCATATCCTCTTGAAGTTCTTGTGAAATCAATGCTTGTACATAAATCTGAAGTCGTGCTTTGAGTTTAGAAGAGCGTGATCTTGTAATTGGACCTGCTGGCATCATCAAGACTTAATCATTGCTTTGGTGAGTTGCATCAGTAAATGTGTAAAAAACAATTAATCTTCAACAACCAATGCAATAATTCATTACTTTAACTTAATATAATGTTGCGATCAATTGTCGATCGCAGCATTTAGACATATCAATCAATGTAAATGTGTAAACAATAACTAATCTTCAATAACCAATTAAATAATTCATTACTTTAACTTAATGTAATGTTGCAATCAAATGTCGATCGCACCCTTTATACATATCTATCAAGGAAAATGTGTAAATAACAATTAATCTACAATAACCAAATCAATAATTCATTACTTTAACTTAATATAATGGTGCGATCAATTGTCGATCACACCCTTTAGATATATCAATCACTGTAAATGTGTAAACAACAACTAATTTTAAATATTCAATTCAATAATTCAATACTTTAACTTAATACAATGTTGCGATCAATTATCGATCGCACCCTTTAAACATACCAATCACTCTTAATGTGTAAACAACAACTAATTTTCAATAACCAATTCAATAATTCATTACTTTAACTAAATATAATATTGCGATCAACTGTCCATCGCACCCTTTACACATAGCAATCACTGTAAATGTGTAAACAACAACTTATCTTTAATAATCAATTCAATGATTCATTAATTTTACTTATCGTAATGTTGCGATCAATTGTCGATCGCACCCTTTAGACTTATCTATCAAAGTAATTGTGTTAACAACAATTAATCTTAAATAACCAATTCAATAATTCATTACTTTAACTTATCGCCATGTTGCGATCAATTGTCGATCGCACCCTTAAGACAAATCAATCACTCTAAATGTGTAAACAACAACTAATTTTCAATAACCAATTCAATAATTCATTACTTTGACTTAATATAATGTTGCGATCAATAGTCGATCAGACCCTTTACACATATCAATCACTATAAATGAGTAAACAACAATTGATTTTAAATAACCAATTAAATAATTCATTACTTTAACTTAATACAATATTGCGATCAATTGTTGATCACACCCTTTATACATATCAATCACTGTAAATGTATAAACAACAACTAATATTCAATAACAATTTCAATAATTCATTACTTTGACTTCATATAATGTCGCGATCAATTGTCGATCACACCCTTTAGACATATCAATCACAGTAAACGTTTAAACAACAAATAATTTTCAATGATCAATTATATAATTTATTCCTTTAACTTAATATAATGTTGCGATCAATTGTCGATCGCACCCTTTAGACATATCAATCACTGTAAATGTGTAAACAACAACTAATTTTCAATAACCAATTCAATAATTCATTACTTTGACTTAGTATAATGTTGCGATTTATTGTCGATCGCACCCTTTAGACATATCTATCAACGTACATGTGTAAACAACAATTCATCTTCAACAACCAATGCAATAATTCATTACTTTTACTTAATTTAAAGTTGCGATTAATTGTTGATCGCACCCGTTAGACATATCAATAAATGTAAATGTGTAAACAACAACTTATCTTCAATAACCAATTCAATAATTCATTACTTTGACTTAATGTAATGTTGCGATCAATTGTCGATCGCACCCTTTAGACATATTTATCAAGGTAAATATGTAAACAACAATTAATCTTCAATAACCAATTCAGTAATTCATTACTTTAACTTAATATAATGTTGCGATCAATTGTCGATCGCACCCGTTAGACATATCAATCACTGTAAATATGTAAACAATAATTAATTTTCAATAATCATTTCAATAATTTATTACTTTAACTTTATATAATGTTGCGATCCATTGTCCATCGCACCCGTTAGACATATAAATCACTTTAAATGTGTAAACAACAATTAATTTTCAATAATCAATTCAATAATTTATTACTTTAACTTTATATAATATTGCGAACAATTGTCAATCGCACCCGTTAGACATATCAATCACTGTAAATGCGTAAACAACAATTAAATTTTAATAATCAATTCAATAATTCATTACTTTAACTAAATATAATGTTGTGATCAATTGTTGATCGCACCCGTTAGACATATCAATCACTGTAAATGTTTAAACAACAATTAATTTTCAATACTCAATTCAATAATTTATTACTTTAACTTTATATAATTTTGCGAACAATTGTCGATTGCACCCGTTAGACATATCAATCACTGTAAATGTGTAAACAACAATTAAATTTCAATAATCAATTCAATAATTCATTACTTTAACTAAATATAATGTTGCGATCAATTGTCGATCACACACGTTAGACATATAAGTCACTGTAAATGTTTAAACAACAATTAATTTTCAATAACAAATTCAATAATTTATTACTTTAACTTTATATAATATTGCGAACAATTGTCGTTCACTAGGCACATTAGACATATTGCGAAATCTATCAAGGTAACTTTATATAATATTACTTTAACTATATATAATATTGCGATCAATTATCGGTCACACCCTTTAGTCATATCAGTCACTGTAAATGTGTAAACAACAACTAATTTTCAATATGCAATTCAATAATTCATTACTTTGACTTAATATAATGTTGGGATCAATTGTCGATCGCACCCTTTACACATATCAATCACTTTAAATGTGTAAACAACAACTTATCTAAACAACCAATTCAATAATTCATTACTTTAACTTATCGTAATGTTGCGATCAATGGTCGATCGCACCCTTTAAAGAAATCTATCAAGGTAAATGTGTAAAGAGCAATTAATCTTCAATAACCAATTCAATAATTCATTACTTTGACTTAATATAATGTTGCGATCAATTGTCGATCGAACCATTTTGACATATCTATCACTGTAAATGTGTAAACAACAATTAATCTTCAAAAACCAATTCAATAATTCATTACTTTAACTTAATATAATGTTGCGATCAATTGTTGATCGCATCCTTTAGACATATCAATCACTATAAATGTGTAAACAACAATTAATTTTCAATAACCAATTCAATAATTCATTAATTTAACTTAATATAATGTTGCGATCAATTGTCGATCGCACCCTTTAGACATATCAATCACTGTAAATGTTTAAACAACAATTAATTTTCAATAATCAATTCAATAATTCATTACTTTAACTTAATATAAAGTTGCGATCAATTCTCGATCACACCCTTTAGACATATCAATCACTGTAAATGTGTAAACATTAACAAATTTTCAATAACCAATTCAATAGTTCATTACTTTAACTAAATATAATATTGCGATCAATTGTCGATCGCAACCTTTATACACATCAATCACTGTTAATGTTTAAACAACAATTAATTTTCAATAACCAATTCAATAATTCATTACTATAACTTAATATAATGTTGAGATCAATTGTCAATCGCACCCTTTAGACATATCTATCAAGAAAATTAAGTAAACAACAATTAATCTTCAATACTCAATTCAATAATTCATTACTTTAACTAAATATAATGTTGCGATCAACTGTCGATCGCAACCTTTAGACATATCAATCACTGTAAATGTGTAAACAACAACTAATCTTCAATAACCAATTCAATATTTCATTACTTTAACTTAACGTAATGTTGCGATCAATTGTCGATCGCACCCTTAAGACATATCAATCACTGTAAAATGTTTAAACAACAATTAATTTCCAATAACCAAATCCAAAATTCATTACTTTAACTTAATGTAATGTTGCGTTGAATTGTCGATCGCACCCTTTAGACATATCAATTACTATAAATGTGTAAACAAAAACTAATTTCAATAACCAATTCAAGAATTCATTACTTTAACTTAATATAACGTTCGATCAATTATCGATCCCACCCTTTAGACATATCAATCACTGTAAATGTGTAAACAACAAGTAATCTTCAATAACCAATTCAATAATTCATTACTTTAAATTAACATAATGTTGCGATCAATTGTCGATCGCACCCTTTTGACATATCAATCACTATAAATGTGTAAACAACAACTAATTTTCAATAAGTTATTCAATAATTCGTTACTTTAACATAATATAATGTTGCGATCAATTGTCGATCGCACCTTTTATCCATGTCAATCAGTATAAATGTGTAAGCAACAATGAAATTCACTATCACTGTAAATGTGTAAACAACAACTAAAATTCACTATCTAATTCAATAATTCATTACTTTTACTTAACGTAATCTTGCGATCAATTGTCGATCGCTCCATTTAGACATATCTATCACTATAAATGTGTAAACAACAACTAATCTTCAATAGCCAATTCAATAATTCATTACTTTAACTTAATGTAATGTTGCGATCAATTGTCGATTGCACCCTTTAGACATATATATCAAGGTTATTGTGTAAACAACAATTAATCTTCATTAACCAATTCAATAATTCATTACTTTAACTTAATATAATGTTGCGTTCAATTGTCGATCGCACCCTATAGACATATCAATCACTGTAAATGTTTAAACAACAATTTATTTTCTATAACCAATTCAATAATTCGTTACTTTAACATAATATAATGTTGCGATCAATTGTCGATCGCACCCTTTACACATATCAATCACTATAAATGTGTAAACAAAAACTTATCTACAATAACCAATTCAATAATTCATTACTTTAACTTAATGTAATGTTGCGTTGAAATGTGGATCGCACCGTTAAGACATATCAATCACTATAAATGTGTAAACAACTAATGTTCAATTACCAATTCAATAATTCATTAGTTTAACTTAATATAACGTTCGATCAATTGTCGATCACACTCTTTAGACATATCAATCACTGTAAATGTGTAAACAACAACTAATCTTCAATAACCAATTCAATAATTCATTACTTTGACTTAATGTAATGATGCGATCAGTTGTGGATCGCACCCTTTACACATATCAATCACTGTAAATGTGTAAACAACAATTAATTTCCATTAACAATTCAATAATTCATTACTTTATATTAAAATAATGTTGCAATCAATTGTCGATCGCACCCGTTTGACATATCTATCACTGTAAATGTTTCAACAACCATTAATCTTCAATAAACAATTCAATAATTCATTACTTTGACTTAATATAATGCTGCGATAAATTGTCGATCGCACCCTTTAGACATATCAATTACTATAAATGAGTATACAAAAAGTTATCTTCAATAACCAATTCAATATTTCATGACATTAACTTAACATAATATTGCGATCAATTGTTGATCGCAGCTTTTAGACATATCTATCAAGGTAATTGTGTAAACAACAATAAATATTCAATAACCAAGTCAATAATATATTACTTTAACTTAACGTAATGTTGCGATCAATTGTCGATTGCGCCCTTTAGACAAACCTATCAAGGTAATTGTGTAAACAACAATTAATCTTCAATAACTAATTCAATAATTCATTACTTTAACTTTATATAATGTTGCGATCAATTGTCAATCGCACCCCTATAAACATATCAATCACTGTTAATGTTTAAACAACAATTTATTTTCAATAACCAATTCAATAATTCATTACTTTAACTTAATATAATGTTGCGATCATTTGTCGATCGCACCGTTTATCCATAACCAATTAATTTTCAATAACCAATTCAATAATTTATTACTTTAACTTAACGTAATGTTGCGATAAATTATAGGTCACACCCTTTAGACATATCAGTCACTGTAAATGTGTAAACAACAACTAATTTTCAATATCCAATTCAATAATTCATTACATTAACTCTATATTATGTTGCAGATCAATTGTCGTTCGTACCCTTCACACATATCAATTACATTAAATGTGTAAACAACAACTTATCTACAATAACCAATTCAATAATTCATTACTTTAACTTATCGTAATGTTGCGATCATTGGTCGAACGCACCCTTTAAAGAAATCTATCAAGGTAAATGTGTAAACAACAATTAATCTTCAATAATTAATTCAATAATTCATTACTTTAACTTAATATAATGTTACGATCAATTGTCGATCGAACCCTTTTGACATATCTATCACTGTAAATGTGTAAACAACAATTAATCTTAAAAAACCAATTCAATAATTCATTACTTTAACTTAATATAATGTTGCGATCAATTGTCGATCGCACCCTTTAGACATATCAATCACTATAAATGTGTAAACATTAATTAATTTTCAATAACTAATTCAATAATTCATTACTTTAACTTAATATAATGATGCGATCAATTGTCGATCGCACCCTTTAGACATATCAATCACTGTAAATGTTTAAACAACAATTAATTTTCAATAATCAATTCAGTAATACATTACTTTAACTTAATATAAAGTTGCGATCAATTGTCGATCACACCCTTTAGACATATCAATCACTGTAAATGTGTAAACATTAATTAATTTACAATAACCAATTCAATAGTTCAATACTTTAACAAAATATAATGTTGCGATCCAATGTTGATCGCAACCTTTAGACACATGAATCACTGTAAATGTTTAAACAACAATTAATTTTCAATAACCAATTCAATAATTCTTTACTATAACTTAATATAATGTTGCGATCAATTGTCAATCGCACCCTTTAGTCATATCTATCAAGAAAATTATGTAAATAACAATTAATCTTCAATACTCAATTCAATAATTAATTACTTTAACTAAATATAATGTTGCGATCGATTGTCGATCGCACCCTTTAGACATATCAATAATTATAAATGTGTAAACAACAACTAATTTCAATAATCAATTCAATAATTCATTACTTTAACTTAATATAACGTTCGATCAATTATCGATCCCACCCTTTAGACATATCAATCACTGTAAATGTGTAAACAACAACTAATCTTCAATAACCAATTCAATAATTCATTACTTTAAATTAACGTAATGTTGCGATCAATTGTCGATCGCACTAGTTTGACATATCAATCACTATAAATGTGTAAACAACAACTAATTTTCAATAACTTATTCAATAATTCGTTACTTTAACATAATATAATATTGTGATCAATTGTCGTTCGACCTTTTATCCATATCAATCACTATAAATGTGTAAGCATTAATTAAATTTCAATAACCAATTCCATTATTGATTACTTTAACTTAACGTAATCATGCGATCAATTGTCGATCGCTCCATTTAGACATATCTATCACTTTAAATGTGTAAAAAACAACTAATCTTCAATAACCAGTTCAATAATTCATTACTTTAACTTAACGTAATGTTGCGATCAATTATCGATTGCACCCTTTAGACATATATATCAAGGTTATTCTGTAAACAACAATTAATCTTCATTAACCAATTCAATAATTCATTACTTTAACTTAATATAATGTTGCGATCAATTGTCGATTGCACCCTATAGACATATCAATCACTGTAAATGTTTAAACAACAATTTATTTTCTATAACCAACTCAATAATTCCTTACTTTAACATAATATAATGTTGAGATCAATTGTCGATCGCACCCTTTACACATATCAATCACTATAAATGTGTAAACAAAAACTTATCTATAATAACCAATTCAATAATTCATTACTTTAACTTATTGTAATGTTGCGTTGAAATGTCGATCGCACCGTAAAGACATATCAATCACTATAAATGTGTAAACAACTAATGTTCAATAACCAATTCAATAATTCATTACTTTAACTTAATGTAACGTTCGATCAATTGTCGATCGCACTCTTTAGACATATCAATCACTGTAAATGTGTAAACAACAACTAATCTTTAATAACCAATTCAATAATTCATTACTTTGACTTAATGTAATGGTGCGATCAATTGTAGATCACACCTTATACACATATCAATCACTATAAATGAGTAAACAACAATTAATTTTCAATAACCAATTCAACAATTCATTACTTTAGATTAATACAATGTTGCGATCAATTGTCGATCGCACCGTTTAGACATATCAATCACTGTAAATGTGTAAACAACAACTAATCTTCAATAACCAATTCAATAATTCATTATTTTAACTTAACGAAATGTTGCGATCAATTGTCAATCGCACCCTTTAGTCATATCTATCAAGAAATATGTGTTGACAACAACTTATTTTCAATAACCAATTCAATAATTCATTACTTTGACTTAATATAATGTTGCGATAAGTTGTGGATCGCACCCTTTACACATATCAATCACTGTAAATGTATAAATAACAACTTATCTTCAATAACAAATTCAATAATTGATTACTTTAACTTAACGTAATGTTGCGATCAATTGTCGATCGCACCCTTTAGACATATCAATCAGTGTAAATGTGTAAACAACAATTAATTTTCAATAACAATTCAAATATTTAATACTTTAAATTAAAATAATGTTGCAATCAATTGTCGATCGCATCCGTTTGACATATCTATCACTGTAAATGTTTCAACAACAATTAATCTTCAATAAACAATTCAATAATTTATTACTTTGACTTAATTATATGCTGCGATAAATTGTCAATCGCAACTTTTAGACATATCAATTACTATAAATGAGTATATAATAACTTATCTTCAATAACCAATTCAAAATTTTATTACATTAACTTAACGTAATATTGCGATCAATTGTCGATCGCAGCTTTTAGACATATCTATCAAGGAAATTGTGTAAACAACAATTAATCTTCAATAACCAAGTCAATAATATATTGCTTTAACTTAACGTAATGTTGCGATCAATTGTCGATTGCACCCTTTAGACATATCTATCAAGGTAATTGTGTAAACAACAATTCATCTTCAATAACCAATTCAATAATTCATTACTTTAACTTAATATAATGTTGCGATCAATTGTCGATTGCACCCTATAGTCATATCAATCACTGTTAATGTTTAAATAACAATTAATTTTCAATAACCAATTCAATAATTTATTACTTTAACTTAATATAATGTTGCGATCAATTGTCGATCGCATCATTTAGACATATCAATCGCTGTAAACGTTTAAACAACAATTAATTTTCAATAACAAATTCAACAATTCATTACTTTAACTTAACGTAATTTTGAGATCAATTGTCGATCACATCATTTAGACATATCAATTACTTTGAATGTGTAAACAACAACTAATCTTCAATAATACATTACTTAAACTTAACGTAATGTTGCGATCAATTGATGATCGCACCCGTTAGACTTATCTTTCAAGGTAAATGTGTAAACAACTATTAATCGTCAATAATAGATTCAATAATTCATTACTTTAACTTAACGTAATGTTGCGATCAATTGTCCATCGCACCATTTAGACATATCTTTCAAGAAAAATGTGTAAACAACATTTAATCTTCAACAACCAATTCAATAATTCATTACTTTAACTTATTATAATATTGCGATCAATTGTCGATCGCACCCTTTAGACTTATCAACAACTGTAAATGTATAAAACAACAACTATTTTTCAATAATCAATTCAATAATTAATTACTTTGACTTAATGTAATGATGCGATCAATTGTAAATCACACCTCATACTCATATCAATCACTATAAATGAGTAAACAACAATTAATTTTCAGTAACCAATTCAACAATTCATTACTTTTGATTAATACAATGTTGCGATCAATTGTCGATCGCACCGTTTAGACATATCAATCACTGTAAATGTGTAAACAACAACTAATCTTCAATAACGAATTCAATAATTCATTACTTTAACTTAACGTAATGTTGCGATCAATTGTCGATCGCACCCTTTAGACATATCTATCAAGAAAAATGTGTTAACAACAACTTATTTTCAATAACCAATTCAATAATTCATTACTTTGACTTAATATAATGTTGCGATCAGTTGTGGATCGCACCCTTTACACATATCAATCACTGTAAATGTATAAACAACAACTTATCTTCAATAACCAATTCAATAATTCATTACTTTAACTTAACGTAATGTTGCGATCAATTGTCGATCGCACCCTTTAGACATATCAATCACTGTAAATGTGTAAACAACAATTAATTTTCAATAACTATTCAATAATTCGTTACTTTAAATTAAAATAATGTTGCAATAAATTGTCGATCGCACCCGTTTGACATATCTATCACTGTAAATGTTTCAACAACAATTAAACTTCAATAAACAATTCAATAATTCATTACTTTGACTTAATATAATGCTGCGATCAATTGTCAATCGCAACCTTTAGACATATCAATTACTATAAATGTGTATTCAATAACTAATCTTCAATAACCAATTCAATATTTCATTACTTTAACTTAACGTAATGTTACGATCAATTGTCGATCGCACCCTTTAGTATCAATCACTATAAATGTGTAAACAACAATTAATTTTCAATAACAATTCAATAATTAATTACTTTAAATTAAAATGATGTTGCAATCAATTGTCGATCGCACCCGTTTGACATATCTATTACTGTAAATGTTTCAACAACAATTAATCTTCAATAAACAATTCAATAATTCATTACTTTGACTTAATATAATGCTGCGATCAATTGTCAATCGCAACCTTTAGACATATCAATTACTATAAATGTGTATTCAATAACTAATCTTCAATAACCAATTCAATATTTCATTACTTTAACTTAACGTAATATTGCGATCAATTGTCGATCGCACCTTTTAGACATATCTATAAAGGTAATTGTGTAAAAAACAATTAATCTTCAATAACCAAGTCAATAATATATTACTTTAACTTAACTTTATGTTGCGAACAATTGTCGATCGCACCTTTTAGACATATCAATCACTATAAATGTATAAACAACAATTTATTTTCTATAACCAATTCAATAGTTCATTACTTTAACTTAATATAATGTTGCGATCAATTGTCGATCGCATCCTTTAGACATATCAATCACTGTAAATGTTTAAACAACAATTAATTTTCAATAAAAAATTCAATAATTCATTACTTTAACTTAATATAATGTTGCGATCAATTATCGATCGCAACCTATAGACATATCAATCACTATAAATGTGTAAATAACAACTAATCTTCAATAACCAATTCAATAATTCATTACTTAAACTTAACGTTATGTTGCGATCAATTGTCGATCGCACCCTTTAGACATATCAATCAATGTTAATGTGTAAACAACAATTACTTTTCAACAACCAATTCAATAATTCATTACTTTAACTTAATGTAATGTTGCGATAAATTGTCGATCGCACCCTTTAGAAATATCAATCATTGTAAATGTGTAAACAACAATTAATTTTCAACAACCAATTCAATAATTCATTACTTTAACTTAATGAAATGTTACGATCAATTGTCGATCGCACCCTTTAGACATATCAATCACTGTAAATGTGTAAACAACAATTAATCTTCAATAACCAATTCAATAATTCATTACTTAAACTTAACGTAATGTTGCGATCAATTGTCGATCGCACCCTTTAGACATATAAATCTCTCTAAATGTGTAAACAACAATTAATTTTCAATAACAATTCAATAATTCGTTACTTTAAATTAAAATAATGTTGCAATCAATTGTCGATCGCACCCGTTTGACATATCTATCACTGTAAAAGTTTCAACAACAATTAATCTTCAATAAACAATTCATTTATTCATTACTTTGACTTAATATAATGCTGCGATCAATTGTCAATCGCAACCTTTAGACATATCAATTACTATAAATGTGTATTCAATAACTAATCTTCAATAACCAATTCAATATTTCATTACTTTAACTTAACGTAATATTGCGATCAATTGTCGATCGCACCTTTTAGACATATCTATCAAGGTAATTGTGTAAACAACAATTAATCTTCAATAACCAAGTCAATAATATATTACTTTAACTTAACGTAATGTTGCGATCAATTGTCGATTGCACTGTTTAGACATATATATCAAGGTAATTAAGTAAACAACAATTAATCTTCAATAACCAATTCAATAATTCATTACTTTAACTTAATATAATGTTGCGATCAATTGTCGATCGCACCCTATAGACATATCAATCACTTTAAATGTTTAAACAACAATTTATTTTCTATAAGCAATTCAATAATTTATTACTTTAACTTAATATAATGTTGTGATCAATTGTCGATCGCATCCTTTAGACATATCAATAACTGAAAATGTTTAAAAAATAATTAATTTTAAATAACCAATTCAATAATTCATTATTTCAACTTAATATAATGTTGTGATCAATTATGGATCGCAACCTTTTGACATATCAATCACTATAAATGTGTAAACAACAACTAATCTTCAAAAAACAATTCAGTAATTCATTACTTAAACTTAACGTAATATTGCGATCAATTGTCGATCGCACGCTTTAGACATATCAATCACTGTAAATGTTTAAACAACAATTAATTATCAATAAACAATTCAATAATTCATTACTTTAACATCATATAATGTTGCGATCAATTCTCGATCGCACCCTTTAGACATATCAATCGCTGTAAATGTGTAAATAACAATTAATTTTCAACAACCAATTCAATAATTTATTACTTTAACTTAATGTAATGTTGCGATAAATTGTCGATCGCACCCTTTAGACATATCAATCACTGTAAATGTGTTAACAACAATTGATCTTCAATAACCATATCAATAATTCATTACTCAAACTTAACGTAATGTTGCGATCAATTGTCGATCGCACTCTTTAGACATATAAGTCACTGTAAATGTTTAAACAACAACTAATTTTTAATAAGCAATTAATAATTCCTTACTTTGACTTAATATAATGTTGCGATCAATTGTCGATCACACACTCTACACATATCAATCACTGTAAATGTGTAAACAACAATTAGATTTCAATAACCAATTCAATAATTTATTACTTGAACTTAATACAATGTTGCGATCCATTGTCGATCGCACCATTTAGACATATCAATCACTTTAAATTTTTAAACAACAATTAATTTTCAATAACCAATTCAATAATTCATTACTTTAACTTAATATAATGTTGCATTAAATTGTCGTTCGCACCCTTTAGACATATCAATAACTGTAAATGTTTAAACAATAATTAATTTTGAACAATCAATTCAATAATTCAATACTTTAACTTAACGTAATGTTGAGATCAATTGTCGATCGCACCCTTTAGACATATCAATCACTATAAATGTGTAAACAACAACTAATCTATAATTACCAATTCAATAAATCATTACTTTAACTAAATATAATGTTGCGATCAATTGTCGATCGCACCATTTAGACATGTCAAACACTATAAATGTTTATACAACAATTTATTTTCAATAACAAATTCAATAATTCATTACTTTAACTTAATATAATTTTATGATCAATTGTCGATCGCACCCTTAAGAAATATCAATCACTGTAAATGTGTAAACAACGACTAATCTTCTATAACCAATTCAATAATTCATTACTTTAACTTAACGTAATGTTGCGATCAATTAGCGATCACACCCTTTACACATATCAATCAGTGTAAATGTGTAATCAACCGTTAATCTACTGTAACCAATTCAATAATTCATTACTTTAACTAAATATAATGTTGCGATCAATGGTCAATCGCACCCTTTAGACATATTAATCACTGTAAATGTGTAAACAACAATTAATTTTCAATAACCAATTCTATAATTCATTACTTTCACTTAATATAATGTTACGATCAATTATCGATCGCACCGTTTAGACATCTCAATCACTTTAAATGTTTTAACAACAATTAATTTTTAATAACAAATTCAATAATTCATTACTTTAACTTAATATAATTTTGCGATCAATTGATAATAACACCCTTTAGACATATCACTCACTGTAAATGTGTAAACAATAACTAATCTTCAATAACCAATTCAATAATTCAATACTTTAACTTAATTGAATGTTGCGATCAATTGTCGATCGCACCCTTTAGACATATCAATCACTGTAAATGTGTACACAACAACTAATCTTAAATAACCAATTTAATAATTCATTACTTTAACATAATATAACGTTGCGATTTATTGTCGATCGCACCCTACAGACATATCAATCACTATAAATGCTTAAACAACAACTAATTTTCGATAACCTATTCAATAATTCAATTGTCGATCGCACCCATTAGACATATCTATCAATGTAAATATTTATAAAATAATTAATTTTCAATTACCAATTCAATAATTCATTACTTTAACTTAATATAATGTTGCGATCAATTGTCAATCGCAACTTTTAGACATATCAATCACAGTAAATGTTAAAACAACAATTAATTTTCGATAACCAATTCAACAATTCATTACTTTAACTTAATATAACGTTGCGATCAATTGTCGATCGCACCCTTTAGACATATCTATTACTGTAAATGTTTAAACAACAATTAATTTTCAATAATCAATTCAATAATTCATTACTTTAACTTAATATAATGTTGCGATCAATTGTCGATCACACCCTTTAGACATATCAATCACTATAAATGTGTAAACAACAACTAATCTTCAATAACCAATTCAATAATTAATTCCTTTAACTTAATATAACGTTGCGATTAATTGTCGATCGCACCCTTTAGACATATCATTCACTGTAATGTGTAAACAACAACAATTAATCTTCAATATCGAATTCTTAAATTCCTTACTTTAACTAAATATAATGTTGCGATCAATTGTCGATCGCACCCTTTAGACATATCTATCACTATAAATGTGTAAACAACAATTAGTTTTCAATAACCTATTCAATAATTCTTTACTTTGACTTAATATAATGTTGATATCATTTGTCGATTGCACCCTTTACACATATCAATCACTGTAAATGTGTAAACAACAACTTATCTTCAATAACAAATTAAATAATTCATTACTTTAACTTAACGAAATGTTGCGATCAAATGTCGATCGCACGCTTTCGTAATATCTATCATGAAAAAGTGTAAACAATAATTAATCTTTAATAACCAATTCAATAATTCATTACTTTAACTTAATATAATGTTTCAATCAATTATCGATCGCACCGTTAAGACATATCAATCGTTGTAAATGTATAAACAACAACTAATTTTCAATAACGAATTCAATAATTTATTACTTGAACTTAATATAATGTTGCGATCGATTATCGATCGCACCCTTTAGACATATCAATCACTCTAAATGTTTAAACAACATTTAATATTCAATAACAAATTTAATAATTAATTACTTTAACTTAATATAATTTTGCGATCAATTGTTGATCGCACCCTTTAGACATATCACTCAGTGTAAATGTGTCAACAGCAACTAATCTTCAATGACCAATTCAATAATTCATTACTTTAACTTAATATAATGTTGCGATCCATTGTCGATCGCACCCTTTAGACATATCAATCACTGTAAATGTGTAAACAACAACTAATCTACAACAACCAATTCAAAAATTCATTACTTAATGTAAATATAATATTGCGATCAATTGTCGATCGCACCCTTTAGACATATTAATCACTGTAGATGTGTCAACAACAATTAATTTGCGATAACCAATTCAATAATTCATTACTTTAACTAAATATAATGTTACGATCTATTGTCGACCGGACCCTTTAGACATATCAATCACTGTAAATGTTTAAACAACAACAAAAATTCACTATCTAATTCAATAATTCATTACTTTAACTTAATATAATGTTGCGATCAATTGTCGATCACACCCTTTACACATATCAATTACTGTGATTGTGTAAACAACAACTAATCTCAATATCCAATTAAATATATCATTACTTTCACTTAATATAATGTTGTCATCAATTGTCGATTGCACCCATTAGACATATTTATCACTGTGAATGTGTAAACAAAAATTAATCTTCAATATTCAATTCAAAAATTCTTTACTTTAACCTAATATAATGTTTGCGATCAATTGTCGATCGCACCCTTTAGACATATCTATCACTGTAAATGTGTAAACAACAACAATTAATCTTCAATATCCAATTCAAAAATTCATTACTTTAACTTAATATAATGTTTGCCATCAGTTGTCGATCGCACCCTTTAGACATATCTATCACTGTAAATGTGTAAACAACAACTAAAGTTAACTATCTAATTCAATAATTCATTACTTTAACTTAATATAATGTTGCGATCAATTGTAGATCCCACTCTTTGGAAATATCAATCACTGTGAATGTGTAAAAAACATTTAAAATTCACTATCTAATTTAATAATTCATTACTTTAACTTAATATAATGTTGCGATCAATTGTCGATTGTACCCTTTACACATATAAATTACTGTGAAGGTGTAAACAACAACTTATCTCAATATCCAATTTAAAAATTCATTACTTTAACATAATATAATGTTTGCGATCAATTGTCAATCGCACCCTTTAGACATATGTATCACATTAAATGTGTAAACAACAATTAATTTTCAATAACCAATTCAATAATTAATTACTTTAACATAATATAATGTTGAAATAAATTGTCAATCGCACCCTTTAGACATATCAATCACTATAAATGTTTAAACAACAACTTATCTTCAATAACCAATTCAATAATTAATTACTTTAACATAATGTAATGTTGCGATCAATTGTCAATCGCACCCTTTAGACATATCAATCACTGTGAATTTGTAAACAAAAACTAATCTTCAATATCCAATTAAAAAATTCATTACTTTGACTTAATATAATCTTTGCGATCAATTGTCGATCGCACCCTTTAGACATATCTATCACTGTAAATATGTAAACAACAATAATTAATTTTCAATAACCAATTCAATAATTCATTACATTAATTAAATAAAATATTGCGATCAATTCTCGATCGCACCCTTTAGACATATTAATCACTGTAAATAAGTAAACAACAACTAAAATTTACTATCAAATTCAATCATTCATTACTTTAACTTAGTATAATTTTGCGATCAATACTCGATCGCACCAATTAGACATATCAATCACTGTGAATGTGTAAACAACAACTAAAATTCACTATCTAACTCAAAAATTTATTACTTTAACTTTATATAATGTTGCGATCAATTGTCGATCGCACCCTTTACACATATCAATCACTGTGAATGTGTAAACAACAAATAATCTCAGCATCCAATTCAATAAATCATTACTTTAACTTAATATAATGTTGCGAATAACTGTCGATCGCACCCTTTAGACATATTTATCATTGTGAATGTGTAAACAAAAACTAATCTTCAATATTCAATTCAAAAATTCTTTAATTTAACTTAATATATTGTTTGCGATCAATTGTCGATCGCCCCCTTTATACATATCTCTCACTGTAAATGTGTAAACAAAAACTAATCTTCATATCCAATTAAAAAATTCATAACTTTAACTTAATATAATCTTTGCGATCAATTGTCGATCGCACCCTTTAGACATATCTATCACTGTAAATGTGTAAACAACAACTAAAATTCACTATCTAATTCAATAATTCATTACTTTAACTTAATATAATGTTGCGATCAATTGTCGATCACACCCAATAGACATATCAATCATTATCTAATTCTACGATTCATTACTTTAACTTAATATAATGTTGCGATCAATTGTCCATCGCACTCTTTACACATATCAATCACTGTGAATGTGTAAACAACAACTAATCTCAATATCTAATTCAAAAATTCATTACTTTAACTTAATATAATGTTTGCGATCAATTGTCGATCGCACCCTTTAGACATATATATCACTGTAAATATGTAAACAACAGATAAAATTCACTATCTAATTCAATTATTCATTACTTTAACTTAAAATAATGTTGCGATCAATTGTCGATCGCACCCTTTAGACATATCAATCACTATGAATGTGTAAACAACATTTGAAATTAACTATCTAATTCAATAATTCATTACTTTAACTTAATATATTGTTGCGATCAATTGTCGATCGCACCCTTTAGACATATCAATCACTGTGAATGTGTAAAAAACAACAAATCTTCAATATCCAATTCAAAAATTCATTACTTTAACTTAATATAATGTTTGCGATCAATTGTTGATCGCACCCTTTAGACATATCTATCACTGTAAATGTGTAAACAAAAACTAATCTTCAATATCCAATTAAAATATTCATTACTTTAACTTAATATAATATTTTCGATCAATTATCGATCGAACCCTTTAGACATATCTATCACTATGAATGTGTAAAAAACAACTAATCTTCAATATCGAATTAAAAAATTCATTACTTTAACTTAATATAATGTTTGCGATCAATTGTCGATCGCACCCTTTAGACATAACTATCACTGTAAATGTGTAAACAAAAACTAAAATTCACTATCTAATTCAATCATTCATTAATTTAACTTAATATAATGTTGCAATCAATTGTCGATCGCACCCATTAGACATATCAATCACTGTGAATGTGTAAACAACAACTAAAATTCACTATCTAATTCAATAATTTATTACTGTAACTTAATATAATGTTGCGATCAATTGTCGATCGCACCCTTTACACATATCAATCACTGTGAATGTGTAAACAACAACTAAAATTCACTATCTAATTCAATAATTCATTACTTTAACTTAATATAATGTTGCGACCAATTGTCGATCGCACCCTTTAAACATATCAATCACTGTGAATGTATAAACAACAACTGAAATTAACTATCTAATTCAATAATTCATAACTTTAACTTAATATGATGTTGCGATCAATTGTCGATCGCACCCTTTACACATATCAATCACTATGAATGTGTAAACAACAACTAGTCTCAATATCCAATTCAATAATTCATTACTTTAACTTAATAAAATATTTGCGATCAATTGTCAATCGCACCCTTTAGACATATTTATAACAGTAAATGTGTAAACAACAACTAAAATTCACTATCTAATTCAATAATTCATTACTTTAAATAAATATAATGTTGTGATCAATTGTCGATCGCACCCTTTAGACATATCAATCACTGTGAATGTGTAAACTTAAACTGAAATTCACTATCTAGTTCAATAATTGATTACTTTAACCTAATATAACGTTGCGAGCAATTGTCAATCGCACCCTTTACACATATCAATCACTGTGAATGCGTAAACAACAAATAATCTCAATATCCAATTCAATAATTCATTACTTTAACTTAATATAATGTTTACGATCAATTGTTGATCGCACCCTCTAGACATATCTATCACTGTAAAAGTGTAAACAACAACTAAAATTCACTATCTAATTCAATAATTCATTACTTTAACTTAATATAATGTTGCGATCAATTGTCGATCGCACCCTTTAGACATATCCATCACTTTGAATGTGTAAAAAACAACAAATCTTCAATATCCAATTCAAAAATTCATTACTTCAACTTAATATAACGTTTGCGATCAATTGTCAATCGCTCCCTTTAGACATATCTATCACTGTAAATGTGTAAACAACAACTAAAATTCACTATCTAATTCAATAATTCATTACTTTAACTTAATAAAATGTTGCGATTAATTGTCGATCGCGCCCTTTAGACATATCAATCACTGTGAATGTGTAAAAAATAACTAATCTTCAATATCAAATTCAAAAATTCATTACTTTAACTTAATATAATGTTTGCGATCAATTGTCGATCGCACACTTTAGACATATCTATCACTTTAAATGTGTAAACAACAACAAAAATTTACTATCTAATTCAATAATTCATTACTTTAACTTAATATAATGTTGCGATCAATTGTCGATCGCACCCATTAGACATATCAATCACTGTGAATGTGTAAACAACAACTAAAATTCACTATCAAATTCAATAATTCATTACTTTTACTTAAAATATTGTTGCGATCAATTGTCGATCGCACCCTTTACACATATAAATCACTGTGAATGTGTAAACAACAACTAATCTAAATAACCAATTCAATAATTAATTACTTTAACTTAATACAATGTTGCGATCAATTGTCGATCGCATCCTTTACACATATCAATCACTGTGAATGCGTAAATAAAAAATAATCTCAATATCCAATTCAATAATTCATTACTTTAACTTAATATAATGTTTGCGATCAATTGTTGATCGCACATTCTAGACATATCTATCAATGTAAATGTGTAAACAACAACTAAAATTCACTATCTAATTCAATAATTCATTACTTTAACTTAATATAATGTTGCGATCAATTGTTGATCGCACCCTTTAGACATATCAATCACTGTGAATGTGTAAAAAACAACAAATCTTCAATATCCAATTCAAAAATTCATTACTTCAACTTAATATAACGTTTGCGATCAATTGTCAATCGCTCCCTTTAGACATATCTATCACTGTAAATGTGTAAACAACAATTAATTTTCAATAACTAATTCAATAATTCATTACTTTAACTTAATATAATGATGCGATCAATTGTCGATCGCACCCTTTAGACATATCAATCACTGTAAATGTTTAAACAACAATTAATTTTCAATAATCAATTCAGTATTTCATTACTTTAACTTAATATAAAGTTGCGATCAATTGTCGATCACACCCTTTAGACATATCAATCACTGTAAATGTGTAAACATTAATTAATTTTCAATAACCAATTCAATAGTTCAATACTTTAACAAAATATAATGTTGCGATCCAATGTTGATCGCAACCTTTAGACACACGAATCACTGTAAATGTTTAAACAACAATTAATTTTCAATAACCAATTCAATAATTCTTTACTATAACTTAATATAATGTTGCGATCAATTGTCAATCGCACCCTTTAATCATATCTATCAAGAAAATTATGTAAATAACAATTAATCTTCAACAATCAATTCAATAATTAATTACTTTAACTATAAATGTCGATCGCACCCATTAGACATATCAATAACTATAAATGTGTAAACAACAACTAATTTCAATAACCAATTCAATAATTCATAACTTTAACTTAATATAACGTTCGATCAATTATCGATCCCACCCTTTAGACATATCAATCACTGTAAATGTGTAAAAAACAACTTATCTTCAATAACCAATTCAATAATTCATTTCTTTAAATTAACGTAATGTTGCGATCAATTATCGATCGCACCTGTTTAACATATCAATCACTATAAATGTGTAAACAACAACTAATTTTCAATAACTTATTCAATAATTCGTTACTTTAACATAATATAATGTTGCGATCAATTGTCGTTCGACCTTTTATCCATATCAATCAATATAAATGTGTAAGCAACAATTAAATTTCAATAACCAATTCCATTATTCATTACTTAAACTTAACGTAATCATGCGATCAATTGTCGATCGCTCCATTTAGACATATCTATCACTTTAAATGTGTAAAAAACAACTAATCTTCAATAACCAGTTCAATAATTCATTACTTTAACTTAACGTAATGTTGCGATCAATTATCGATTGCACCCTTTAGACATATATATCAAGGTTATTGTGTAAACAACAATTAATCTTCATTAACCAATTCAATAATTCATTACTTTAACTTAATATAATGTTGCGATCAATTGTAGATTACACCTTATACACATATCAATCACTATAAATGAGTAAACAACAATTAATTTTCAATAACCAATTCAACAATTCATTAATTAGATTAATACAATGTTGCGATCAATTGTCGATCGCACCGTTTAGACATATCAATCACTGTAAATGTGTAAACAACAACTAATCTTCAATAACCAATTCAATAATTCATTATTTTAACTTAACGTAATGTTGCGATCAATTGTCAATCGCACCCTTTAGTCATATCTATCAAGAAATATGTGTTGACAACAACTTATTTTCAATAACCAATTCAATAATTCATTACTTTGACTTAATATAATGTTGCGATCAGTTGTGGATCGCACCCTTTACACATATCAATCACTGTAAATGTAAAAATAACAACTTATCTTCAATAACAAATTCAATAATTGATTACTTTAACTTAACGTAATGTTGCGATCAAATGTCGATCGCACCCTTTAGACATATCAATCAGTGTAAATGTGTAAACAACAATTAATTTTCAATAACAATTCAATAATTTATTACTTTAAATTAAAATAATGTTGCAATCAATTGTCGATCGCACCCGTTTGACATATCTATCACTGTAAATGTTTCAACAAAAATTAAACTTCAATAAACAATTCAATAATTCATTACTTTGACTTAATTTTATGTTGCGATAAATTGTCAATCGCAACCTTTAGACATATCAATTACTATAAATGAGTATACAATAACTTATCTTCAATAACCAATTCAAAATTTCATTACTTTAACTTAACGTAATATTGCGATCAATTGTCGATCGCACCTTTTAAACATATCTATCAAGGTAATTGTGTAAACAACAATTAATCTTCAATAACTAAGTCAAAAATATATTACTTTAACTTAACGTAATTTTGTGATAAATTGTCGATTGCACCGTTTAAACATATATATCAAGGTAATTGTATAAACAACAATTAATCTTCAATAACAAATTCTATAATTCATTACTTTAACTTAATATAATGTTGCGATCAATTGACGATCGCACCCTTTAGACATATCAATCACTGTAAATGTGTTAACAACAATTAATCTTCAATAACCAATTCAATAATTCATTACTTTAACATAATATAATGTTGCGATCAATTGTCTATCGCATCCTTTATACATATCAATCGCTGTAAATGTGTAAATAACAATTAATTATCAACAACCAGTTCAATAATTCATTACTTTAACTTAATGTAATGTTGCGATCAATTGTCGATCGCACCCTTTAGACATATCAATCAATGTAAATGTGTAAACAACAATTAATTTTCAATTATCAAATCAATAATTAATTACTTTAACATAATATAATGTTGCGATCAATTGTCTATCGCATCCTTTAGACATATCAATCGCTGTAAATGTGTAAATAACAATTAATTATCAACAACCAATTCAATAATTCAATACTTTAACTTAATGTAATGTTGCGATCAATTGTCGATCGCACCCTTTAGACATATCAATCAATGTAAATGTGTAAACAACAATTAATTTTCAACAACCAATTCAATAATTTATTTCTTTAACTTATTGTTATGTTGCGATCAATTGTCGATCGCACCCTTTAGATATATCAATCACTGTAAATGTGTTAACAATAATTAATCTTCAATAACCAATTCAATAATTCATTACTTAAACTTAACGTAATGTTGCGATCAATTGTCGATCGCACCCTTTAGTATCAATCACTATAAATGTGTAAACAACAATTAATTTTCAATAACAATTCAATAATTAATTACTTTAAATTAAAATGATGTTGCAATCAATTATCGATCGCAACCGTTTGACATATCTATTACTGTAAATGTTTCAACAACAATTAATCTTCAATAAACAATTCAATAATTCATTACTTTAAATTAAAATAATGTTGCAATCAATTGTCGATCGCACCCGTTTGACATATCTATCACTGTAAAAGTTTCAACAACAATTAATCTTCAATAAACAATTCATTTATTCATTAGTTTGACTTAATATAATGCTGCGATCAATTGTCAATCGCAACCTTTAGACATATCAATTACTATAAATGTGTATTCAATAACTAATCTTCAATAACCAATTCAATATTTCATTACTTTAACTTAACGTAATATTGCGATCAATTGTCGATCGCACCTTTTAGACATATCTATCAAGGTAATTGTGTAAACAACAATTAATCTTCAATAACCAAGTCAATAATATATTACTTTAACTTAATGTTATGTTGCGATCAATTGTCGATCGCACCTTTTAGACATATCAATCACTGTAAATGTATAAACAACAATTTATTTTCTATAACCAATTCAATAGTTCATTACTTTAACTTAATATAATGTTGCGATCAATTGTCGATCGCATCCTTTAGACATATCAATCACTGTAAATGTTTAAACAACAAAAAATTTTCAATAACAAATTCAATCATTTATTACTTTAACTTAATATAATGTTGCGATCAATTATCGATCGCAACCTATAGACATATCAATCACTGTAAATGTGTAAATAACAACTAATCTTCAATAACAAATTCAATAATTCATTACTTAAACTTAACGTAATGTTGCGATCAATTGTCGATCGCACGCTTTAGACATATCAATCACTGTAAATGTTTAAATAACAATAAATTCTCAATAACCAATTCAATAATTCATTACTTTAACATAATATAATGTTGCGATCAATTGTCGATCGCACGCTTTAGACATATCAATCACTGTAAATGTGTAAAAAACAATTAATTCTCAACAACCAATTCAATAATTAATTACTTTAACTTAATGTAATGTTGCGATCAATTGTCGATAGCATCCTTTAGACTTATCAATCACTGTAAATGTATAAACAAAAATTAATTTTCAATAACCACTTCAATAATTCATTGCTTTAACTTAATATAATATTGCGATCAATTATCGATCGCAACCTTTAAACATATCAATCACTGTAAATGTGTAAATAACAACTAATCTTCATTAACCAATTCAATAATTCATTACTTAAACTTAACGTAATGTTGCGATCAATTGTCGATCGCACGCTTTAGACATTTTAATCACTGTAAATGTAACAACAATTAATTTTCAATAACCAATTCAATAATTCATTACTTTAACATAATATAATGTTGCGATCAATTGTCGATCGCACCCTTTAGACATATCAATCGCTCTAAATGTGTAAACAACAATTAATTTTCAACAACCAATTCAATAATTCGTTACTTTAACTTAATGTAATGTTGCGATAAATTGTCGATCGCACCCTTTAGAAATATCAATCATTGTAAATGTGTAAACAACAATTAATTTTCAACAACCACTCCAATAATTCATTACTTTAACTTAACGTAATGTTGCGATCAATTATCGATTGCACCCTTTAGACGTATATATCAAGGTTATTGTGTAAACAACAATTAATCTTCATTAACCAATTCAATAATTCATTACTTTAATTTAATATAATGTTGCGATCAATTGTAGATCACACCTTATACACATATCAATCACTATAAATGAGTAAACAACAATTAATTTTCAATAACCAATTCAACAATTCATTAATTAGATTAATACAATGTTGCGATCAATTGTCGATCGCACCGTTTAGACATATCAATCACTGTAAATGTGTAAACAACAACTAATCTTCAATAACCAATTCAATAATTCATTATTTTAACTTAACGTAATGTTGCGATCAATTGTCAATCGCACCCTTTAATCATATCTATCAAGAAATATGTGTTGACAACAACTTATTTTCAATAACCAATTCAATAATTCATTACTTTGACTTAATATAATGTTGCGATCAGTTGTGGATCGCACCCTTTACACATATCAATCACTGTAAATGTAAAAATAACAACTTATCTTCAATAACAAATTCAATAATTGATTACTTTAACTTAACGTAATGTTGCGATCAATTGTCGATCGCACCCTTTAGACATATCAATCAGTGTAAATGTGTAAACAACAATTAATTTTCAATAACAATTCAATAATTCATTACTTTAAATTAAAATAATGTTGCAATCAATTGTCGATCGCACCCGTTTGACATATCTATCACTGTAAATGTTTCAACAAAAATTAAACTTCAATAAACAATTCAATAATTCATTACTTTGACTTAATTTTATGTTGCGATAAATTGTCAATCGCAACCTTTAGACATATCAATTACTATAAATGAGTATACAATAACTTATCTTCAATAACCAATTCAAAATTTCATTACTTTAACTTAACGTAATATTGCGATCAATTGTCGATCGCACCTTTTAAACATATCTATCAAGGTAATTGTGTAAACAACAATTAATCTTCAATAACTAAGTCAAAAATATATTACTTTAACTTAACGTAATTTTGTGATAAATTGTCGATTGCACCGTTTAAACATATATATCAAGGTAATTGTATAAACAACAATTAATCTTCAATAACAAATTCTATAATTCATTACTTTAACTTAATATAATGTTGCGATCAATTGACGATCGCACCGTATAGACATATCAGTCGCTGTAAATGTTTAAACAACTATTTATTTTCTATAACCAATTCAATAATTCATTACTTTAACTTAATATAATGTTGCGATCAATTGTCGATCGCATCCTTTAGACATATCAATCACTGTAAATGTTTAAACAATAATTAATTTTCAATAACCAATTCAATAATTCATTACTTTAACTTAATATAATGTTGCGATCAATTATCGATCGCAACCTTTAGACATATCAATCACTGTAAATGTGTAAACAACAACTAATCTTCAATAACCAATTCAATAACTCATTACTTAAACTTAACGTAATGTTGCGATCAATTGTCGATCGCACGCTTTAGACATATCAATCACTGTAAATGTTTAAACAACAATTAATTTTCAACAACCAATTCAATAATTTATTTCTTTAACTTACTGTTATGTTGCGATCAATTGTCGATCGCACCCTTTAGACATATCAATCACTGTAAATGTGTTAACAACAATTAATCTTCAATAACCAATTCAATAATTCATTACTTTAACATAATATAATGTTGCGATCAATTGACGATCGCACCCTTTAGACATATCAATCGCTGTAAATGTGTAAACAACAATTAATTTTCAACAACCAATTCAATAATTCATTACTTTAACTTAATGTAATGTTGCGATAAATTGTCGATCGCACCCTTTAAAATATCAATCATTGTAAATGTGTAACCAACAATTAATTTTCAACAACCAATTCAATAATTCATTACTTTAACTTAATGAAATGTTACGATCAATTGTCGATCGCACCCTTTAGACATATCAATCACTGTAAATGTGTAAACAAATATTAATCTTTAATAACCAATTCAATAATTCATTACTTAAACTTAACGTAATGTTGCGATCAATTGTCGATCGCACCCTTTAGACATATAAATCTCTCTAAATGTGTAAACAACAATTAATTTTCAATAACAATTCAATAATTCGTTACTTTAAATTAAAATAATGTTGCAATCAATTGTCGATCTCACCCGTTTGACATATCTATCACTGTAAAAGTTTCAACAACAATTAATCTTCAATAAACAATTCATTTATTCATTACTTTGACTTAATATAATGCTGCGATCAATTGTCAATCGCAACCTTTAGACATATCAATTACTATAAATGTGTATTCAATAACTAATCTTCAATAACCAATTCAATATTTCATTACTTTAACTTAACGTAATATTGCGATCAATTGTCGATCGCACCTTTTAGACATATCTATCAAGGTAATTGTGTAAACAACAATTAATCTTCAATAACCAAGTCAATAATATATTACTTTAACTTAACGTAATGTTGCGATCAATTGTCGATTGCACCGTTTAGACATATATATCAAGGTAATTGTGTAAACAACAATTAATCTTCAATAACCAATTCAATAATTCATTACTTTAACTTAATATAATGTTGCGATCAATTGTCGATCGCACCCTATAGACATATCAATCAATGTAAATGTTTAAACAACAATTTATTTTCTATAACCAATTCAATAATTTATTACTTTAACTTAATATAATGTTGTGATCAATTGTCGATCGCATCCTTTAAACATATCAATCACTGAAAATGTTTAAAAAACAATTAATTTTAAATAACCAATTCAATAATTCATTATTTCAACTTAATATAATGTTGTGATCAATTATCGATCGCAACCTTTTGACATATCAATCACTATAAATGTGTAAACAACAACTAATCTTCAATAACCAATTCAATAATTCATTACTTAAACTTAACGTAATATTGCGATCAATTGTCGATCGCACGCTTTAGACATATCAATCACTGTAAATGTTTAAACAACAATTAATTATCAATAAACAATTCAATAATTCATTACTTTAACATCATATAATGTTGCGATCAATTGTCGATCGCACCCTTTAGACATATCAATCGCTGTAAATGTGTAAATAACAATTAATTTTCAACAACCAATTCAATAATTTAATACTTTAACTTAATTTAATGTTGCGATGAATTGTCGATCGCACCCTTTAGACATATCAATCACTGTAAATGTGTAAACAACAATTGATCTTCAATAACCAATTCAATAATTCATTACTCAAACTTAACGTAATGTTGCGATCAATTGTCGATCGCACTCTTTAGACATATCAGTCACTGTAAATGTTTAAACAACAACTAATTTTTAATAAGCAATTAATAATTCCTTACTTTGACTTAATATAATGTTGCGATCAATTGTCGATCACACACTCTACACATATCAATCACTGTAAATGTGTAAACAACAATTAGATTTCAATAACCAATTCAATAATTTATTACTTGAACTTAATACAATGTTGCGATCAATTGTCGATCGCACCATTTAGACATATCAATCACTTTAAATTATAAACAACAATTAATTTTCAATAACCAATTCAATAATTCATTACTTTAACTTAATATAATGTTGCATTCAATTGTCGATCGCACCCTTTAGACATATCAATAACTGTAAATGTTTAAACAACAATTAATTTTGAACAATCAATTCAATAATTCATTACTTTAACTTAACGTAATGTTGACATCAATTGTCGATCGCACCCTTTAGACATATCAATCACTATAAATGTGTAAACAACAACTAATCTATAATTTACAAATTCAATAAATCATTACTTTAACTAAATATAATGTTGCGATCAATTGTCGATCGCACCCTTTACACATATCAATCACTATAAATGTTTATACAACAATTTATTTTCAATAACAAATTGAATAATTCATTATTTTAACTTAATATAATTTTGTGATCAAATGTCGATTGCACCCTTAAGACATATCAATCAAAGAAAATGTGTAAACAACGACTAATCTTCTATAACCAATTCAATAATTCATTACTTTAACTTTACGTAATGTTGTGATCAATTAGCGATCACACCCTTTACACATATCAATCACTGTAAATGTGTAATCAACCGTTAATCTACAGTAACCAATTCAATAATTCATTACTTTAACTAAATATAATGTTGCGATCAATTGTAGATCGCACCCTTTAGACATATTAATCACTGTAAATGTGTAAACAACAATTAATTTTCAATAACCAATTCAATAATTCATTACTTTAACTTAATATAATGTTGCGATCAATTATCGATCGCACTGTTTAGACATCTCAATCACTTTAAATGTTTAAACAACAATTAATTTTTGATAACCAATTGAATAATTCCTTACTTTAACTAAGTATAATGTTGCGATCAATTGTCGATCGCACCCTTTAGACATATCTATCACTATAAATGTGTAAACAACAATTAATTTTCAATAACCTATTCAATAATTCTTTACTTTGACTTAATATAATGTTGATATCATTTGTCGATTGCACCCTTTACACATATCAATCACTGTAAATGTGTAAACAACAACTTATCTTCAATAACAAATTAAATAATTCATTACTTTAACTTAACGAAATGTTGCGATCAAATGTCGATCGCACGCTTTCGTAATATCTATCAAGAAAAAGTGTTAACAACAATTAATCTTTAATAACCAATTCAATAATTCATTACTTTAACTTAATATAATGTTGCAATCAATTATCGATCGCACCGTTAAGACATATCAATCGTTGTAAATGTATAAACAACAACTAATTTTCAATAACGAATTCAATAATTCATTACTTGAACTTAATATAATGTTGCGATCGATTATCGATCGCTCCCTTTAGACATATTAATCGTTGTAAATGTGTAAACAACAACTAATCTTCAATAACCAATTCAATAATTCATTACTTAAACTTAACGTAATATTGCGATCAATTGTTGATCGCACGCTTTAGACATATCAATCACTGTAAATGTTTAAACAACAATTAATTATCAATAAACAATTCAATAATTCATTACATTAACATCATATAATGTTGTGTTCAATTGTCGATCGCACCCTTTAGACATATCAATCGCTGTAAATGTGTAAATAACAATTAATTTTCAACAACCAATTTAATAATTTAATAATTTAACTTAATGTAATGTTGCGATCAATTGTCGATCGCACCCTTTAGACATATCAATCACTGTAAATGTGTAAACAACAATTGATCTTCAATAACCAATTCAATAATTCATTACTCAAACTTAACGTAATGTTGCGATCAATTGTCGATCGCACTCTTTAGACATATCAGTCACTGTAAATGTTTTAACAACAACTAATTTTTAATAAGCAATTAATAATTCCTTACTTTGACTTAATATAATGTTGCGATCAATTGTCTATCACACACTCTACACATATCAATCACTGTAAATGTGTAAACAACAATTAGATTTCAATAACAAATTCAATAATTTCTTACTTGAACTTAATACAATGTTGCGATCAATTGTCGATCGCACCATTTAGACATATCAATCACTTTAAATTTTTAAACAACAATTAATTTTCAATAACCAATTCAATAATTCATTACTTTAACTTAATATAATGTTGCATTCAATTGTCGATCGCACCCTTTAGACATATCAATAACTGTAAATGTTTAAACAACTATTAATTTTGAACAATCAATTCAATAATTCATTACTTTAACTTAGCGTAATGTTGAGATCAATTGTCGATCGCACCCTTTAGACATATCAATCACTATAAATGTGTAAACAACAACTAATCTATAATTTACAAATTCAATAAATCATTACTTTAACTAAATATAATGTTGCGATCAATTGTCAATCGCACCCTTTAGACATATCAATCACTATTAATGTTTATACAACAATTTATTTTCAATAACAAATTGAATAATTCATTATTTTAACTTAATATAATTTTGTGATCAATTGTCGATCGCACCCTTAAGACATATCAATCACTGTAAATGTGTAAACAACGACTAATCTTCTATAACCAATTCAATAATTCATTACTTTAACTTTACGTAATTTTGTGATCAATTAGCGATCACACCCTTTACACATATCAATCACTGTAAATGTGTAATCAACTGTTAATCTACAGTAACCAATTCAATAATTCATTACTTTAACTAAATATAATGTTGCGATCAATTATAGATCGCACCCTTTAGACATATTAATCACTGTAAATGTGTAAACAACAATTAATTTTCAATAACCAATTCTATAATTCATTACTTTAACTTAATATAATGTTGCGATCAATTATCGATCGCACTGTTTAGACATCTCAATCACTTTAAATGTTTAAACAACAATTAATTTTCAATAACAAATTCAATAATTCATTACTTTAACTTAATATAATTTTGCGATCAATTGATCATCACACCCTTTAGACATATCACTCACTGTAAATGTGTAAACAATAATTAATCTTCAATAACCAATTCAATAATTCAATACTTTAACTTAATTTAATGTTGTGATCAATTGTCGATCACACTCTTTAGACATATCAATCACTATAAATGTGTACACAACAACTAATCTTAAATAACCAATTTAATAATTCATTTCTTTAACTTGATATAACGTTGCGATTTATTGTCGATCGCACCCTACAGACATATCAATCACTATAAATGCTTAAACAACAACTAATTTTCGATAACCAATTCAATAATTCATTACTTTAACTAAATATAATGTTGCGATCAATTGTCGATCGCACCCATTAGACATATCTATCAATGTAAATGTTTGTCAAACAATTAATTTTCAATTACCAATTCAATAATTCATTACTTTAACTTAATATAATGTTGCGATCAATTGTCAATCGCAACTTTTAGACATATCAATCACAGTAAATGTTAAAACAACAATTAATTTTCGATAACCAATTCAATAATTCATTACTTTAACTTAATATAACGTTGCGATCAATTCTCGATCGCACCCATTAGACATATCTATTACTGTAAATGTTTAAACAACAATTAATTTTCAATAATCAATTCAATAATTCATTACTTTAACTTAATATAATGTTGCGATCAATTGTCGATCACACCCTTTAGACATATCAATCACTATAAATGTGTAAACAACAACTAATCTTCAATAACCAATTCAATAATTCATTCCTTTAACTTAATATAACGTTGCGATTAATTGTCGATCGCACCCTTTAGACATATCATTCACTGTAAATGTTTAAACAACAATTAATTTTCGATAACCAATTGAATAATTCCTTACTTTAACTAAATATAATGTTGCGATCAATTGTCAATCGCACCCTTTAGACATATCTATAACTATAAATGTGTAAACAACAATTAGTTTTCAATAACCTATTCAATAATTCTTTACTTTGACTTAATATAATGTTGATATCATTTGTCGATTGCACCCTTTACACATATCAATCACTGTAAATGTGTAAACAACAACTTATCTTCAATAACCAATTAAATAATTCATTACTTTAACTTAACGAAATGTTGCGATCAAATGTCGATCGCACGCTTTTGTAATATCTATCAAGAAAAAGTGTTAACAACAATTAATCTTTAATAACCAATTCAATAATTCATTACTTTAACTTAATATAATGTTTCAATCAATTATCGATCGCACCGTTAAGACATATCAATCGTTGTAAATGTATAAACAACAACTAATTTTCAATAACGAATTCAATAATTCATTACTTGAACTTAATATAATGTTGCGATCGATTATCGATCGCACCCTTTAGACATATCAATCACTGTAAATGTTTAAACAACATTTAATTTTCAATAACAAATTTAATAATTAATTACTTTAACTTAATATAATTTTGAGATCAATTGTTGATCGCACACTTTAGACATATCACTCACTGTAAATGAGTCAACAGCAACTAATCTTCAATAACCAATTCTATAATTCATTACTTTAACTTAATGTAATGTTGCGATCCATTGTCGATCGCACCCTTTAGACATATCAATCACTGTAAATGTGTAAACAACAACTAATCTACAACAACCAATTCAAAAATTCATTACTTAATGTAAATATAATATTGCGATCAATTGTCGATCGCACCCTTTAGACATATTAATCACTGTAGATGTGTCAACAACTATTAATTTTCGATAACCAATTCAATAATTCATTACTAACTAATCGTCAATATCAAATTCAAAAATTCATTACTTTTACTTAATATAATGTTTGCGATCAATTATCGATCACACCTTTTAGACATATCTATCACTGTAAATGTGTAAATAACAACTAAACTTCAATATCCAATTCAATAATTCGTTACTTTAACTTAATATAATGTTGCGATCAATTGTCGATTGCACCTTTTAGATATATCAATCACTGTAAATGTGTAAAATACAACTAATCTTCAATATCCAATTCAGAAATTAATAACTTTAGCTTAATATATTGTCTGCGATTAATTGTTGATCGCACCCTTTAGACATATTTTTCACTGTAAATGTGTAAACAACAATTAAAATTCACTCTCCAATTCAAAAATTCATTACTTTAACTTAATATAGTGTTTGCGATCAATTGTCGATCGCACTCTTTAGACATATCTATTACAATAAATGTGTAAACAACAAATAAACTTCAATATCCAATTCAAAAATTCAATTACTTTAACTTATTATAATGTTTGTGATCATTTTTCGATCGCACCCTTTAGACATATCAATAGCTGTAAATGCGTAAACAACAACTAATCTTCAATATCCTGTTCAAAAATTCATTACTTTAACTTTATATAATGTTTGCGATTAATTGTCGATCATACCCTTTAGAAATATCTTTCACTATAAATGTGTAAACAACAACTAACATTCACTATCCCATTCAAAAACTCATTACTTTAACTAAATATAATGTTTGCGATCAATTGTCTATCGCACCCTTTACTCATATCTATCACTGTAAATGTGTAAACAACAACTAAACTTCAATATCAAATTCAATAATTCATTACTTTAACTTAATATAATGTTGCGATCAATTGTCGATCGTACCCTTTAGACATATCAATTACTGTAAATGTGTAAACAACAACTAAAATTCACTATCTAATTCAATAATTCATTACTTTTACTTAATATAATGTTGCGATCGATTGTCGATCGCACCCTTTAGACATATCAATCATTGTGAATGTGTAAACAAAAACTAATCGTCAATATCAAATTCAAAAATTCATTACTTTTACTTAATATAATGTTTGCGATCAATTATCGATCGCACCGTTTAGACATATCTATCACTGTAAATGTGTAAACAACAACTAAACTTCAATATCCAATTCAATAATTCATTACTTTAACTTAAAATAATATTGCGATCAATTGTCGATCGCACCCTTTAGACATATCAATCACTGTAAATGTGTAAAATACAACAAATCTTCAATATCCAATTCCGAAATTCATAACTTTAGCTTAATATATTGTTTGCGATTAATTGTTGATCGCACCCTTTAGATATATCTTTCACTGTAAATGTGTAAACAATAATTAAAATTCACTCTCCAATTCAAAAATTCATTACTTTAACTTAATTTAGTGTTTGCGATCAATTGTCGATCGCACTCTTTAGACATATCTATTACAATAAATGTGTAAACAACAAATAAACTTCAATATCCAATTCAAAATTTCAATTACTTTAACTTAATATAATGTTTGTTATCATTTGTCGATCGCACCCTTTAGACATATCAATAACTGTAAATGTGTAAACAACAACTAATCTTCAATATCCTGTTCAAAAATTCATTACTTTAACTTAATATAATGTTTGCGATCAATTGTCGATCGCACCCTTTAGATATATCTTTCACTATAAATGTGTAAACAACAACTAACATTCACTATCCAATTCAAAAATTCATTACTTTAACTTAATATAATGTTTGCGATCAATTGTCAATCGCACCCTTTACTCATCTCTATCACTGTAAATGTGTAAACAACAACTTAACTTCAATATCAAATTCAATAATTCATTACTTTAACTTAATATAATGTTGCGATCAATTGTCGATCGCACCCTTTAGACATATCAATCACTTTAAATGTGTAAACAACAACTAAAATTCACTATCTAATTCAATAATTCATTACTTTTCCTTAATATAATGTTGCGATCGATTGTCGATCGCACTCTTTAGACATATCAGTCATTGTGAATGTGTAAACAAAAACTAATCTTTTATATCCAATTCAAAAATTCATTACTTTAACTTATTATAATATTTGCGATCAATTGTAAATCGCACACTTTATGTAACACCCGAACCCCCGCCCCGACGGAAAGGGAACGCAGAGACCGGATGTCACATGCGGAAGATGAATAACGGAACATACAAATCACATTCAAAGACAGATCATATTCAAATCCGAAAGACAGTTCTTATAAATCCAATTTCAAATAGTTCGAGACAAATTCAAAACTAAATTGTAGTTGAACTACAAGTTCTAATGAAAGACAATTACATAAAAAATATCCCAAGTGTACTTAATCTGTAAACAAATCCAAAACATGTACAGCGGTTCGAAATACAGTAATAAATCCAGCAAAAATAAATTGACATGAAATTCAAATCTGAAGAGGATGCTTTGTGAATGCTCGATGCTAGTGATATCCTACTATCCCTCCTGACTGTCTGAACTCAGCAATTCCATTCCCAAAAAGGGGCTCAAAACATACAAAATAAAAATAGAAACAACGAAGGGTCAGACTATCGATGTGTGGTTAGTAAGTCAATGCCCAACAAACACATACAGATGCGTCTTATTAACATAATAGTATGTCATACACAAATGCAAGTTAGTTAACAACCAATGGGGTACAAACAAAGGCAAACAAGTTGATTAACAAATCAAGTTATCCCAAAATTAATCCCCTTTAAGTGATCTAGGATAAATGATTACAGATTATTACAATTACCGACTGAAAAAGGCTTTACAGTTATCAAATTATTTTCAGAAGGAAGACCGTAACCGAATAGTAGTTCGGTAAACAGTCCGGTAGTTTATACGGTCAGAGAGCATTACCGGACTTACCGAATTGTAATTTAGTAGGCATTCCGGTAAGCTATTCGGTCAGAGAGCATATTAGACTTACCGAATTGTAGCTCGGTAAACATTCCAGTAAGCTATTCGGTCAGAGAGTAATTATACGAATCCAAGGAAAATTTAAATGACAGTTTGGTTTCTATTCCGGTATGAAGCTCGGTCAGAGAGTTTCAATTCTCTCAGACATGCTGAATTGTAATTCGGTACCTAGCTCGGTGAAGAGTTCGATCAGAGAGGTTGAACAGTCCTCAGAGGTTCATACCGAACTACAGTTCGGTAACCTATTCGGTAAGTAATTCGTCCGGAGAGTGAATCTAATGATCTCCAGTCTGACCGAATTGTATTTCGGTAACCAACTCGGTAAGGAGTTCGTCTAGAGACCGTCCTAGTTGGGTCTAATCCAAGCACTTACAGCCTATTAGTAGTCACAATAAACACTACCAAGTGTTAGAACCCAAAAGAAAACAACTATCAGCAGCCAGAAACAAACCACAACATATTCAACACATAACCAGAAGTAGAAATACATCCTTATCACAGAGTTCAGATTACCCAAATTAATTAGGTGTTTAACTTACAAGGCCTGTCCTTAGTCTAATAACAAAATAGGGAACAAAAGTGACAGATAGGGTTAAACCCTTGGAGATGGATCAAAGATCCCGGAGATGATACCGTCGCATCAAAAAATGAGCCAAGCTCTAGAGATGATGTCGTCACATCCAGAAAATTGTTGGCAATCAAGGCCATATACGCTTTCGCGCATCGATGTATACATCTAGTTTCCCTAACAGCATGCTGGTCTTATCGTATTAACCTTAAGACAGGACTTTAGCAAATTACAAAATTCAGTTTGCAGATTACGGATAGATAGCAGACAGCTAAGAATACGGATTCACTTGTCCAATATGTACAAATAAAATGGCAGCAATATACCCAAGCAGTTTATATCAAGTGCAGCAATTTAAGCTAATCAATCACAGAATTTCAGCTTATTTTAATTTAACCAATTCACAAACAATCAACAGACAATGGCAATCAATAATGAGGGCATAAACACGGCTACTAACCTGATTCGCTAATCCAAAATACCACCGAAATTACTCCGGTTGACGATCCCCAACTCGGTCTACACGAAACCAAGAGTAACTCATAAGTCCCCAATTCGCAAAAGTTAAGGTTTATGTCCAAGAACAATCCAAATCAATTAAAACTCAATAAGACCTAATTTACGAAATCAACATCAAGGGTTTCAAAACCCAATCCATGAAGATTTTAAATCCCAAACCGATTTTTTTTTTGAATCAAACTTAAAATCAACAAATCCTAATATGAACAAAATCCCTAAATCAATTAATGTGATTTAAAACAAAAGAGTTGTAGCAATCATTACCTATATGAAGAAATCGAGGTCAAAACCAAATCCCAAGCGAAAACCACATAAGAAGTTTAGAAATATGTGATGGGTGTATGTGTTATTGATTTGAGAAAAAAGATGAATACGTAAAAGTGAGTCTTTCTAGGTTTTGTAAATAATGAATCAAAAAGCTATTCTATTCAATATATATATAGGTGGCAATAATCGCCATAAACCCACATGTTTTTATATCAATTAAAAATAACCCCATTTAAGAATTATTTGAAAAATCATCTTAAATATTAAATTATTTTCAAAACCAACCCAAAAGTCAACTAAGTCAAATAATTTGGTCAAACAGGAAAAGTCAACATAATTCAAAAATACCAATTTTACCCTTATAACGAAAATAAATAAAAATTAAGCAAAATTTCAAAATTAAGAAGACGAATAGCCCCAGATTACGAACGTGACACTTAAGACATATCTATCACTGAAAATGTGTAAACAACTACAATTAATTTTCAAAAACTAATTCGATAATTCATTACTTTAACTTAATATAATGTTGCGATCAATTGTCGATCGCACTCTTTAGACATATCAATCACTGTGAATGTGTCACAAACAACTAATATTCAATATCCAATTAAATAATGCATTACTTTAACTTAATATAATGTTTGCGATAAATTCTTCATCGTACCATTTAGACATATCTATCACTGTAAATGTGTAAACAACAACTAAACTTCACTATCCAATTCAATAATTCATTACTTTAACTTAATATAGAGTTGCGGTAAATTGTCGATAGCACCCTTTAGACATATCAATCACTGTAAATGTGTAAACAACGACTAATCTTCAATACCCGTTTCAAAACTTCATTACTTTAACATAATATAATGTTGCGATCAATTGTCGATCGCACCCTTTAGACATATCAATCACTATGAATGTGTAAAAAATAACCATTCTTCAATATCCAATTCAAAAATTCATTACTTTAACTTAATATAATATTTGCTATCAATTCCCGATTGCACCGATTAGACATATCTATCACTATAAATGTGTAAACAGCAACAAATCTTTACTATCCAATTGAATAATTCATTACTTTAACTTAATATAATGTTGCGATCAATTATTGATCGCACCCTTTAGACATATCAATCACTGTGAATGTGTAAACAAAAACTAATCTTCAATATCCAATTCAAAAGTTCATTACTTTATCTTAATATAATGTTGCGATCGATTGTCGATCGCACCCTTTAGACATATCTATCACTATAAATGTGTAAACAATAACTAATCTTCACTATCCAATTCAATAATTCATTACTTTAATTTAGTGTAATGTTGCGATCGATTGTCGTTCGCACCCTTTACACATATCAATCACTGTGAATGTGTAAACAACAACAAAACTTCAATATCCAATTCAGTAATTCATTACTTTAACTTAATATAACTTATGCGATCAATTGTCGATCGCACCCTTTAGACATTATCACTGTTAATATTTAAACAACAAATAGTTTTCAATAACCAATTCAATAATTCATTACTTTAACTTAATATAATGTTGTGATCCATTGTGGATCGCACCCTTTAGACATATCAATCATTGTAAATGTGTCAACAACAACTAATCTTCACTATCCAATTCAATAATTCATTACTTTAACTTAATATAATGTTTGCGATCAACTATCGATCGCACCCTTTAGATATATTCTTTCACTTTAAATGCGTAAAATAACTAAAATTCATTATTCAATTCAAAAATTCATTACTTTAACTTAATTTAATGTTTTCGATCAATCGTCAATCGCACCCTTTAGACATATCAATCACTGTAAATGTATAAACAACAACTAATCTTCAATATCCAATTCAATTATTCATTACTTTAACTTAATATAATGTTGCGATCAAGTGTCGTTCGCACCCTTTACACATATCAATCACTTTGAATGTGTAAACAACAACTAAACTTCAATATCCAATTCAATAATTCATTACTTTAACTTAATATAATGTTTGCAATCAATTATGGATCGCACCCTTTAGACATATCAATCATTGTAAATGTGTAAACAACAACTAATCTACAATATCCAATTCAAAATTTCAGTTACTTTAACTTAATATAATGTTTATGATCAATTGTCGATCGCACCCTTTAGACATGTCAATAACTGTAAATGTGTAAACAACAACTAATCTTCAATATCTAATTTAAAAATTCAATTACTTTAACTTAATATAATGTTCGTGATCAATTGTTGATCGCACCCTGTAGACATATCAATAACTGTAAATGTGTAATCAACAAGTAATCTTCAATATCCAATTAAAAAATTCATTACTTTAACTTAATATAATGTTGCGATTAATTGTCATTCGCACTTTTTACACATATCAATCACTGTGAATGTGTAAACAACAATAAAATTTCAATATTTAATTCAATAATTCATTACTTTTACTTAATATAATATATGCGATCAATTGTCGATCGCACCGTTTAGACATATCTATCACTGTTAATATATGTAAACAACAAATCATTTTATATAACCAATTCAATAATTCATTACTTTAACTTAAAATAATGTTGCGATCAATTGTTGATCGCACCCTTTAGACATATCAATCATTGTAAATGTGTAAACAAAAACTAATCTTTAATATCCAATTAAAAAATTCATTACTTTAACTTAATATATTGTTTGCGATCAACTGTCGATCGCACCCTTTAGATATATAATTCACTATAACTGTGTAAACAACAACTGAACTTCACTATCTAATTCAATAATTCATTACTTTAACTTTATATAATATTTGCGATCAATTGTCGATCGCACCCTTTAGATATATCTTTCACTGTAAATGTGTAAACAAAAACTAATCTTGAATATCCAATTCAAAAATTCAATTACATTAACATAATATAAAGTTTGTGATCAATTCTCGATCGCACCCTTTAGACATATCAATAACTGTAAATGTGTAAACAACAACTAATCTTCAATATCCAATTCAAAAATTCTTTACTTTAACTTAATATAATCGCACCCTTTAGATATATCTTTAACTATAAATGTGTAACCAACAACTAAAATTCACTATCCAATTCAATAATTCATTACTTTAACTTAATATAATGTTTGCAATCAATTGTCGATCGCACCCTTTAGACATATCTATTACTGTAAATGTGTAAACAACAAATAATTTTCAATAACCAATTCAATAATTCATTACTTAGACTTAATATAATGTTGCGATCAATTGTTGATCACACCCTCTAGACATATCTATCAAGGTAAATGTGTAAACAACAATTAATCTTCAATAACCAATTCAATAATTCAATACTTTAACTGAATATAATATTGCGATCAATTGTCGATCGCACCATTTAGACATATCAATTACTGTAAATGTGTAAACAACAATTAATTTTCAATAACCAATTCAGTGATTCATTACTTTAACTAAATATAATGTTGCGATCCAATATCGATTGCACCCTTTCGACATATCTATCAAGGTAAATGTGTAAACAACAATTTATCTTCAATAACCAATTCAATAGTTCATTACTATAACTTAATAATTCACTGTAAATGTGTAAACATAACGTTGCGATTAATTGTCGATCGCACCCTTTAGACATATCATTCACTGTAAATGTTTAAACAACAATTAATTTTCGATAACCAATTGAATAATTCCTTACTTTAACTAAATATAATGTTGCGATCAATTGTCGATCGCACCCGTTAGACATATCAATCACTGTAAAAGTGTAAACAACAATTAATTTTCAATAATCAATTCAATAATTCTTTACTTTAACTAAATATAATGTTGCGATCAATTGTCGATCGCACCATTTAGACATATCAATAACTGTATATGTTTAAACATCAATTAATTTTCAATAACCAATTCAATAATTCATTAATTTAACTTAATATAATGTCGCGATCAATTGTCGATCGCCTCTTTTAGACATATCAATCAATATAAATGTGTAAACAACAATTAGTTTTCAATAACCAATTCAATAATTCATTACTTTGACTAAATATAAGGTTGCGATGAATTGTCTATCGCATCATTTACACTTATCAATCACTATAAATGAGTAAACAACAATTATTCTTCAATAACCAATTCAATATTTCATTACTTTTATTTATCGTAATGTAGCGGTCAATTGTAGATCGCATCCTTTAGACATATCAATTAGTGTAAATGTGTAAACAACAACTAATTTTCAATAACCAATTCATTAAAACATTACTTTGACTGAATATAATGTTGCAATCAATTTTCGATCGCACCCTTTAGACATATCTATCAAGAAAATTTTGTTAACAACAATTAATCTTTACTAACCAATTCAATAATTCATTACTTTAACTAAATATAACGCTTAGATCAATTGTCGATCGCACCCTTTAGACATATCAATCACTATAAATGTGTAAACAACAATTAATGTTTAATAACCAATCCAATAATTCATTATTTTGACTTAATATAATGTTGGGATCATTTGTCGATCGCACCCTTTACACATATCAATCACTGTAAATGTGTAAACAACAACTTATCTTCAATAACAAATTCAATTCATTACTTTAACTTATCATAATGTTGCGATCAATTGTCGATCGCACCCTTTAGACATATCTATAAAGGTAAATGTGTAAACAACAATTAATCTTCAATAACCAATTAAATAATTCATTACTTTAACTTAATATAATGTTGCGATCAATTTTCAATCGTACCCTCTAGACATATCAATCATTGTAAATGTGTAAACAACTACTAATTTTCAATAACCAATTCTATAATTCATTACTTTGACTTAATATGATGTTGCGATCAATTGTCGATCGCACCCTTTACACACATCAATCACTGTAAATGTTTAAATAACGATTAATCTTCAATAATCAATTCAATAATTCATTACTTTAACTTATTACAATGTTGCGATCAATTGTCGATCGCACCCTTTAGACATATCACTCACTGTAAACGTGTAAACAACAACTTATCTTCTATACCCAATTCAATTATTCATTACTTTAACTTAACGTAAAGTTGCAATCGATTGTCGATCGCACCCTTTACACATATCTATTAAGGTAAATGTGCAAATAACAATTAATCTATAATAACCAATTCAATAATTCATTACTTTAACTTAATATGTTGTGATCAATTGTCGATCACACCCTTTAGACATATTAATCACTCTAAATGTGTAAACAACAACTAATTTTCAATAACCAATTGAATAATTAATTACTTTGACTTAATATAATGTTGCGATCAATTGTCGATCGCACCCTTTACACATATCAATCACTGTAAATATGTAAACAATAACTTATCTTCAATAACAAATTCAATAATTCATTACTTTAACTTATCGAAATGTTGCGATCAGTTGTAGATTGGACCCTTTAGACATATCTATCAACGTAAATGTGTAAACAATAATTAATATTCAATAACCAATTCTGTTACTTTAACTTTTCGTAATGTTACGATCAATTGTCGATCAAACCCTTTAGACGCATCAATCACTGTAAATGTGTAAACAACAACTACTTTTCAATAAACAATTCAATAATTCGTTACTTTAACTTAATATAATGTTGCGATCAATAGTCGATCGCACCCTTTAGATATATCGATCACTGTAAATGTGCAAACAACAATTAATTTTCAATAACCCATTCAATCATTCATTACTTTAACTAAATATAATGTTGCGATCAATTGTCAATCGGTCCATCACTGTAAATGTTAAAATAACAATTAATTTTCAATAACCAATTCAATATTTTATTACTTTAACTTAATATATTGTTGTGATCAATTGTCGATCGCACCTTTTAGACATTTCAATCACTGTTAATGTGTAAACAACAATTAATTTTCAATATCCACTTCAATAATTCATTACTTTAACTTAATATAATGTTGCGATCAATTGTCGATCGCACCCTTTCGACATATAAATCAATGTAAATTTGTAAACAACAACTAGTCTTCAATAACCAATACAATAATTCATTACTTTTACTCAACGTTATGTTACGATCAATTGTCGTTCGCACCCTTTAGACATATCTATTAAGGTAAATGTGTAAATAACAATTAATCTACAATAACCAATTCAATAATTGATTACTTTAACTTAATATAATGTTGCGACCAATTGTCGATCGCACCCTTTAGACATATCAATCACTGTAAATGTGTAAATAACAACAAATTTTCAATAAACAATTTAATAATTCATTACTTTTACTTAACATAATGTTGCGATCATTTGTCGATTGCACCCTTTAGACATATCTATCATTGTAAATATGTAAACAACAATTAATTTTCTATAACCAATTCAATAATTCATTAGTTTTACTTAATACAATGTTGCGATCAATTGTCGATCGCACCCTTTAGACATATCAATCATTGTAATTGTGTAAACAACAATTGATTTTCAATAACTAATTCAATAATATTACTTTAACTTATCGTAATGTTGCGATCAAATGTCGATCGCACCCTTTAGACATATCAGTCACTGTAAATGTTTAAACACCAATTACTTTTTAATAACCAATTCAATAATTCATTACTTTAACTAAATATAATGTTGAGATCAATTGTCGATCACACCCTTTAGACATATCAATAACTTTAAATGTGTAAACAACAATTAATTTTCAATAACCAATATAATTCATTACTTTAACTCAATATAGTGTTGTGATCAATAGTCGATCGCACCGTTTAGACATATCAATCACTGTAAATGTTTAAACAACAATTAATTTTCAATAACTAATTCAATAATTCGTTACTTTAACATAATATAATATTGCGATCAATTGTCATTAACCAATTCAAAAATTCATTACTTTAACTTAACGTAATGTTGCAATCAATTGTCAATCACTCCATTTGGACATATCTATCACTATAAATATGTAAACAATAATTAATCTTCAATTACCAATTAAATTATTCAGTAGTTTAACTTAACGTAATATTGCGATCAATTGTCGGTCACACCCTTTTAGTCATATCAATTACTGTAAATGTGTAAACAACAACTAATTTTCAATAACCAATTCAATAATTCATTACTATGACTTAATATAATGTTGCGATCAATTGTTGATCGCACCCTTTACACATATCAATCACGGTAAATGTGTAAAAAACAACTTATCTTCAATAACCAAGTCAATAATTCATTACTTTAACTTATCGTTATGTTGCGATCGATTGTCGATCACACCCTTTAAAGATATCTATCACCGTAAATGTGTAAATAACAATTAATCTTCAACAACCAATTCAATAATTCATTATGTTAACTTAATACAATGTTGCGATCAATTGTGGATCGCACCCTTTAGACTTATCAATAACTTTAAATGTGTAAACAACAACTTATTTTCAATAACCAATTCAATAATTCATTACTTTAACTTAATATAATGTTGCGATCAATTTTTGATCGCACCCTTTACACATATCAATCACTGTAAATGAGTAAACAAAAATTAATTTTCAACAACTAATTCAATAATTCATTACATTAACTTAATATAATGTTGCAATCAATTGTCGATCGCACCCTTTAGACATATCAATCATTGTAAATGTGTAAACAACAACTAATCTCCAATACCCAATTCAATAATTCATTACTCTAACTTAACGTTTTGTTGCGATCAATTACCGATCTCACCCTTGACACATATCAATCACTGTAATTGTGTAAACAAAAACTTATCTTCAATAATGTATTACTTTAACTTAATGTAATACTGCGATCAATTGTCGATCGCACCTTTTAGACATATCAATCACTGTAAATGTGTAAAAAACAATTAATTTTCAATGACAATTCAATAATTCATTACTTAAAATTATTATAATATTGCAATCAATTTCCAACGCAACATTTTGACATATCTATCACTATAAATGTTTAAACAACTACTAATCTTCAATAACCAATTCTATAAATCATTACTTTAACTTAATATAATGTTGCGATCAATTGTCGATCGAACCCATTAGAGATATCAATCACTATGACTGTGTATACAATAACTAATCTGCAAAAACCAATTTAATAATTCATTACTTTAACTTAAAGTAATGTTGCGATCGATTGTCGATCGCACCCTTTAGACATATCTATCAAGAAAAATGTGTTAACAACAACTTATTTTCACGGTAAATGTTTAAACAACAATTAATTTTCAATAACCAATTCAATAATTCATTACTTTAACTTAACGTAATGTTGCGATCAATTTTCGATCGTACCCTTTAGACATATCAATCACTATAAATATTTAAACAACAATTAATTTGCAATAACCAATTAAATATTTCATTACTTTAACTTAATCTAATGTTGCGATCGATTGTTGATCGCACCCTTTAGATAGATCAATCACTGTAAATGTGTAAACAACAACTAATCTTCAATAACCAATTCAATAATTCATTACTTAAACTTAACATAATGTTGTGATCAATTGTCGATCGCACCCTTTAGACATATCAATCACAGTAAATGGATAAACAACAACTAGTCTTCAATAACTAATTGAAAAATTCTTTACTTTAACTTAATGTAAATGTTGAAATCAATTGTCCATTGCAACCATTAAACATATCAATCACTATAAATGTTTAAACAACAATTAATTTTCAATAACCAATTCAATAATTCATTACTTTAACTTAATACAATGATGCGATCGATTGTCGATCGCACGCTTTAGACATATCTATCACTGTAAATGTTTAAACAACAATTAATTTTCAATAACCAATTGAATAATTCATTACTTTAACTAAATATAATATTGCGATCAATTGTCGATCGCACCCTTCAGACATATGAATCACTGTAAATGTGTAAACAACAACTAATCTCCAATACCCAATTCAATAATTAATTAATTTAACTTAACGCCATGTTGCGATTAATTACCGATCGCACCCTTGACACATATCAATCACTGTAATTGTGTAAACAAAAACTTATCTTCAATAACCAATTCAATAATTCATTACTTTAACTTAACCTAATGTTGCGATCAATTGTCGATCGCACCCTTTAGACATATCAATCACTGTAAATGTGTAAAAAACAATTAATTTTCAATAACCAATTCAATAATTCATTACTTAAACTTAACATAATGTTGAGATCTATTGTCGATCGCACCCTTTAGACATATCAATCACCGTAAAAGTGTAAACAACAACTAATCTACAATAACCAATTCAATAATTCATTACTTTAACAAAATATAATGTTGCGATCAATAGTCGATCGCACCCTTTAGACATATTAATCACTGTGAATGTGTAAACAACAAATAGTTTCAATAACAATTCAATAATTCATTACTTTGACTTAATATAATGTTGCGATCAATTGTCCATCGCACCCTTTACACATATTAATCACTGTAAATGTGTAAACAACAACTTATCTTCAATAACCAATTCAATAATTCATTACTTTAACTTTACGTAATGTTTCGATTAATTGTCGATCCCACCCTTTAGAAATATCTATCAAGAAAAATGTGTTTACAACAATTAATCTTTAATAACCAATTCAATAATTCATTACTTTAACTTAGTCTAATTTTGAAATCAATTATCGATCACACCCTTTAGACATATCAATCGTTGTAAATTTGTAAACAACAACTAATTTTCAATAACCAATTCAATAATTCATTACTTTAACTTAATATAATGTTGTGATCAATTGTCGATCGCACCCTTTAGACATATCAATCACTGTAAATGTATAAACAACAATTTATTTTCAATATCCAATTCAATAATTCATTACTTAAACTTAATATAATGTTGCGATCAATTATCGATCGCACCCTTTAGACATATTAATCAGTGTAAATGTTTAAACAACAATTAATTTTCAATAATTCTTTACTTTAACTTTATATAGTTTTGCGATCAATTGTCGATTACACCCTTTAGACATGTCACTAAATGTAAATGTGTAAGCAACAACTAATCTTCAATAACTTATTCAATAATTCATTACTTTAACTTAACGTTATGTTGCGATCAATTGTCGATCGCACCCTTTAGATATATCAATCACTGTAAATGTGTAATCAATAACTAGTCTTCAATAACCAGTTAAATAATTCATTAGTTTAACTTAACGGAATGTTGCGATCAACTGTCGGTCACACCCTTTAGACATATCAATCACTATAAATGTGTATACAACAACTAATTTTAAATAACCAATTCTATATATCATTACTTTGACTTAATATAATGTTGCGATCAATTGTCGATCGAACCCTTTACACATATCAATCACTGTAAATGTGTAAACAACAACTTATCTTCAATAACCAATTCAATAATTCATTACTTTAAATTATTGTTATGTTGCGATCAATTGTCGATCGCACCCTTTAAAGATAACTTTCAATGTAAATGTGTAAACAACAATTGATCTTCAACATCATTTGAATAATTCATTACTCTACCTTAATATAATGTTGCGATCAATTGTCGATCGCATCCTTTAGACATATCAATCACTGTAGATGTGTAAACAACAATTAATTTTCAATAACCAATTCAATAATTCATTACTTTAACTAAATATAATGTTGCGATCAATTGTCGATCGCACCCTTTAGACATATCAATCGAAGTAAATGTTTAAACAACAATTAATTTTCAATAACCAATTCAATAATTTATTACTTTAACTTTATATAATGTTGCGATTAATTGTCGATCGCACCCTTTAGACATATCAATCACTGTAAATGTTTAAACAACAATTAATTTTCAATAACAAATTCAATAATTCTTTACTTTAACTTAATATAATTTTGCGATCAATTGTCGATCGCACCCTTTAGACATATCAATCATTGTAAATGTGTAAACAATAACTATTTTTCAATAACCAATTCAATAATTCATTACTTTAACTAAATATAATGTTGCGATCAATTGTCGATCGCACCCTTTAGACACATCAATCACTGTAAATGAATAAACAACAATTAATTTCCAATAACAAATTCAATAATTCATTACTTTAACTTAAAATAATTTTGCAATCAAGTGTCGATCTCACCCTTTAGACATATCAATCACTGTAAATGTGTAAACAACAACGAATCTTCAATAACCAATTTAATAATTCATTACTTTTACATAACGTAATGTTACGATCAATTGTCGATCACACCCTTTACACACATCAATCACTGTAAATGTGTAAACAACAACTAATCTACAATAACAATTTCAATAAGTCATTACTTTATCTAAATATAATGTTGCGATCAATTGTCGATCCCACCCTTTAGACATATTATTCACTGTAAATGTGTAAACAACAAATAGTTTTCTATAAACAATTAAATAATTCATTACTTAGACTTAATATAATGTTGCGATCAATTGTCGATCGCACCCTTTACACATATCAATCACTGTAAATGTGTAAACAACAACTTATCTTCAATAACCAATTCAATTATTCATTACTTTAACTTAACGTAATGTTGCGATCAATTGTCGATCGCACTATTTAGTAATAATATCTATCAAGAAAAATGTGTTAACAATAATTAGTCATTAATAACCAATTCAATAATTCATTACTTTAACTTAATATAAATTTGCAATCAATTATCGATCGCACCCTTTAGACATATAAATCGTTGTAAATGTGTAAACAACAACTAATTTTCAATAACCAATTCAATAATTCATTACTTTCACTTAATAAAATGTTGTGATCAATTGTCGATCGCACCCTTTAGACATATCAATCACTGTAAATGTTTAAACATCAATTAATTTTCAATAACAAATTAAATAATTCATTACTTTAACATAATATAGTTTTGCGATCAATTGTGGATCGCACTCTTTACACATATCACTCACTGTAAATGTCTAAACAATAACTAATCTTCAATAACAATTCAATAATTCATTACTTTAACTGAACGTAATGTTGCGATCAATTGTCGATCGCATTATTTAGACATATCAATAACTATAAATGTGTAAACAACAACTAATCTAGAATAACCAATTCAATAATTCATTACATTAACTAAATATAATGTTGCGATTAATTGTCGATCGCACCCTTTAGACATATCAATAAATGTAAATGTATAAACAACAATTAGTTTTCATTAACCAATTCAATAGTTGATTACTTTGACTTAATATAATGTTGCGATCAATATCGATCGCACCATTTACACATATTAATCACTGTAAATGTGTAAACAACAACTTATCTTCAATAACCAATTCAATAATTCAATACTTTAACTTAACAAAATGTTCCGATCAGTTGTCGATCGCAACCTTTAGACATATCTATAAAAAAAATGTGTTAACAAAAATTAATCTTTAATAACCAATTCAGTAATTCATTACTTTAGATTAATACAATGTTGCGATCAATTGTCGATCGCACCGTTTAGACATATCAATCACTGTAAATGTGTAAACAACAACTAATCTTCAATAACCAATTCAATAATTCATTATTTTAACTTAACATAATGTTGCGATCAATTGTCAATCGCACCCTTTAGTCATATCTATCAAGAAATATGTGTTGACAACAACTTATTTTCAATAACCAATTCAATAATTCATTACTTTGATTTAATATAATGTTGCGATCAGTTGTGGATCGCAACCTTTACACATATCAATCACTCTAAATGTATAAATAACAACTTATCTTCAATAACAAATTCAATAATTGATTACTTTAACTTAACGTAATGTTGCGATCAATTGTCGATCGCACCCTTTAGACATATCAATCAGTGTAAATGTGTAAACAACAATAAATTTTCAATAACAATTCAATAATTCATTACTTTAAATTAAAATAATGTTGCAATCAATTGTCGATCGCACCCTTTAGACATATCAATCAGTGTAAATGTGTAAACAACAATTAATTTTCAATAACAATTCAATAATTCATTACTTTAAATTAAAATAATGTTGCAATCAATTGTCGATCGCACCCGTTTGACATATCTATCACTGTAAATGTTTCAACAACAATTAATCTTCAATAAACAATTCAATAATTCATTACTTTGACTTAATTTTATGCTGCGATAAATTGTCAATCGCAACCTTTAGACATATCAATTACTATAAATGAGTATACAATAACTTATCTTCAATAACCAATTCAAAATTTCATTACATTAACTTAACGTAATATTGCGATCAATTGTCGATCGCAGCTTTTATACATATCTATCAAGGTAATTGTGTAAACAACAATTAATCTTCAATAACCAAGTCAATAATATATTAGTTTAACTTAACGTAATGTTGCGATCAATTGTCGATTGCACCCTTTAGACATATCTATCAAGGTAATTATGTAAACAACAATTCATCTTCAATAACCAATTCAATAATTCATTACTTTAACTTAATATAATGTTGCGATCAATTGTCGATCGCACCCTATAGTCATATCAATCACTGTTAATGTTTAAACAATAATTAATTTTCAATAACCAATTCAATAATTCATTACTTTAACTTAATATAATGTTGCGATCAATTGTCGATCGCATCATTTAGACATATCAATCGCAGTAAATGTTTAAACAACAATTAATTTTCAATCACCAATTCAACAATTCATTACTTTAACTTAACGTAATTTTGCGATCAATTGTCGATCACATCCTTTAGACATATCAATTTCTTTGAATGTGTAAACAACAACTAATCTTCAATAATACATTACTTAAACTTAACGTAATGTTGCGATCAATTGATGATCGCACCCGTTAGACTTATCTTTCAAGGTAAATGTGTAAACAACTATTAATCGTCAATAACAGATTCAATAATTCATTACTTTAACTTAACGTAATGTTGCGATCAATTGTCCATCGCACCATTTAGACATATCTATCAAGAAAAATGTGTAAACAACATTTAATCTTCAACAACCAATTCAATAATTCATTACTTTAACTTATTATAATGTTGCGATCAATTGTCGATCGCACCCTTTAGACTTATCAACAACTGTAAATGTATAAAACAACAACTAATTTTCAATAATCAATTCAATAATTAAATACTTTGACTTAATGTAATGATGCGATCAATTGTAAATCACACCTCATACACATATCAATCACAATAAATGAGTAAACAACAATTAATTTTCAGTAACCAATTCAACAATTCATTACTTTTGATTAATACACTGTAACGATCAATTGTCGATCGCACCGTTTAGACATATCACTCACTGTAAATGTGTAAACAACAACTAATCTTCAATAACCAATTCAATAATTCATTACTTTAACTTAACGTAATGTTGCGATCAATTGTCGATCGCACCCTTTGGACATATCTATCAAGAAAAATGTGTTAACAACAACTTATTTTCAATAACCAATTCAATAATTTATTACTTTGACTTAATATAATGTTGCGATCAGTTGTGGATCGCACCCTTTACACATATCAATCACTGTAAATGTATAAACAACAATTTATCTTCAATAACCAATTCAATATTTCATTACTTTAACTTAACGTAATGTTGCGATCAATTGTCGATCGCACCCTTTAGACATATCAATCACTGTAAATGTGTAAACAAGAATTAATTTTCAATAACTATTCAATAATTCATTACTTTAAATTAAAATAATGTTGCAATATATTGTCGATCGCCCCCGTTTGACATATCTATCACTGTAAATGTTTCAACAACAATTAAACTTCAATAAACAATTCAATAATTCATTACTTTGACTTAATATAATGCTGCGATCAATTGTCAATCGCAACCTTTAGACATATCAATTACTATAAATGTGTATTCAATAACTAATCTTCAATAACCAATTCAATATTTCATTACTTTAACTTAACGTAATATTGCGATCAATTGTCGATCGCACCTTTTAGACATATCTATCAAGGTAATTGTGTAAACAACAATTAATCTTCAATAACTAAGTCGAAAATATATTACTTTAACTTAACGTAATGTTGTGATCAATTGTCGATTGCACCGTTTAGACATATATATCATGGTAATTGTATAAACAACAATTAATCTTCAATAACCAATTCTATAATTCATTACTTTAACTTAATATAATGTTGCGATCAATTGTCGATCGCACCCTATAGACATATCAATCGCTGGAAATGTTTAAACAACTATTTATTTTCTATAACCAATTCAATAATTCATTACTTTAACTTGATATAATGTTGCGATCAATTGTCGATCGCATCCTTTAGACATATCAATCACTGTAAATGTTTAAACAATAATTAATTTTCAATAACCAATTCAATAATTCATTACTTTAACTTAATATAATGATGCGATCAATTCTCGATCGCAACCTTTAGACATATCAATGACTGTAAATGTGTAAACAACAACTAATCTTCAATAACCAATTCAATAATTCATTACTTAAACTTAATGTAATGTTGCGATCAATTGTCGATCGCACGCTTTAGACATATCAATCACTATAAATGTAACAACAATTAATTTTCAATAATCAATTCAATAATTCATTACTTCAACATAATATAATGTTGCGATCAATAGTCTATCGCATCCTTTAGACATATCAATCGCTGTAAATGTGTAAATAACAATAAATTATCAACAACCAATTCAATAATTCATTACTTTAACTTAATGTAATGCTGCGATCAATTGTCGATCGCACCCTTTAGACATATCAATCAATGTAAATGTGTAAACAACAATTAATTTTCAACAACAAATTCAATAATTTATTTCTTTAACTTACTGTTATGTTGCGATCAATTGTCGATCGCACCCTTTAGACATATCAATCACTTTAAATGTGTTAACAACAATTAATCTTCAATAACCAATTCAATAATTCATAACTTAAACTTAACGTAATGTTGCGATCAATTATGGATCGCACCCTTTAGTATCAATCACTATAAATGTGTAAACAACAATTAATTTTCAATAACAATTCAATAATTAATTACTTTAAATTAAAATGATGTTGCAATCAATTGTCGATCGCACCCGTTTGACATATCTATTACTGTAAATGTTTCAACAACAATTAATCTTCAATAAACAATTCAATAATTCATTACTTTGACTTAATAAAATGCTGCGATCAATTGTCAATCCCAACCTTTAGACATATCAATTACTATAAATGTGTATTCAATAACTAATCTTCAATAACCAATTTAATATTTCATTACTTTAACTTAACATAATATTGCGATCAATTGTCGATCGCACCTTTTAGACATATCTATCAAGGTAATTGTGTAAACAACAATTAATCTTCAATAACCAAGTCAATAATATATTACTTTAACTTAACGTTATGTTGCGATCAATTGTCGATCGCACCTTTTAGACATATCAATCACTGTAAATGTATAAACAACAATTTATTTTCTATAACCAATTCAATAGTTCATTACTTTAACTTAATATAATGTTGCGATCAATTGTCGATCGCATCCTTTAGACATATCAATCACTGTAAATGTTTAAACAACAATTAATTTTCAATAACAAATTCAATAATTCATTACTTTAACTCAATATAATATTGCGATCAATTATCGATCGCAACATATAGACATATCAATCACTGTAAATGTGTAAAGAACAACTAATCTTCAATAACCAATTCAATAATTCATTACTTAAACTTAACGTAATGTTGCGATCAATTGTCGATCGCACGCTTTAGACATATCAATCACTGTAAATATTTAAACAACAATAAATTTTCAATAACCAATTCAATAATTCATTACTTTAACATAATATAATGTTGCGATCATTTGTCGATCGCACGCTTTAGACATATCAATCACTGTAAATGTGTAAACAGCAATTAATTTTCAACAACCAATTCAATAATTCATTACTTTAACTTAATGTAATGTTGCGATCAATTGTCGATAGCATCCTTTAGACTTATCAATCACTGTAAATGTGTAAACAACAATTAATTTTCAATAACCAATTCAATAATTCATTGCTTTAACTTAATATAATGTTGCGATCAATTATTGATTGAAACCTTTAGACATATCAATCACTGTAAATGTGTAAACAACAACTAATTTTCAATAACCAATTCAATAATTCATTACTTAAACTTAACGTAATGTTGCGATCAATTGTCGATCGCACGCTTTAAATTTTTCAATCACTGTAAATGTAACAACAATTAATTTTCAATAACCAATTCAATAATTCATTACTTAAACATAATATAATGTTGCGATCAATTGTCGATCTCACCCTTTACACATATCAATCGCTCTAAATGTGTAAACAACAATTAATTTTCAACAACCAATTCAATAATTCGTTACTTTAACTTAATGTAATGTTGCGATAAATTGTCGATCGCACCCTTTAGAAATATCAATCATTGTAAATGTGTAAACAACAATTAATTTTCAATAACCAATTCAATAATTTACTACTTTAACTTAATGAAATGTTACGATCAATTGTCGATCGCACCCTATAGACATATAAATCACTGTAAATGTTTAAACAACAATTTATTTTCTATAACAAATTCAATAGTTTATCACTTTAACTTAATATAATGTTGTGATCAATTGTCGATCGCATCCTTTAGACATATCAATCACTGAAAATGTTTAAAAAACAATTAAATTTAAATAACCAATTCAATAATTCATTATTTCAACTTAATATAATGTTGTGATCAATTATCGATCGCAACCTTTTGACATATCAATCACTATAAATGTGTAAACAACAACTAATCTTCAATAACCAATTCAATAATTCATTACTTAAACTTAACGTAATATTGCGATCAATTTTCGATCGCACGCTTTAGACATATCAATCACTGTAAATGTTTAAACAACAATTAATTATCAATAAACAATTCAATAATTCATTAATTTAACATCATATAATGTTGCGATCAATTGTCGATCGCACCCTTTAGACATATCAATCGCTTTAAATGTGTAAATAACAATTAATTTTCAACAACCAATTCAATAATTTATTACTTTAACTTAATGTAATATTGCGATCAATTGTCGATCGCACCTTTTAGACATATCAATCACTGTAAATGTGTTAACAACAATTGATCTTCAATAACCAATTCAATAATTCATTACTCAAACTTAACGTAATGTTGCGATCAATTATCGATCGCACTCTTTAGACATATCAGTCACTGTAAATGTTTAAACAACAACTAATTTTTAATAAGCAATTAATAATTCCTTACTTTGACTTAATATAATGTTGTGATCAATTGTCGATCACACACTCTACACATATCAATCACTGTAAATGTGTAAACAACAATTAGATTTCAATAACCAATTCAATAATTTATTACTTGAACTTAATACAATGTTGATCGCACCATTTAGACATATCAATCACTTTAAATTTTTAAACAACAATTAATTTTCAATAACCAATTCAATAATTCATTACTTTAACTTAATATAATGTTGCATTCAATTGTCGATCGCACCCTTTAGACATATCAATAACTGTAAATGTTTAAACAACAATTAATTTTGAACAATCAATTCATAAATTCATTACTTTAACTTAACGTAATGTTGAGATCAATTGTCGATCGCACCCTTTAGACATATCAATCACTATAAATGTGTAAACAACAACTAATCTATAATTACCAATTCAATAAATCATTACTTTAACTAAATATAATGTTGCGATCAATTGTCGATCGCACCCTTTAGACATATCAATCACTATAAATGTTTATACAACAATTTATTTTCAATAACAAATTCAATAATTCATTACTTTAACTTAATGTAATTTTGTGATCAATTGTCGATCGCACCCTTAAGACATATCAATCACTGTAAATGTGTAAACAACGACTAATCTTCTATAACCAATTCAATAATTCATTACTTTAACTTAACGTAATGTTGCGATCAATTAGCGATCACACCCTTTACACATATCAATCACTGTAAATGTGTAATCAACCGTTAATCTACAGTAACCAATTCAATAATTCATTACTTTAACTAAAAATAATGTTGCGATCAATTGTCGATCGCACCCTTTAGACATATTAATCAATGAATGTGTAAACAACAATTAATTTTCAATAACCAATTCAATAATTCATTACTTTAACTTAATATAATGTTGCGATCAATTATCGATCGCACCGTTTAGACATCTCAATCACTTTAAATGTTTAAACAACAATTAATTTTCAATAACAAATTCAATAATTCATTACTTTAACTTAATTTAATGTTGCGATCCATTGTCGATCGCACCCTTTAGACATATCAATCACTATAAATGTGTACACAACAACTAATCTTTAATAACCAATTTAATAATTTATTACTTTAACTTAATATAACGTTGCGATTTATTGTCGATCGCACCCTCCAGACATATCAATCACTATAAATGCTTAAACAACAACTAATTTTCGATAACCAATTCAATAATTTATTACTTTAACTAAATATAATGTTGCGATCAATTGTCGATCGCACCCATTAGACATATCTATCAATGTAAATGTTTATAAAACAATTAATTTTCAATTAGCAATTCAATAATTTATTACTTTAACTTAATATAATATTGCGATCAATTGTCAATCGCAACTTTTAGACATATCAATCACAGTAAATGTTAAAACAACAATTAAATTTCGATAACCAATTCAATAATTCATTACTTTAACTTAATATAACGTTGCGATCAATTGTCAATCGCACCCTTTAGACATATCTATTACTGTAAATGTTTAAACAACAATTAATTTTCAATAATCAATTCAATAATTCATTACTTTAACTTAATATAATGTTGCGATCAATTGTCGATCACACCCTTTAGACATATCAATCACTATAAATGTGTAAACAACAACTAATCTTCAATAACCAATTCAATAATTCATTCCTTTAAGTTAATATAACGTTGCGATTAATTGTCGATCGCACCCTTTAGACATATCATTCACTGTAAATGTTTAAACAACAATTAATTTTCGATAACCAATTGAATTATTCCTTACTTTAACTAAATATAATGTTGCGATCAATTGTCGATCGCACCCTTTAGACATATCTATCACTATAAATGTGTAAACAACAATTAGTTTTCAATAACCTATTCAATAATTCTTTACTTTGGCTTAATATAATGTTGATATCATTTGTCGATTGCACCCTTTACACATATCAATCACTGTAAATGTGTAAACAACAACTTATCTTCAATAACAAATTAAATAATTCATTACTTTAACTTAACGAAATGTTGCGATCAAATGTCGATCGCACGCTTTCGTAATATCTATCAAGAAAAAGTGTTAACAACAATTAATCTTTAATAACCAATTCAATAATTCATTACTTTAACTTAATATAATGTTGCAATCAATTATCGATCGCACCGTTAAGACATATCAATCGTTGTAAATGTATAAACAACAACTAATTTTCAATAACTAATTCAATAATTCATTACTTGAACTTAATATAATGTTGCGATCGATTATCGATCGCACCCTTTAGACATATCAATCACTGTAAATGTTTAAACAACATTTAATTTTCAATAACAAATTTAATAATTAATTACTTTAACTTAATATAATTTTGCGATCAATTGTTGATCGCACCCTTTAGACATATCACTCACTGTAAATGTGCCAACAGCAACTAATCTTCAATAACCAATTCAATAATTCATTACTTTAACTTAATGTAATATTGCGATCCATTGTCGATCGCACCCTTTAGACATATGAATCACTGTAAATGTGTAAACAACAACTAATCTACAACAACCAATTCAAAAATTAATTACTTAATGTAAATATAATATTGCGATCAATTGTCGATCGCACCCTTTAGACATATTAATCACTGTAGATGTGTCAACAACAATTAATTTGCGATAACCAATTCAATAATTCATTACTTTAACTAAATATAATGTTACGATCTATTGTCGACCGCACCCTTTAGACATATCAATCACTGTAAATGTTTAAACAACAACAAAAATTCACTATCTAATTCAATAATTCATTACTTTAACTTAATATAATGTTGCGATCAATTGTCGATCGCACCCTTTACACATATCAATCACTGTGAATGTGTAAACAACAACTAATCTTAATATCCAAATAAATAAATCATTACTTTCACTTAATATAATGTTGCCATCAATTGTCGATTGCACCAATTAGACATATTTATCACTGTGAATGTGTAAACAAAAATTAATCTTCAATATTCAATTCAAAAATTCTTTACTTTAACCAAATATAATGTTTGCGATCAATTGTCGATCGCACCCTTTTGACATATCTATCACTGTGAATGTGTAAACAAAAACAATTAATCTTCAATATCCAATTCAAAAATTCATTACTTTAACTTAATATAATGTTTGCCATCAGTTGTCGATCGCACCCTTTAGACATATCTATCACTGTAAATGTGTAAACAACAACTAAAGTTCACTATCTAATTCAATAATTCATTACTGTAACTTAATATAATGTTGCGATCAATTGTAGATCCCACCCTTTGGAAATATCAATCACTGTGAATGTGTAAAAAACATTTAAAATTCACTATCTAATTTAATAATTCATTACTTTAACTTAATATAATGTTGCGATCAATTGTCGATTGTACCCTTTACACATATAAATCACTGTGAAGGTGTAAACAACAACTTATCTCAATATCCAATTTAATAATTCATTACTTTAACATAATATAATGTTTGCGATCAATTGTCGATCGCACCCTTTAGACATATGTATCACATTAAATGTGTAAACAACAATTAATTTTCAATAACCAATTCAATAATTAATTACTTTAACTTAATATAATGTTGAAATAAATATTCAATCGCACCATTTAGACATATCAATCACTATAAATGTTTAAACAACAACTAATCTTCAATAACCAATTCAATAATTAATTACTTTAACTTAATATAATGTTGCGATTAATTGTCGATCGCACCTTTAGACATATCTATCAATGTAAATGTTTATAAAACAATTAATTTTCAATAACCAATTCAATAATTCATTACTTTAACTTAATATAATGTTGCGATCAATTGTCGATCGCACCCTTTAAACATATCAATCACTATAAATGTGTAAAAAACGAATAAAATTCACTATCTAATTCAATAAATCATTACTTTAACATAATGTAATGTTGCGATCAATTGTCAATCGCACCCTTTAGACATATCAATCACTATGAATTTGTAAACAAAAACTAATCTTCAATATCCAATTAAAAAATTCATTACTTTGACTTAATATAATCTTTGCGATCAATTGTCGATCGCACCCTTTAGACATATCTATCACTGTAAATATGTAAACAACAATAATTAATTTTCAATAACCAATTCAATAATTCATTACATTAATTAAATAAAATATTGCGATCAATTCTCGATCGCACCCTTTAGACATATTAATCACTGTAAATAAGTAAACAACAACTAAAATTTACTATCAAATTCAATCATTCATTACTTTAACTTAGTATAATTTTGCGATCAATACTCGATCGCACCAATTAGACATATCAATCACTGTGAATGTGTAAACAACAACTAAAATTCACTATCTAACTCAAAAATTTATTACTTTAACTTAATATAATGTTGAAATAAATTGTCAATCGCACCCTTTAGACATATCAATCACTATAAATGTTTAAACAACAACTAATCTTCAATAACCAATTCAATAATTAATTACTTTAACTTAATATAATGTTGCGATTAATTGTCGATCACACCTTTAGACATATCTATCAATGTAAATGTTTATAAAACAATTAATTTTCAATAACCAATTCAATAATTCATTACTTTAACTTAATATAATGTTGCGATCAATTGTCGATCGCACCCTTTAAACATATCAATCACTATAAATGTGTAAAAAACGAATAAAATTCACTATCTAATTCAATAAATCATTACTTTAACATAATGTAATGTTGTGATCAATTGTCAATCGCACCCTTTAGACATATCAATCACGGTGAATTTGTAAACAAAAACTAATCTTCAATATCCAATTAAAAAATTCATTACTTTGACTTAATATAATCTTTGCGATCAATTGTCGATCGCACCCTTTAGACATATCTATCACTGTAAATATGTAAACAACAACTAAAATTCACTATCTAATTCAATAATTCATTACTTTAACTTAATAAAATGTTTGCGACCAAATGTCGATCGCACCCTTTAGACATATCTATCACTGTAAATGCGTAAATAAAAACTAATCACAATATCCAATTCAATAATTCATTACTTTAACTTATCATAGTGTTAGCGATCAATTGTCGATCGCACCCTTTAGACATATCAATCACTGTGAATGTGTAAACAACAAATAATCTCAGCATCCAATTCAATAAATCATTACTTTAACTTAATATAATGTTGCGAATAATTGTTGATCGCACCCTTTAGACATATCTATCACTTTGAATGTGTAAAAAACAACTAATCTTCAATATCGAATTAAAAAATTCATTACTTTAACTTAATATAATATTTTCGATCAATTGTCGATCGAACCCTTTAGACATATCTATCACTTTGAATGTGTAAAAAACAACTAATCTTCAATATCGAATTAAAAAATTCATTACTTTAACTTAATATAATGTTTGCGATCAATTGTCGATCGAACCCTTTAGACATATCTATCACTTTGAATGTGTAAAAAACAACTAATCTTCAATATCGAATTAAAAAATTCATTACTTTAACTTAATATAATGTTTGCGATCAATTGTCGATCGCACCCTTTAGACATATCTATCACTATAAATGTGTAAACAAAAACTAAAATTCACTATCTAATTCAATAATTCATTACTTGAACTTAATATAATGTTGCGATCAATTGTCGATCGCACCCAATAGACATATCAATCATTATCTAATTCTGCGATTCATTACTTTAACTTAATATAATGTTGCGATCCATTGTCCATCGCACTCTTTACACATATCAATCACTGTGAATGTGTAAACAACAACTAATCTCAATATCTAATTCAATAATTCATTACTTTAACTTAATATAATGTTTGCGATCAATTGTCGATCGCACCCTTTAGACATATCTATCACTGTAAATGTGTAAACAACAGTTAAAATTCACTATCTAATTCAGATACTCATTACTATAACTTAATATAATATTGCGATCAATTGTCGATCGCACCCTTTAGACATATCAATCACTATGAATGTGTAAACAACAACTGAAATTAACTATCTCATACAATAATTCATTACTATAACTTAATATATTGTTGCGATCAATTGTCGATCGCACCCTTTAGACATATCAATCACTGTGAATGTGTAAACAACAACTAAAATTCACTATCTAATTCAATAATTCATTGCTTTAACTTAATATAATGTTGCGATAAATTGTCGATCGCACCCTTTACACATATCAATCACTGTGAATGTGTAAACAACAACTAAAATTCACTATCTAATTCAATAATTCATTACTTTAACTTAATATAATGTTGCGACCATTGTCGATCGTACCCTTTAAACATACCAATCACAGTGAATGTATAAACAACAACTGAAATTCACTATCTAATTCAATAATTCATTACTTTAACTTAATATGATGTTGCGATCAATTGTCGATCGCACCCTTTACACATATCAATCAATGTGAATGTGTAAACAACAACTAGTCTCAATATCCAATTCAATAATTCATTACTTTAACTTAATATAATGTTTGCGATCAGTTGTCAATCGCACCCTTTAGACATATTTATAACTGTAAATGTGTAAACAACAACTAAAATTCACTATCTAATTCAATAATTCATTACTTTAAATTAATATAATGTTGTGATCAATTGTCGATCGCACCCTTTAGACATATCAATCACTGTGAATTTGTAAACTTAAACTGAAATTCACTTTCTAGTTCAATAATTGATTACTTTAACTTAATATAACGTTGCGAGCAATTGTCGATCGCACCCTTTACACATATCAATCACTGTGAATGCGTAAACAACAACTAATCTCAATATCCAATTCAATAATTCATTACTTTAACTTAATATAATGTTTGCGATCAATTGTTGATCGCACCCTCTAGACATATCTATCACTGTAAAAGTGTAAACAACAACTAAAATTCACTATCTAATTCAATAATTCATTATTTTAACTTAATAAAATGTTGCGATCAATTGTCGATCGCACCCTTTAGACATATCAATCACTGTGAATGTGTTAAAAACAACAAATCTTCAATATCCAATTCAAAAATTCATTACTTCAACTTAATATAACGTTTGCGATCAATTGTCAATCACTCCCTTTAGACATATCTATCACTGTAAATGTGTAAACAACAACTAAAATTCACTATCTAATTCAATAATTCATTACTTTAACTTAATAAAATGTTGCGATTAATTGTCGATCGCGCCTTTTAGACATATCAATCACTGTGAATGTGTATAAAACAACTAATCTTCAATATCAAATTCAAAAATTCATTACTTTATCTTAATATAATGTTTGCGATCAATTGTCGATCGCACACTTCAGACATATGTATCACTTTAAATGTGTAAACAACAACTAAAATTTACTATCTAATTCAATAATTCATTACTTTAACTTAATATAATGTTGCGATCAATTGTCGATCGCACCCATTAGACATATCAATCACTGTGAATATGTAAACAACAAATAAATTCACTATGAAATTCAATAATTCATTACTTTTACTTAATATAATGTTGCGATCAATTGTCGATCGCACCCTTTACACATATAAATCACTGTGAATGTGTAAACAACAACTAATCTGAATAACCAATTCAATAATTAATTACTTTAACTTAATATAATGTTGCGATCAATTGTCGATCGCATTCTTTCGACATATCAATCATTATGAATGTGTAAACAACAACTAAAATTCAATATCTAATCCAATAATTTATTACTTTAACTTAATATAATGTTGCGATCAATTGTCGATCGCAACCTTTAGAAATATGAATGTGCAAACAACAACTAATCTTAACTATCCAATTCAATAATTCATTACTTTAACTTAATATAATGTTGCGATCAATTATCGATCGCACCCTTTAGATATATCAATCACTGTGAATGTGTAAAAAACAACTAATCTTCAATATCCAATTCAAAAATTCATAACTTTAATTAATATAATGTTTGCGATCAATTGTCGATCGCACCCTTTAGATATATCTTTCCCTGTAAATGTGTAAACAACAACTTAAATTCACTATACAATTCAAAAATTCATTACTTTAACTTAATATAATGTTGTGATCAATTGTCGATCGCACCCTTTAGACATATCAATCATTATAAATGTGTAAACAACAATTAATTTTCAATAACTAATTCAATAATTCATTACTTTAAATTAATATAATGATGCGATCAATTGTCGATCGCACCCTTTAGACATATCAATCACTGTAAATGTTTAAACAACAATTAATTTTCAATAATTAATTCAGTAATTCATTACTTTAACTTAATATAAAGTTGCGATTAATTGTCGATCACACCCTTTAGACATATCAATCACTGTAAATGTGTAAACATTAATTAATTTTCAATAACCAATTCAATAGTTCAATACTTTAACAAAATATAATGTTGCGATCCAATGTTGATCGCAACCGCTAGACACATGAATCACTGTAAATGTTTAAACAACAATTGTCTATACAATTCAATAATTCTTTACTATAACTTAATATAATATTGCGATCAATTGTCAATCGCACCCTTTAGTCATATCTATCAAGTAAATTATGTAAATAACAATTAATCTTCAATACTCAATTCAATAATTAATTACTTTAACTAAATATAATGTTGCGATCGATTGTCGATCGCACCCTTTAGACATATCAATCACTGTAAATGTTTAAACAACAAATAATTCTCAATAAACAATTCAATAATTCATTACTTTATCTTAATATAATGTTGCGATCAATTGTCGATCGCAACCTTTAGACATATCAATCACTTTTAATGTGTAAACAACAACTTATCTTCAATAACCAATTCAATATTTCATTACTTTAACTTAACGTAATGTTGCGATCAATTGTCGATCGCACCCTTAAGACATATCAATCACTGTAAATGTTTAAACAACAATTAATTTCCAATAACCAAATCTAAAATTCATTACTTTAACTTAATGTAATGTTGCATTGAATTGTCGATCGCACCCTTTAGACATATCAATAACTATAAATGTGTAAACAACAACTAATTTCAATAACCAATTCAATAATTCATTACTTTAACTTAATATAACGTTCGATCAATTATCAATCCCACCCTTTAGACATATCAATCACTGTAAATGTGTAAACAACAATTAATCTTCAATAACCAATTCAATAATTCATTACTTTAAATTAACGTAATGTTGCGATCAATTGTCGATCGCACCCGTTTGATATATCAATCACTATAAATGTGTAAACAACAATTATAGTGATTGTCGATAATTCGTTACTTTAACATATTCAATATAAATTAACTTATTCAATAATTCGTTACTATAAATTAACTTATTCAATAATTCGTTACTTTAACATAATATAATATTGCGATCATTTGTCGTTCGACCTTTTATCCATATCAATCACTATAAATGTGTAAGCAATAATTAAATTTCAATAACCAATTCCATTATTCATTACTTTAACTTAACGTAATCATTGGATCAATTGTCGATCGCTCCATTTAGACATATCTATCACATTAAATGTGTACAAAACAACTAATCTTCAATAACCAGTTCAATAATTCATTACTTTAACTTAACGTAATGTTGCGATCAATTATCGAGTGCACCCTTTAGACATATATATCAAGGTTATTGTGTAAACAACAATTAATCTTCATTAACCAATTCAATAATTCATTACTTTAACTTGATATAATGTTGCGATCAATTGTCGATCGCACCCTATAGACATATCAATCACTGAAAATGTTTAAACAACAATTTATTTTCTATAACCAATTCAATAATTCCTTACTTTAACATAATATAATGTTGCGATCAATTGTCGATCGCACCCTTTACACATATCAATCACTATAAATGTGTAAACAAAAGCTTATCTATAATAACCAATTCAATAATTCATTACTTTAACTTATTGTAATGTTGCGTTGAAATGTCGATCGCACCGTTAAGACATATCAAACACTATAAATGAGTAAACAACAATTAATTTTCAATAAACAATTCAACAATTCATTACTTTAGATTAATACAATGTTGCGATCAATTGTCGATCGCACCGTTTAGACATATCAATCACTGTAAATGTGTAAACAACTACTAATCTTCAATAACCAATTCAATAATTCATTACTTTAACTTAATATAATGTTTGCGATCAATTGTGGATCGCACCCTCTAGACATATCTATCACTGTAAATGTGTAAACAACAACTAAAATTCACTATCTAATTCAATAATTCATTACTTTAACTTAATATAATATTGCGATCAATTGTCGATCGCACCCTTTAGACATATCAATCACTGTGAATGTGTAAAAAACAACAAATCTTCAATATCCAATTCAAAAATTCATTACTTCAACTTAATATAACGTTTGCGATCAATTGTCAATCGCTCCCTTTAGACATATCTATCACTGTAAATGTGTAAACAACAACTAAAATTCACTATCTAACTCAAAAATTTATTACTTTAACTTAATATAATGTTGCGATCAATTGTCGATCGCACCCTTTGCACATATCAATCACTGTGAATGTGTAAACAACAAATAATCTCAGCATCCAATTCAATAAATCATTACTTTAACTTAATATAATATTGCAAATAATTTTCGATCGCACCCTTTACACATATTTATCATTGTGAATGTGTAACAAAAATTAATCTTCAATATTTAATTCAAAAATTCTTTACTTTAACTTAATATAATGTTTGCGATCAATTATCGATCGCCCCCTTTAGACATATCTCTCACTGTAAATGTGTAAACAAAAACAAATCTTCATATCCAATTAAAAAATTCATTACTTTAACTTAATATAATCTTTGCGATCAATTGTCGATCGCACCCTTTAGACATATCTATCACTGTAAATGTGTAAACAACAACTAAAATTCACTATCTAATTCAATAATTCATTACTTTAACTTAATATAATGTTAAGATCAATTGTCAATCGCACCCTTTAGACATATCAATCACTATGAATGTGTAAACAACAACTGAAATTAACTATCTAATTAAATAATTCATTACTTTAACTTAATATATTGTTGCCATCAATTGTCGATCGCACCCTTTAGACATATCAATCACTGTGAATGTGTAAAAAAAAACAAATCTTCAATATCCAATTAAAATATTCATTACTTTAACTTAATATAATATTTTCGATCAGTTGTCGATCGAACCCTTTAGACATATCTATCACTATGAATGTGTAAAAAACAACTAATCTTCAATATCGAATTAAAAAATTCATTACTTTAACTTAATATAATGTTTGCGATCAATTGTCGATCGCACCCTTTAGACATAACTATCACTGTAAATGTGTAAACAAAAACTAAAATTCACTATCTAATTCAATCATTCATTAATTTAACTTAATATAATGTTGCAATCAATTGTCGATCGCACCCATTAGACATATCAATCACTGTGAATGTGTAAAAAACAACTAATCTTCAATATCAAATTCAAAAATTCATTACGTTAACTTAATATAATGTTTGCGATCAATTGTCAATCGCACCCTTTAGACATATTTATAACTGTAGATATGTAAACAACAACTAAAATTCACTATCTAATTCAATAATTCATTACTTTAACTTAATATAATGTTGCGATCAATTGTCGATCGCACCCTTTAGACATATCAATCACTATAAATGTGTAAACAACGAATAAAATTCACTATCTAATTCAATAAATCATTACTTTAACATAATGTAATGTTGCGATCAATTGTCAATCGCACCCTTTAGACATATCAATCACTGTGAATGTGTAAACTTAAACTGAAATTCACTATCTAGTTCAATAATTGATTACTTTAACTTAATATAACGTTGCGAGCAATTGTCGATCGCACCCTTTACACATATCAATCACTGTGAATGCGTAAAAAAAAACTAATCTCAATATCTAATTCAATAATTCATTACTTTAACTTAATATAATGTTTGCGATCAATTGTTGATCGCACCCTCTAGACATATCTATCACTGTAAATGTGTAAACAACAACTAAAATTCACCATCTAATTCAATAATTCATTACTTTAACTTAATATAATGTTGCAATCAATTTTCAATCGCACCCTTTAGACATATCAATCACTATGAATGTGTAAACAACAACTGAAATTAACTATCTAATTAAATAATTCATTACTTTAACTTAATATATTGTTGCGATCAATTGTCAATCGCACCCTTTAGACATATCAATCACTGTGAATGTGTAAAAAAAAACAAATCTTCAATATCCAATTCAAAAATTCATTACTTTAACTTAATATAACGTTTGCGATCTATTGTCAATCGCACCCTTTAGACATATCTATCACTGTAAATGTGTAAACAAAAACTAATCTTCAATATCCAATTAAAATATTCATTACTTTAACTTAATATAATATTTTCGATCAATTGTCGATCGAACCCTTTAGACATATCTATCACTATGAATGTGTAAAAAACAACTAATCTTCAATATCGAATTAAAAAATTCATTACTTTAACTTAATATAATGTTTGCGATCAATTGTCGATCGCACCCTTTAGACATAACTATTACTGTAAATGTGTAAACAAAAACTAAAATTCACTATCTAATTCAATCATTCATTAATTTAACTTAATATAATGTTGCAATCAATTGTCGATCGCACCCATTAGACATATCAATCACTGTGAATGTGTAAACAACAACTAAAATTCACTATCTAATTCAATAATTCATTTCTTTAACTTAATATAATGTTGCGATCAATTGTCGATCGCACCCTTTACACATATCAATCACTGTGAATGTGTAAACAACAACTAAAATTCACTATCTAATTCAATAATTCATTACTTTAAATTAATATAATGTTGTAATCAATTGTCGATCGCACCCTTTAGACATATCAATCACTGTGAATGTGTAAACTTAAACTGAAATTCACTATCTAGTTCAATAATTGATTACTTTAACTTAATATAACGTTGCGAGCAATTGTCGATCGCACCCTTTACATATATCAATCACTGTGAATGCGTAAACAACAACTAATCTCAATATCTAATTCAATAATTCATTACTTTAACTTAATATAATGTTTGCGATCAATTGTTGATCGCACCCTCTAGACATATCTATCACTGTAAATGTGTAAACAACAACTAAAATTCACTATCTAATTCAATAATTCATTACTTTAACTTAATATAATGTTGCGATCAGTTGTCGATCGCACCCTTTAGACATATCAATCACTGTGAATGTGTAAAAAACAACAAATCTTCAATATCCAATTCAAAAATTCATTACTTCAACTTAATATAACGTTTGCGATCAATTGTCAATCGCTCCCTTTAGACATATCTATCACTGTAAATGTGTAAACAACAACTAAAATTCACTATCTAATTCAATAATTCATTACTTTAACTTAATAAAATGTTGCGATTAATTGTCGATCGCGCCCTTTAGACATATCAATCACTGGGAATGTGTAAAAATCAACTAATCTTCAATATCAAATTCAAAAATTCATTACTTTAATTTAATATAATGTTTGCGATCAATTGTCGATCGCACACTTTAGACATATCTATCACTTTAAATGTGTAAACAACAACTAAAATTTACTATCTAATTCAATAATTCATTACTTTAACTTAATATAATGTTACGATCAATTGTCGATCGCACCCATTAGACATATCAATCACTATGAATGTGTAAACAACAACTAAAATTCACTATCAAATTCAATAATTCATTACTTTTACTTAATATAATGTTGCGATCAATTGTCGATCGCACCCTTTACACATATAAATCACTGTGAATGTGTAAACAACAACTAATCTGAATAATCAATTCAATAATTAATTACTTTAACTTAATATAATGTTGCGATCAATTGTCGATCGCATTCTTTCGACATATCAATCATTATGAATGTGTAAACAACAACTAAAATTCACTATCTAATTCAATAATTTATTACTTTAACTTAATATAATGTTGCCCTTTAGAAATATCAATCACTGTGAATGTGCAAACAACAACTAATCTTAACTATCCAATTCAATAATTCATTACTTTAACTTAATATAATGTTGCGATCAATTGTCGATTGCACCCTTTATTATCAATCACTGTGACTGTGTAGAAAACAACTAATCTTCAATATCCAATTCAAAAGTTCATTACATTAACTTAATATAATGTTGCGATCAATTGTCGATCGCACCCTTTAGACATATCAATCACTGTTATTATGTAAATAACAAATAATTTTCAATAACCAATTCAATAATTCATTAATCTAACTTAATATAATGTTGCGTTTAATTGTCTATTGCACCCTTTAGACGTATCAATCATTGTAAATGTGTAAACAAAAACTAATCTTCAATGTCCAATTCAAAAATTCATAACTTTAACTTAATATAATGTTTGCGCTCAATTGTCAATTGCACCCTTTAAATATATATTTCCCTGTAAATGTGTAAACAACAACTTAAATTCACTATACAATTCAAAAATTCATTACTTTAACTTAATATAATGTTGCGATCAATTGTCGATCGCACCCTTTAGACATATCAATCACTATAAATGTGTAAACAACAATTAATTTTCAATAACTAATTCAATAATTCATTACTTTAACTTAATATAATGATGCGATCAATTGTCGATCGCACTCTTTAGACATATCAATCACTGTTAATGTTTAAACAACAATTAATTTTCAATAATCAATTCAGTTATTCATTACTTTAACTTAATATAAAGTTGCGATCAATTGTCGATCACACCCTTTAGACATATCAATCACTGTAAATGTGTAAACATTAATTAATTTTCAATAACCAATTCAATAGTTCAATACTTTAACAAAATATAATGTTGCGATCCAATGTTGATCGCAACCTTTAGACACATGAATCACTGTAAATGTTTAAACAACAATTAATTTTCAATAACCAATTCAATAATTCTTTACTATAACTTAATATAATGTTGCGATCAATTGTCAATCGCAGCCTTTAGTCATATCTATCAAGAAAATTATGTAAATAACAATTAATCTTCAATACTCAATTCAATAATTAATTACTTTAACTAAATATAATGTTGCGATCGATTGTCGATCGCACCCTTTAGACATATCAATCACTGTAAATGTTTAAACAACAATTAATTCTAAATAAACAATTCAATAATTCATTACTTTAACTTAATATAATGTTGCGATCAATTGTCGATCGCACCCTATAGACATATCAATCACAATAAATGTTTAAACAACAACTTATTTTCAATAACCAATTCAATAATTCATTACTTTAACTTAATATAACGTTCGATCAATTGTCGATCGCACTCTTTAGACATATCAATCACTGTAAATGTGTAAATAACAACTAATCTTCAATAACCAATTCAATAATTCATTACTTTGACTTAATGTAATGATGCGATCAATTGTAGATCACACCTTATACACATATCAATCACTATAAATGAGTAAACAACAATTAATTTTCAATAACCAATTCAACAATTCATTACTTTAGATTAATACAATGTTGCGATCAATTGTCGATCACACCGTTTAGACATATTAATCACTGTAAATGTGTAAACAACAACTAATCTTCAATAACCAATTCAATAATTCATTATTTTAACTTAACGTAATGGTGCGATCAATTGTCAATCGCACCCTTTAGTCATATCTATCAAGAAATATGTGTTGACAACAACTTATTTTCAATAACCAATTCAATAATTCATTACTTTGACTTAATATAATGTTGCGATCAGTTGTCGATCGGACGCTTTACACATATCAATCACTGTAAATGTATAAATAACAACTTATCTTCAATAACAAATTCAATAATTCATTACTTTAACTTAACGTAATGTTGCGATCAATTGTCTATCGCACCCTTTAGACATATCAATCAGTGTAAATGTGTAAACAACTAATGTTCAAAAACCAATTCAATAATTCATTACTTTAACTTAATATAACGTTCGATCAATTCTCGATCGCACTCTTTAGACATATCAATCACTGTAAATGTGTAAATAACAACTAATCTTCAATAACCAATTCAATAATTCATTACTTTGACTTAATGTAATGATGCGATCAATTGTAGATCACACCTTATACACATATCAATCACTATAAATGAGTAAACAACAATTAATTTTCAATAACCAATTCAACAATTCATTACTTTAGATTAATACAATGTTGCGATCAATTGTCGATCGCACCGTTTAGACATATTAATCACTGTAAATGTGTAAACAACAACTAATCTTCAATAACCAATTCAATAATTCATTATTTTAACTTAACGTAATGGTGCGATCAATTGTCAATCGCACCCTTTAGTCATATCTATCAAGAAATATGTGTTGACAACAACTTATTTTCAATAACCAATTCAATAATTCATTACTTTGACTTAATATAATGTTGCGATCAGTTGTCGATCGGACGCTTTACACATATCAATCACTGTAAATGTATAAATAACAACTTATCTTCAATAACAAATTCAATAATTCATTACTTTAACTTAACGTAATGTTGCGATCAATTGTCTATCGCACCCTTTAGACATATCAATCAGTGTAAATGTGTAAACAACAATTAATTTTCAATAACAATTCAATAATTCATTACTTTAAATTAAAATAATGTTGCAATCAATTGTCGATCGCACCCGTTTTACATATCTATCACTGTAAATGTTTCAACAACAATTAATCTTCAATAAACAATTCAATAATTCATTACTTTGACTTAATTTTATGCTGCGATAAATTGTCAATCGCAACCTTTAGACATATCAATTACTATAAATGAGTATACAATAACTTATCTTCAATAACCAATTCAAAATTTCATTACATTAACTTAACATAATATTGCGATCAATTGTCGATCGCAGCTTTTAGACATATCTATCAAGGTAATTGTGTAAACAACAATTCATCTTCAATAACCAATTCAATAATTCATTACTTTAACTTAATATAATGTTGCGATCAATTGTCGATCGCATCATTTAGACATATCAATCGCTGTAAATGTTTAAACAACAATTAATTTTCAATAACCAATTCAACAATTCATTACTTTAACTTAACGTAATTTTGAGATCAATTGTCGATCACATCCTTTAGACATATCAATTACTTTGAATGTGTAAACAACAACTAATCTTCAATAATACATTACTTAAACTTAACGTAATGTTGCGATCAATTAATGATCGCACCCGTTAGACTTATCTTTCAAGGTAAATGTTTCAACAACAATTAAACTTCAATAAACAATTCAATAATTCATTACTTTGACTTAATATAATGCTGCGATCAATTGTCAATCGCAACCTTTAAACATATCAATTACTATAAATGTGTATTTAATAACTAATCTTCAATAACCAATTCAATATTTCATTACTTTAACTTAACATAATATTGCGATCAATTGTCGATCGCACCTTTTAGACATATCTATCAAGGTAATTGTGTAAACAACAATTAATCTTCAATAACTAAGTCAAAAATATATTACTTTAACTTAACGTAATGTTCTGATAAATTGTCGAATGCACCGTTTAGACATATATATCAAGGTAATTGTATAAACAACAATAAATCTTCAATAACCAATTCTAAAATTCATTACTTTAACTTAATATAATGTTGCGATCAATTGTCGATCGCACCCTATAGACATATCAATCGCTGTAAATGTTTAAACAACTATTTATTTTCTATAACCAATTCAATAATTCATTACTTTAACTTAATATAATTTTGCGATCAATTGTCGATCGCATCCTTTAGACATATCAATCACTGTAAATGTTTAAACAATAATTAATTTTCAATAACCAATTCAATAATTCATTACATTAACTTAATATAATGTTGCGATCAATTATCGATCGCAACCTTTAGACATATCAATCACTGTAAATGTGTAAACAACAACTAATCTTCAATAACCAATTCAATAATTCATTACTTAAATTTAACGTAATGTTGCGATCAATTGTCGATCGCACGCTTTAGACATATCAATCACTATAAATGTAACAACAATTAATTTTCAATAATCAATTCAATAATTTATTACTTTAACATAATATAATGTTGCGATCAATTGTCTATCGCATCCTTTAGACATATCAATCGCTGTAAATGTGTAAATAACAATTAATTATCAACAACCAATTCAATAATTCATTATTTTAACTTAATGTAATGTTGCGATCAATAGTCGATCGCACCCTTTAGACATATCAATCAATGTAAATGTGTAAACAACAATTAATTTTCAACAACCAATTCAATAATTTATTTCTTTAACTTACTGTTATGTTGCGATCAATTGTCGATCGCACCCTTTAGACATATCAATCACTATAAATGTGTTAACAACAATTAATCTTCAATGACCAATTCAATAATTCATTACTTAAACTTAACGTAATGTTGCGATCAATTGTCGATCGCACCCTTTAGTATCAATCACTATAAATGTGTAAACAACAATTAATTTTCAATAACAATTCAATAATTAATTACTTTAAATTAAAATGATGTTGCAATCAATTGTTGATCGCACCCGTTTGACATATCTATTACTGTAAATGTTTCAACAACAATTAATCTTCAATAAACAATTCAATAATTCATTACTTTGACTTAATATAATGCTGCGATCAATTGTCAATCGCAACCTTTAGACATATCAATTACTATAAATGTGTATTCAATAACTAATGTTCAATAACAAATTCAATATTTCGTTACTTTAACTTAACGTAATATTGCGATCAATTGTCGATCGCACCTTTTAGACATATCTATCAAGGTAATTGTGAAAACAACAATTAATCTTCAATAACCAAGTCAATAATATATTACTTTAACTTAACGTAATGTTGCGATCAATTGTCGATTGCACCGTTTAGACATATATATCAAGGTAATTGTGTAAACAACAATTAATCTTCAATAACCAATTCAATAATTCATTACTTTAACTTAATATAATGTTGCGATCAATTGTCGATCGCACCCTATAGACATATCAATCACTGTAAATGTTTAAACAACAATTTATTTTCTATAACCAATTCAATAATTTATTACTTTAACTTAATATAATGTTGTGATCAATTGTCGATCGCATCCTTTAGACATATCAATCACTGAAAATGTTTAACATCATATAATGTTGCGATCCATTATCGATCGCACCGTTTAGACATCTCAATCACTTTAAATGTTTAAACAACAATTAATTTTCAATAACAAATTCAATAATTCATTACTTTAACTTATTATAATTTTGCGATCAATTGTTCATCACACCCTTTAGACATATCACTCACTGTAAATGTGTAAACAATAACTAATCTTCAATAACCAATTCAAGAATTCAATACTTTAACATAATTTAATGTTGCGATCAATTGTCGATCGCACCCTTTAGACATATCAATCACTATAAATGTGTACACAACAACTTATCTTTAATAACCAATTTAATAATTCATTACTTTAACTTAATATAACGTTGCGATTTATTGTCGATCGCACCCTACAGACATATCAATCACTATAAATGCTTAAACAACAACTAATTTTCGATAACCAATTCAATAATTCATTACTTTAACTAAATATAATGTTGCGATCAATTGTCGATCGCACCCATTAGACATATCTATCAATGTAAATGTTTATAAAACAAATAATTTTCAATTACCAATTCAATAATTCATTACTTTAACTTAATATAATGTTGCGATCAATTGTCAATCGCAACTTTTAGACATATCAATCACAGTAAATGTTAAAACAATAATTAATTTTCGATAACCAATTCAATAATTCATTACTTTAACTTAATATAACATTGCGATCAATTGTCGATCGCACCCTTTAGACATATCTATTACTGTAAATAATTAAACAACAATTCATTTTCAATAATCAATTCAATAATTCATTACTTTAACTTAATATAATATTGCGATCAATTGTCGATCACACCCTTTAGACATATCAATCACTATAAATGTGTAAACAACAACTAATCTTCAATAACCAATTCAATAATTCATTCCTTTAACTTAATATAACGTTGCGATTAATTGTCGATCGCACCCTTTAGACATATCATTCACTGTAAATGTTTAAACAACATATAATTTTCGATAACCAATTGAATAATTCCTTACTTTAACTAAATATAATGTTGCGATCAATTGTCGATCGCACCCTTTAGACATATCTATCACTATAAATGTGTAAACAACAATTAGTTTTCAATAACCTATTCAATAATTCTTTACTTTGACTTAATATAATGTTGATATCATTTTTCGATTGCACCCTTTACACATATCAATCACTGTAAATGTGTAAACAACAACTTATCTTCAATAACCAATTTAATAATTCATTACTTAAACTTAACGAAATGTTGCGATCAAATGTCGATCGCACGCTTTCGTAATATCTATCAAGAAAAAGTGTTAACAACAATTAATCTTTAATAACCAATTCAATAATTCATTACTTTAACTTAATATAATGTTGCAATCAATTATCGATCGCACCGTTAAGACATATCAATCGTTGTAAATGTATAAACAACAACTAATTTTCAATAACGAATTCAATAATTCATTACTTGAACTTAATATAATGTTGCGATCGATTATCGATCGCACCCTTTAGAAATATCAATCACTGTAAATGTTTAAACAACATTTAATTATAAATAACAAATTTAATAATTAATTACTTTAACTTAATATAATTTTGCGATCAATTGTTGATCGCACCCTTGAGACATATCACTGACTGTAAATGTGTCAACAGCAACTAATCTTCAATAACCAATTCAATAATTCATTACTTTAACTTAATGTTATGTTGCGATCCATTGTCGATTCACCCTTTAGACATATCAATCACTGTAAATGTGTAAACAATAACTAATCTACAACAACCAATTCAAAAATTCATTACTTAATGTAAATATAATATTGCGATCAATTGTCGATCGCACCCTTTAGACATATTAATCACTTAAGATGTGTCAACAACAATTAATTTTCGATAACCAATTCAATAACTCATTACTTTAACTAAATATAATGTTAAGATCTATTGTCGACCGCACCCTTTAGACATACCAATCACTGTAAATGTTTAAACAACAACAAAAATTCACTATCTAATTCAATAATTCATTACTTTAACTTAATATAATGTTGCAATCAATTGTCGATCGCACCCTTTACACATATCAATCACTGTGAATGTGTAAACAACAACTAATCTCAATATCCAATTAAATAAATCATTACTTTCACTTAATATAATGTTGCCATCAATTGTCGATTGCACCCATTAGACATATTTATCACTGTGAATGTGTAAACAAAAATTAATCTTCAATATTCAATTCAAAAATTCTTTACTTTAACCTAATATAATGTTTGCGATCAATTGTCGATCGCACCCTTTAGACATATCTATCACTGTGAATGTGTAAACAACAACAATTAATCTTCAATATCCAATTCAAAAATTCATTACTTTAACTTCATATAATGTTTGCCATCAGTTGTCGATCGCACCCTTTAGACATATCCATCACTGTAAATGTGTAAACAACAACTAAAGTTCACTATCTAATTCAATAATTTATTAATTTAACTTAATATAATGTTGCGATCAATTGTAGATCCCACCCTTTGGAAATATCAATCACTGTGAATGTGTAAAAAACATTTAAAATTCACTATCTAATTTAACAATTCATTACTTTAACTTAATATAATGTTGCGATCAATTGTCTATTGTACCCTTTACACATATAAATCACTATGAAGGTGTAAACAACAACTTATCTCAATATCCAATTAAATTATTCATTACTTTAACATAATATAATGTTTGCGATCAATTGTCGATCGCACCCTTTAGACATATGTATCACATTAAATGTGTAAACAACAATTAATTTTCAATAACCAATTCAATAATTAATTACTTTAACTTAATATAATGTTGAAAAAAATTGTCAATCGCACCCTTTAGACATATCAATCACTATAAATGTTTAAACAACAACTAATCTTCAATAACCAATTCAATAATTAATTACTTTAACTTAATATAATGTTGCGATTAGTTGTCGATCGCACCTTTAGACATATCTATCAATGTAAATGTTTATAAAACAATTAATTTTCAATAACCAATTCAATAATTCATTACTTTACCTTAATATAATGTTGCGATCAATTGTCGATCGCACCCTTTAAACATATCAATCACTATAAATGTAAAAAAAACGAATAAAATTCACTATCTAATTCAATAAATCAATACTTTAACATAATGTAATGTTGCGATCAATTATCAATCGCACCCTTCAGACATATCAATCACTATGAATTTGTAAACAAAAACTAATCTTCAATATCCAATTAAAAAATTCATTACTTTGACTTAATATAATCTTTGCGATCAATTGTCGATCGCACCCTTTAGACATATCTATCACTGTAAATATGTAAACAACAATAATTAATTTTCAATAACCAATTCAATAATTCATTACATTAATTAAATAAAATATTGCGATCAATTCTCGATCGCACCCTTTAGACATATTAATCACTGTAAATAAGTAAACAACAACTAAAATTTACTATCAAATTCAATCATTCATTACTTTAACTTAGTATAATTTTGCGATCAATACTCGATTGCACCAATTAGACATATCAATCACTGTGAATGTGTAAACAACAACTAAAGTTCATTATCTAACTCAAAAATTTATTACTTTAACTTAATATAATGTTGCGATCAATTGTCGATCGCACCCTTTACACATATCAATCACTGTGAATGTGTAAACAACAAATAATCTCAGCATCCAATTCAATAAATCATTACTTTAACTTAATATAATGTTGCGAATAATTGTCGATCGCACCCTTTAGACATATTTATCATTGTGAATGTGTAAACAAAATTTAAACTTCAATATTCAATTCAAAAATTCTTTAGTTTAACATAATATAATGTTTGCGATCAATTGTCGATCGCCCCTTTTAGACATATCTCTCACTGTAAATGTGTAACCAAAAACTAATCTTCATATCCAATTAAAAAATTCATTACTTTAACTTAATATAATCTTTGCGATCAATTGTCGAGCGCACCCTTTAGACATATCTATCACTGTAAATGTGTAAACAACAACTAAAATTCACTATCTAATTCAATAATTCATTACTTTAACTTAATATAATGTTGCGATCAATTGTCGATCCCACCCAATAGACATATCAATCATTATCTAATTCTATGATTCATTACTTTAACTTAATATAATGTTGCGATCAATTGTCCATCGCACTCTTTACACATATCAATCACTGTGAATGTGCAAACAACAACTAATCTCAATATCTAATTCAATAATTCATTACATTAACTTAATATAATGTTTGCGATTAATTGTCGATCGCACCCTTTAGACATATCTGTCACTGTAAATGTGTAAACAACAGTTAAAATTCACTATCTAATTCAATTATTCATTACTTTAACTTAATATAATGTTGCGATCAATTGTCGATCGCACCCTTTAGACATATCAATCACTATGAATGTGTAAACAACAACTGAAATTAACTATCTAATTCAATAATTCATTACTTTAACTTAATATATTGTTCCGATCAATTGTCGATCGCACCCTTTATACATATCAATCACTGTGAATGTGTAAAAAACAACAAATCTTCAATATCCAATTCAAAAATTCATTACTTTAACTTAATATAACGTTTGCGATCAATTGTCGATCGCACCCTTTAGACATATCTATCACTGTAAATGTGTAAACAAAAACTAATCTTCAATATCCAATTAAAATATTCATTACTTTATCTTAATATAATATTTTCGATCAATTGTCGATCGAACCCTTTAGACATATATATCACTATGAATGTGTAAAAAACAACTAATCTTCAATACAGAATTAAAAAATTCATTACTTTAACTTAATATAATGTTTGCGATCAATTGTCGATCGCACCCTTTAGACATAACTATCACTGTAAATGTGTAAACAAAAACTAAAATTCACTATCTAATTCAATCATTCATTAATTTAACTTAATATAATGTTGCAATCAATTGTCGATCGCACCCATTAGACATATCAATCACTGTGAATGTGTAAAAAACAACTAATCTTCAATATCAAATTCAAAAAATTATTACTTTAACTTAATATAATGTTTGCGATCAATTGTCAATCGCACCCTTTAGACATATTTATAACTGTAAATATGTAAACAAAAACTAAAATTCACTATCTAATTCAATAATTCATTACTTTAAATTAATATAATGTTGTGATCAATTGTCGATCGCACAGTTTACACATATCAATCACTGTGAATGTGTAAAGAACAACTAAAATTCACTATCTAATTCAATAATTCAATACTTTAACTTAATATAATGTTGCGACCAATTGTCGATCGCACCCTTTAAACATATCAATCACTGTGAATGTATAAACAACAACTGAAATTCACTATCTAATTCAATAATTCATTACTTTAACTTAATATGATGTTGCGATCAATTGTCGATCGCACCCTTTACACATATCAATCACTGTGAATGTGTAAACAACAACTAGTCTCAATATCCAATTCAATAATTCATTACTTTAACTTAATATAATGTTTGCGATCAATTGTCAATCGCACCCTTTAGACATATTTATAATTGTAAATGTGTAAACAACAACTAAAATTCACTATCTAATTCAATAATTCATTACTTTAAATTAATATAATGTTGTGATCAATTGTCGATCGCACCCTTTAGGCATATCAATCACTGTGAATGTGTAAACTTAAACTGAAATTCACTATCTAGTTCAATAATTGATTACTTTAACTTAATATAACGTTGCGAGCAATTGTCGATCGCACCCTTTACACATATCAATCACTGTGAATGAGTAAACAACAACTAATCTCAATATCCAATTCAATAATTCATTACTTTAACTTAATATAATGTTTGCGATCAATTGTTGATCGCACCCTCTAGACATATCTATCACTGTAAATGTGTAAACAACAACTAAAATTCACTATCTAATTCAATAATTCATTACTTTAACTTAATATAATGTTGCGATCAACTGTCGATCGCACCCTTTAGACATATCAATCACTGTGAATGTGTAAAAAACAACAAATCTTCAATATCCAATTCAAAAATTCATTACTTCAACTTAATATAACGTTTGCGATCAATTGTCAATCGCTCCCTTTAGACATATCTATCACTGTAAATGTGTAAACAACAACTAAAATTTACTATCTAATTCAATAATTCATTACTTTAACTTAATAAAATGTTGCGATTAATTGTCGATCGCGCCCTTTAGACATATTAGACATATATCATGTGAATGATTAATTGTAATATAAATTCAATTTCATTTAGACATTCAATTGTTAATGTTTAAATATTGTAAAATTCAATTTAATTAATATAACTTTAAATGTGTAAACAACAACTATTTTAAATGTTAATCTAATTTAATTAATTTACTTTAACTTAATATAATGTTGCGATCAATTGTCGATCGCTCCTATTAGACATATCAATCACTGTGAATGTGTAAATAACAACTAAAATTCACTATCAAATTCAATAATTCATTACTTTTACTTAATATAATGTTGCGATCAATTGTCGATCGCACCCTTTAGACATATCTATCACTGTAAATGTGTAAACAAAAACTAATCTTCAATATCCAATTAAAATATTCATTACTTTATCTTAATAAAATATTTTCGATCAATTGTTGATCGAACCCTTTAGACATATATATCACTATGAATGTGTAAAAAACAACTATTCTTCAATATCGAATTAAAAAATTCATTACTTTAACTTAATATAATGTTTGCGATCAATTGTCGATCGCACCCTTTAGACATAACTATCACTGTAAATGTGTAAACAAAAACTAAAATTCACTATCTAATTCAATCATTCATTAATTTAACTTAATATAATGTTGCAATCAATTGTCGATCGCACCCATTAGACATATCAATCACTGTGAATGTGTAAAAAACAACTAATCTTCAATATCAAATTCAAAAATTCATTACGTTAACTTAATATAATGTTTGCGATCAATTGTCAATCGCACCCTTTAGACATATTTATAACTCTAGATATGTAAACAACAACTAAAATTCACTATCTAATTCAATAATTCATTACTTTAAATTAATATAATGTTGGGATCAATTGTCGATCGCACCCTTTACACATATCAATCACTGTGAATGTGTAAACAACAACTAAAATTCACTATCTAATTCAATAATTCATTACTTTAACTTAATATAATGTTGCGACCAATTGTCGATCGCACCCTTTAAACATATCAATCACTGTGAATGTATAAACAACAACTGAAATTCACTATCTAATTCAATAATTCATTACTTTAACTTAATATGATGTTGCGATCAATTGTCGATCGCACCCTTTACACATATCAATCACTGTGAATGTGTAAACAACAACTAGTCTCAATATCCAATTCAATAATTCATTACTTTAACTTAATATAATGTTTGCGATCAATTGTCAATCGCACCCTTTAGACATATTTATAACTGTAAATGTGTAAACAACAACTAAAATTCACTATCTAATTCAATAATTCATTACTTTAAATTAATATAATGTTGTGATCAATTGTCGATCGCACCCTTTAGGCATATCAATCACTGTGAATGTATAAACTTAAACTTAAATTCACTATCTAGTTCAATAATTGATTACTTTAACTTAATATAACGTTGCGAGCAATTGTCGATCGCACCCTTTACACATATCAATCACTGTGAATACGTAAACAACAACTAATCTCAATATCCAATTCAATAATTCATTACTTTAACTTAATATAATGTTTGCGATCAATTGCTGATCGCACCCTCTAGACATATCTATCACTGTAAATGTGTAAACAACAACTAAAATTCACTATCTAATTCAATAATTCATTACTTTAACTTAATATAATATTGCGATCAATTGTCGATCGCACCCTTTAGACATATCAATCACTGTGAATGTGTAAAAAACAACAAATCTTCAATATCCAATTCAAAAATTCATTACTTCAACTTAATATAACGTTTGCGATCAATTGTCAATCGCTCCCTTTAGACATATCTATCACTGTAAATGTGTAAACAACAACTAAAATTCACTATCTAATTCAATAATTCATTACTTTAACTTAATATGATGTTGCGATCCACTGTCGATCGCACCCTTTAGACATATCAATCATTGTTAATGTGTAAACAAAAACTAATCTTCAATATCCAATTCAAAAATTCATTTCTTTATTTTAATATAATGTTTGAGATCAATCGTCGATCACACCATTTAAAAATATATATCACTGTAAATGTGTAAACAACAACTAAACTTCAATATGCAATTAAATAATTCATTACTTTAACTTAATATAATGTTTGCGATCAATTGTCGATCGCACCCTTTAGACATATATATCACTTTTTATATGTAAACAACAATTAATTTTCAATAACCAATTCAATAATTCATTACATTAACTTAATATAATGTTGCGATCATTTGTCGATCGCGCCTTTAGACATATCAATCATTGTAAATGTGTAAAAAAAAAACTAATCTTCAATATCCAATTCAAATTTTCATTACTTTAACTTAATATAATGCTTGCGATCAATTGTCGATCGCAACCTTTAGACATATCTATTATTATAAATGTGTAAAAAACAGCTAAACTTTAATATCCAATTCAATAATTCATTACTTTAACTTAATATAATGTTTTGATCAATTGTCGATCGCACTCTTTAGACATATCAATCACTGTAAATGTGTAAACAACAACTTAAATTCACTATCTAATTCAATAATTCATTACTTTAACTTAATATAATATTGTTGCGATCAATTGTCAATTGCACCCTTTAGACATTTTAGTTACTGTGAATGTGTAAACAAAAACTAATCTTCAATATCCAATTCAAAAATTCATTACTTTAACTTAATAAAATGTTTGCGATCAATTGTCGATTGGACACTTGAGACATATCTATCATTGTAAATGTGTAATCAACGACAATTAATTTTCAATAACAAATTCAAAAATTCATTACTTTAACTTAATATAATGTTGCGATCAATTGTCGATCGCACCCTTTAGACATATCAATAACTGTAATTGTGTAAACAACAACTAAAATTCACTATCTAATTTAATAATTAATTACTTTAACTTAATATAAAGTTTCGATCAACTGTCTATCGCACCCTTTAGACATATCTATCACTATAAATGTGTAAACAAGAACTAATCTTCACTATTTAATTAAATAATTCATTACTTTAACTTACTGTAATGTTGCGATCAATTGTTGTTCACACCCTTTACACATATCAATCAATGTGAATGTGTAAACAACAACTAAACTTCAATATCCAATTCAATAATTCATCACTCTAACATAATATAATGTTTGCGATCAATTATCGATCGCACCCTTTAGACATATCTATCACTGTTATTATGTAAACAACAAATAATTTTCAATAACCTATTCAATAATTCATTACTCTATAATTCATTACTCTAACTTAATATAAAGTTGCGATCATTTGTCTATCGCACCCTTTAGACATATCAATCATTGTTAATTTGTAAACAAAAACTAATCTTCAATATCCAATTCAAAAATTCATTACTTTAACTTAATATAATGTTTGCGATCAATTGTCGATCGCACCCTTTAGATATATCTTTCACTGTAAATGTGTAAACAACAACTAAAATTCACTATCCAATTCAAAAATTCATTACTTTAACTTTATATAATGTTTGCGATCAGTTGTCGATCGCACCGTTTTGACATATCTATCGCAGAAAATGTGTAAATAACAACTAAACTTCAATATACAATTAAAAAATTCATTACTTTAACTTAATGTAATGTTTGCGATCTATTGTCGATCGCACCCTTTAGACATATCTATCACTGTAAATATGTAAACATCAAGAATTAATTTTTAATAACCAATTAAATAATTCATTAAATTTACTTAATATAATGTTGCGATCAATTGTCGATCGCAACCTTTAGACATATTAATCACTGTAAATAAGTAAACAACAACTAAAATTCACTATCTAATTCAATAATTCATTACTTTAACTTAATATAATGTTGCGATCAATTATCGATTGCACCCTTTAGACATATTAGTCACTGTGAATGTGTAAACAAAAACTAATCTTCAATATCCAATTCAAAAATTCATTACTTTAACTAAATATAATATTTGCGATCAATTGTCGATCGCACACTTTAGACATATCTATCATTGTAAATGTGTAAACAAAAACTAATCTTCAATATCCAATTCAAAAATTCATTACTTTAACTTAATATAATGTTTGCAATCAATTTTCGATCGTACCCTTTGAATATATCTTTCCCTGTAAATGTGTAAACAACAACTTAAATTCACTATACAATTCAAAAATTCATTACTTTAACTTAATATAATGTTTGTGATCAATTGTCGATCGCACTGTTTAGAAATATCTATCACTGTAAATGTGTAAATAACAACTAAACGTCAATATCCAATTCAATAATTCATTACTTTAACTTAATATAATGTTTCGATCCATTGTCGATCGCACCCTTTAGACATATCAACCATTGTAAATGTGTAAACAAAAACTAATCTTCAATATCCAATTCAAAAATTCATTTCTTTATTTTAATATAATGTTTGAGATCAATCGTCGATCGCACCATTTAAAAATATATATCACTATAAATGTGTAAACAACAACTAAACTTCAATATACAATTAAGTAATTCATTACTTTAACTTAATATAATATTTGCAATCAATTTTCGATCGCACCCTTTAGACATATCTATCTTCGTTAATATGTAAACAACAATTAATTTTCAATAACCAATTCAATAATTCATTACATTAACATAATATAATGTTGCGATCAATTGTCGATCGCACCCTTTAGACATATCAATCATTGTAAATGTGTAAACAAAAACTAATCTTCAATATCCAATTCAAAAATTCATTACTTTAACTTAATATAATGTTTGCGATCAATTTTCGATCGCAACCTTTAGACATATCTATTACTATAAATGTGTAAACAACAACTAAACTTATATATCCAATTCAATAATTCATTACTTTAACTTAATATAATGTTGCGATCAATTGTCGATCGCACCTTTTAGACATATCAATCACTGTAAATGTGTAAACAACAACTAAAATTCACTATCTAATTCAATAATTCATTACTTTAACTTAATATAATGTTGCGATCAATTACTGATTGCACCCTTTAGACATATTAGTCACTGTGAATGTGTAAAAAAAACTAATCTTCAATATCCAATTCAAAAATTCATTACTTTAACTTAATATAATATTTGCGATCAATTGTCGATCGCACACTTTAGACATATCTATCATTGTAAATGTGTAAACAACAAAAATTAATTTTCAATAACAAATTCAATAATTCATTACTTTAACTTAATATAATTTTGCGATCAATTGTCTATCGCACCCTTTAGACATATCAATCACTGTAACTGTGTTAACAACAACTAAAATTCACTATCTAATTTGATAATTAATTACTTTAACTTAATATAAAGCTTCGATCAACTGCCGATCACACCCTTTAGACATATCTATCACTGTAAATGTGTAAACAAGAACTAATCTACACTATCTAATTCAATAATTCATTACTTTAACTTAATGTAATGTTGCGATCATTTGTCGTTCGCACCCTTTACACATATCAATCACTCTGAATGTGTAAACAACAATTGAACTTCAATATCCAATTCAATAATTCATTACTCTAACATAATATAATGTTTCCGATCAATTGTCGATCGCACCCTTTAGACATATCAATCACTTTTATTATGTAAACAACAAATAATTTTCAATAACCAATTCAATAATTCATTAATCTAACTTAATATAATTTTGCGATGAATTGTCTATCGCACCCTTTAGACATATCAATCATTGTAAATGTGTAGACAAAAACTAATCTTCAATATCCAATTCAAAAATTCATAACTTTAACTTAATATAATGTTTGCGATCAATTGTCGATCGCACCCTTTAGATATATCTTTCCTTTTAAATGTGTAAACAACAACTTAAATTCACTTTACAATTCAAAAATTCAATACTTTAACTTTATATAATATTTGCGATCAATTGTCGATCGCACTGTTTAGACATATCTATCACTGTAAATGTGTAAATAACAACTAAACTTTAATATCCAATTCAATAATTCATTTCTTTAACTTAAAATGATATTGTTATCCACTGTCGATCGCACCCTTTATTCATATCTATCATTGTAAATGTGTAAAAAAAAAAAAAATCTTCAATATCCAATTCAAAAATTCATTACTTTAACTTAATATAATGCTTGCGATCAATTGTCGATCGCAACCTTTAGACATATCTATTACTATAAATGTGTAAACAACAACTAAACCTTAATATCCAATTCAATAATTCATTACTTTAACTTAATATAAAGTTGCGATCAATTGTCGATCGCATTCTTTAGACATATCAATCACTGTAAATGTGTAAACAACAACTAAAATTCATTATCTAATTCAATAATTTATTACTTTAACTTAATATATTGTTGCCATCAATTGTCAATTGCACCCTTTAGACATATTAGTTACTGTGAATGTGTAAACAAAAACTAATCTTCAATATCCAATTCAAAAGTTCATTAGTTTAACTTAATAAAATGTTTGCGATCAATTGTCGATTGGACACTTTAGACATATCTATCATTGTAAATGTGTAAACAACAATAATTAATTTTCAATAACAAATTCAATAAATCATTACTTTAACTTAAAATAATGTTGCGATCAATTGTCGATCGCACCCTTTAGACATATCAATCACTGTAAATGTGTAAACAACAACTGAAATTCACTATCTAATTTAATAATTAATTACTTTAACTTAATAAAAAGTTTCGATCAATTGTCTATCGCACCCTTTAGACATATCTACCACTATAAATGTGTAAACAAGAACTAATCGTTACTATCTAATTCAATAATTCATTACTTCAACTTAATGTAATGTTGCGATCAAGTGTTGTTTGCACCCTTTACACATATCAATCACTGTGAATGTGTAAACAACAACTAAACTTCAATATCCAATTCAATAATTCATAACTCTAACATAATATAATGTTTGCGATCAATTGTCGATCGCACCCTTTAGACATATCTATCACTATTATTATGTAAACAACAAATAATTTTCAATAACCTATTCATTAATTCATTCTTCTAACTTAATATAAAGTTGCGATCATTTGTCTATCGCACCCTTTAGACATATCAATCATTGTTAATTTGTAAACAAAAACTAATCTTAAATATCCAATTAAAAAATTCATTACTTTAACTTAATATAATGTTTGCGATCAATTGTCGATCGCACCCTTTAGATATATCTTTCACTGTAAATGTGTAAAACACAACTAAAATTCACTATCCAATTAAAAATTCATTACTTTAACTTAATATAATGTTTGCGATCAATTGTCGATCGCACTGTTTAGACATATCTATCACTAAAAATGTGTAAATAACAACTAAACTTCAATATCCAATTAAAAAATTCATTACTTTAACTTAATATAATATTTGCGATCTATTGTCGATCGCACCCTTTAGACATATCTATCACTGTAAATATGTTAACATCAACAATTAATTTTCAATAACCAATTCAATAAATCATTACATTAACTTAATATAAAGTTGCGATCAATTGTCGATCGCAACCTTTGGACATATTAATCTTTGTAAATAAGTAAACAACAACTAATATTTATTATCAAATTCAATCATTTATTACTTTAACTTAATATAATGGTACGATCAATAGTCGATCGCACCCTTTAGACATATCAATCACTGTAAATGTGTAAACAATAACTAAAATTCATTATCTAATTCAATAATTCATTACTTTAACTAAATATAATGTTGCGCTCAATTATCGATCGCACCCTTTACACATATAAATCATTGTGAATATGTAAACAACAAATAATCTTAATATCTAATTCAATAAATCATTACTTTAACTTAATATAATGTTTGCGATCAATTGTCAATCGAACCCTTTAGACATATCAATCATTGTAAATGTGTAAACAAAAACTAATCTTCAATATCCAATTAAAAAATTTATTACTTTAACTTAATATAATATTTGCGATCAATTGTCGATCGCACCCTTTAGATATATCTTTCACTGTAAATGTGTAAACAACAACTAAATTTCACTATCCAATTCAAAAATTCATTACTTTAGCTTAAAAAAATGTTGCGATCAATTGTCGATCACACCCTTTAGACATATCAATCCTTATTAATGTGTAAATAACAACTAATCTTCACTATCCTATTCAATAATTCATTACATTAACTTAATATAATGTTTGCGATCAACTGTTGATTGCACCCTTTAGATATATCTTCCACTGTACATGTGTAAACAACAACTTAAATTCACTATCCAATTTAAAAAATTCATTACTTTAACTTAATATAACGTTTGCGATCAATTGTCGATCGCACCCTTTAGACATATCAATCACTGTAAATGTGTAAACAACAACCAATCTTCACTATCCAATTCAATAAATCATTACTTTAACTTAATATAATGTAACGATCAATTGTCGTTTGCACCCTTTACACATATCAATCACTGTGAATGTGTAAACAACAACTAAACTTCAATATCCAATTCAATAATTCATAACTTTAACTTAATATAATGTTTACGATCAATTGTCGATCTCACCCTTTAGGTATATCTATCACTGTTAATATGTAAACAACAAATAATTTTCAATAACCAATTCAATGATTCATTACTTTAACTTAATATAATGTTGTGATCAATTATAGATCGCACCCTTTAGACATATCAATCATTGTGAATGTGTGAACAAAAACTAATCTTCAATATCCAATTCAAAAATTCATTACTTGAACTTAATATAATGCTTGCGATCAATTGTCGATCGCACCCTTTAGACATATCTATCACTGTAAATGTGTAAACAACAACAACTAATTTTCAATAACTTATTTAGTAATTCATTACTTTAACTTACTATAATATTGCGATCAATTGTCGATCGCACCTTTTAGACATATCAATCAATGTAAATGTGTAAACAACAACTAAAATTGACTATCTAATTTAATAATTCATTATTTTAACTTAATATAATGCTGCGAGCAATTGTCGATCGCACCTTTTAGACATATCAATAATTGTGAATGTGTAAACAAAAACTAATCTTCAATATCCAATTCAAAAATTCAATACTTTAACTTAATATAATGTTTTCTATCAATTGTCGATCACACACTTTAGACATATCTATAAGTGTAAATGTGTAAACAACAACAATTAATTTTCAATAACTAATTCAATAATTCATTACTTTAACTTAATATAATGTTGCGATAAATTGTTGATCGCACCCTTTAGACATATCAATCACTGTAAATGTGTAAACAACTAAAATTCACTATGTAATTAAATAATTCATTACTTAAACTTAATATAATGTTGCGATCAATTGTCGATCGCACCCTTTAGACATATTAATCACTGTGAATGTGTAAACAAAAACTAATCTTCAATATCCAATTAAAAAATTCATTACTTTAACTTAATATAATGTTTGCTATCATTTGTCGATCGCACCATTTAAAAATATCTATAACTGGAAATGTGTAAACAACAACTAAACTTCAATATCCAATTCAATAATTTATTACTTTAACTTAATATAATGTTTGCGATCAATTGTCGATCGCACCCTCTAGACATATCTGTCACTGTTTATATGTAAACAACAAATAATTTTCAATAACCAATTCAATAATTCATTACTTTAATTTAATATAATGTTGCGATCAATTGTCGATCACACCCTTTAGATATATCAATCATTGTATATGTGTAAACAAAAACTAATCTTCAATATCCAATTCAAAAATTCATTACTTTAACTTAATATAATGTTTGCGATCAACTGTCGATCGCACCCTTTAGATATATCTTTCACTGTAAATCTATAAACAACAACTAAACTTCACTATCTAATTCAATAATTCAATACTTTAACTTAATATAATGTTGCGATCAATTTTCGATCGTACCCATTAGACATATCAATAATTGTAAATGTATAAACAAAAATTAATCTTCAATATCCAATTCCAAAATTCATTACTTTAACTTAATATAGTGTTTGCGATCAATTATGGATCGCACCCTTTAGACATATCTATCACTGTAAATGTGCAAACAACAACTAAACTTTAATATCCAATTCAATAATTCATTACTTTAACTTAATATAATATTGCGATCAATTGTCGATTCGACCCTTTAGACATATTAATCATTGTAAATGTGTAAACAAAAACTAATCGTCAATATCAAATTCAAAAATTCATTACTTTTACTTAATATAATGTTTGCGATCAATTATCGATCGCACTTTTTAGACATATCTATCACTTTAAATGTGTAAATAACAACTAAACTTCAATATCCAATTCAATAATTCGTTACTTTAACTTAATATAATGTTGCGATCAATTGTCGATTGCACCCTTTAGATATATCAATCACTGTAAATGTGTAAAATACAACTAATCTTCAATATCCAATTCAGAAATTAATAACTTTAGCTTAATATATTGTCTGTGAGTAATTGTTGATCGCACCCTTTAGACATATTTTTCACTGTAAATGTGTAAACAACAATTAAAATTCAATCTCCAATTCAAAAATTCATTACTTTAACTTAATATAGTGTTTGCGATCAATTGTCGATCGCACTCTTTAGACATATCTATTACAATAAATGTGTAAACAACAAATAAACTTCAATATCCAATTCAAATATTCAATTACTTTAACTTATTATAATGTTTGTGATCATTTGTCGATCGCACCCTTTAGACATATCAATAGCTGTAAATGTGTAAACAACAACTAATCTTCAATAACCTGTTCAAAAATTCATTACTTTAACTTAATATAATGTTTGCGATTAATTGTCGATCGCACCCTTTAGATATATCTTTCACTATAAATGTGTAAACAACAACTAACATTCACTATCCCATTCAAAAACTCATTACTTTAACTAAATATAATATTTGCGATCAATTGTCAATCGCACCCTTTACTTATATCAATCACTGAAAATGTGTAAACAACAACTAAACTTCAATATCAAATTCAATAATTCATTACTTTAACTTAATATAATCTTGCGATCAATTGTCGATCGCACCCTTTAGACATATCAATCACTGTAAATGTGTAAACAACAACTAAAATTCACTATCTAATTCAATAATTCATTACTTTTACTTAATATAATGTTGCGATCGATTGTCGATCGCACCCTTTAGACATATCAATCATTGTGAATGTGTAAACAAAAACTAATCGTCAATATCAAATTCAAAAATTCATTACTTTTACTTAATATAATGTTTGCGATCAATTATCGATCGCACCGTTTAGACATATCTATCACTGTAAATGTGTAAACAACAACTAAACTTCAATATCCAATTCAATAATTCATTACTTTAACTTAAAATAATATTGCGATCAACTGTCGATCGCACCCTTTAGACATATCAATCACTGTAAATGTGTAAAATACAACTAATCTTCAATATCCCTTTCAGAAATTCATAACTTTAGCTTAATATATTGTTTGCGATTAATTGTTGATCGCACCCTTTAGATATATCTTTCACTGTAAATGTGTAAACAATAATTAAAATTCACTCTCCAATTCAAAAATTCATTACTTTAACTTAATATAGTGTTTGCGATCAATTGTCGATCGCACTCTTTAGACATATCTATTACAATAAATGTGTAAACAACAAATAAACTTCAATATCCAATTCAAAAGTTCAATTACTTTAACTTAATATAATGTTTGTTATCATTTGTCGATCGCACCCTTTAGACATATCAATAACTGTAAATGTGTAAACAACAACTAATCTTCAATATCCTGTTCAAAAATTCGTTACTTTAACTTAATATAATATTTGCGATCAATTGTCGATCGCACCCTTTAGATATATCTTTCACTATAAATGTGTAAACAACTAACATTCACTATCCAATTCAAAAATTCATTACTTTAACTTAATATAATGTTTGCGATCAATTGTCAATCGCACCCTTTACTCATATCTATCACTATAAATGTGTAAACAACAACTTAACTTCAATATCAAATTCAATAATTCATTACTTTAACTTAATATAATGTTGCGATCAATTGTCGATCGCACCCTTTAGACATATCAATCACTTTAAATGTGTAAACAACAACTAAAATTCACTATCTAATTCAATAATTCATTACTTTTCCTTAATATAATGTTGCGATCGATTGTCGATCGCACTCTTTAGACATATCAGTCATTGTGAATGTGTAAACAAAAACTAATCTTTAATATCCAATTCAAAAATTCATTACTTTAACTTAATATAATGTTTGCGATCAATTGTAAATCGCACACTTTATGTAACACCCGAACCCCCGCCCCGACGGAAAGGGAACGCAGAGACCGGATGTCACATGCGGAAGATGAATAACGGAACATACAAATCACATTCAAAGACAGATCATATTCAAATCCGAAAGACAGTTCTTATAAATCCAATTTCAAATAGTTCGAGACAAATTCAAAACTAAATTGTAGTTGAACTACAAGTTCTAATGAAAGACAATTACATAAAAAATATCCCAAGTGTACTTAATCTGTAAACAAATCCAAAACATGTGCAGCGGTTCGAAATACAGTAATAAATCCAGCAAAAATAAATTGACATGAAATTCAAATCTGAAGAGGATGCTTTGTGAATGCTCGATGCTAGTGATATCCTACTATCCCTCCTGACTGTCTGAACTCAGCAATTCCATTCCCAAAAAGGGGCTCAAAACATACAAAATAAAAATAGAAACAACGAAGGGTCAGACTATCGATGTGTGGTTAGTAAGTCAATGCCCAACAAACACATATGATGCGTCTTATTAACATAATAGTATGTCATACACAAATGCAAGTTAGTTAACAACCAATGGGGTACAAACAAAGGCAAACAAGTTGATTAACAAATCAAGTTATCCCAAAATTAATCCCCTTTAAGTGATCTAGGATAAATGATTACAGATTATTACAATTACCGACTGAAAAAGGCTTTACAGTTATCAAATTATTTTCAGAAGGAAGACCGTAACCGAATAGTAGTTCGGTAAACAGTCCGGTAGTTTATACGGTCAGAGAGCATTACCGGACTTACCGAATTGTAATTTGGTAGGCATTCCGGTAAGCTATTCGGTCAGAGAGCATACTAGACTTACCGAATTGTAGCTCGGTAAACATTCCAGTAAGCTATTCGGTCAGAGAGTAATTATACGAATCCAAGGAAAATTTAAATGACAGTTTGGTTTCTATTCCGGTATGAAGCTCGGTCAGAGAGTTTCAATTCTCTCAGACATGCTGAATTGTAATTCGGTACCTAGCTCGGTGAAGAGTTCGATCAGAGAGGTTGAACAGTCCTCAGAGGTTCATACCGAACTACAGTTCGGTAACCTATTCGGTAAGTAATTCGTCCGGAGAGTGAATCTAATGATCTCCAGTCTGACCGAATTGTATTTCGGTAACCAACTCGGTAAGGAGTTCGTCTAGAGACCGTCCTAGTTGGGTCTAATCCAAGCACTTACAGCCTATTAGTAGTCACAATAAACACTACCCAGTGTTAGAACCCAAAAGAAAACAACTATCAGCAGCCAGAAACAAACCACAACATATCCAACACATAACCAGAAGTAGAAATACATCCTTATCACAGAGTTCAGATTACCCAAATTAATTAGGTGTTTAACTTACAAGGCCTGTCCTTAGTCTAATAACAAAATCGGGAACAAAAGAGACAGATAGGGTTAAACCCTTGGAGATGGATCAAAGATCCCAGAGATGATACCGTCGCATCAAAAAATGAGCCAAGCTCCAGAGATGATGTCGTCGCATCCAGAAAATTGTTGGCAATCAAGGCCATATACGCTTTCGCGCATCGATGTATACATCTAGTTTCCCTAACAGCATGCTGGTCTTATCGTATTAACCTTAAGACAGGACTTTAGCAAATTACAAAATTCAGTTTGCAGATTACGGATAGATAGCAGACAGCTAAGAATACGGATTCACTTGTCCAATATGTACAAATAAAATGGCAGCAATATACCCAAGCAGTTTATATCAAGTGCAGCAATTTAAGCTAATCAATCACAGAATTTCAGCTTATTTTAATTTAACCAATTCACAAACAATCAACAGACAATGGCAATCAATAATGAGGGCATAAACACGTACTAACCTGATTCGCTAATCCAAATACCACCGAAATTACTCCGGTTGACGATCCCCAACTCGGTCTACACGAAACCAAGAGTAACTCATAAGTCCCCAATTCGCAAAAGTTAGGGTTTATGTCCAAGAACAATCCAAATCAATTAAAACTCAATAAAACCTAATTTACGAAATCAACATCAAGGGTTTCAAAACCCAACCCATGAAGATTTTAAATCCCAAACCGATTTTTTTTTTGAATCAAACTTAAAATCAACAAATCCTAATATGAACAAAATCCCTAAATCAATTAATGTGATTTAAAACAAAAGAGTTGTAGCAATCATTACCTATATGAAGAAATCGAGGTCAAAACCAAATCCCAAGCGAAAACCACATAAGAAGTTTAGAAATATGTGATGGGTGTGTGTGTTATTGATTTGAGAAAAAAGATGAATACGTAAAAGTGAGTCTTTCTAGGTTTTGTAAATAATGAATCAAAAAGCTATTCTATTCAATATATATGGGTGGCAATAATCGCCATAAACCCACATGTTTTTATATCAATTAAAAATAACCCCATTTAAGAATTATTTGAAAAATCATCTTAAATATTAAATTATTTTCAAAACCAACCCAAAAGTCAGCTAAGTCAAATAATTTGGTCAAACAGGAAAAGTCAACATAATTCAAAAATACCAATTTACCCTTATAACGAAAATAAATAAAAATTAAGCAAAATTTCAAAATTAAGCAGACGAATAGCCCCATTACGAACGTGACACTTAAGACATATCTATCACTGAAAATGTGTAAACAACTACAATTAATTTTCAAAAACTAATTCGATAATTCATTACTTTAACTTAATATAATGTTGCGATCAATTGTCGATCGCACTCTTTAGACATATCAATCACTGTGAATGTGTCATAAACAACTAATATTCAATATCCAATTAAACAATGCATTACTTTAACTTAATATAATGTTTGCGATCAATTCTTCATCGTACCATTTAGACATATCTATCGCTGTAATGTGTAAACAACAACTAAACTTCACTATCCAATTCAATAATTCATTACTTTAACTTAATATAGAGTTGCGGTCAATTGTCGATAGCACCCTTTAGACATATCAATCACTGTAAATGTGTAAACAACGACTAATCTTCAATATCCGTTTCAAAACTTAATAACTTTAACATAATATAATGTTGCGATCAATTGTCGATCGCACCTTTAGACATATCAATCACATGAATGTGTAAAAAATAACCATTCTTCAATATCCAATTCAAAAATTCATTACTTTAACTTAATATAATGTTTGCTATCAATTCTCGATTGCACCGTTTAGACATATCTATCACTATAAATGTGTAAACAGCAACAAATCTTCACTATCCAATTGAATAATTCATTACTTTAACTTAATATAATGTTGCGATCAATTATTGATCGCACCCTTTAGACATATCAATCACTATGAATGTGTAAACAAAAACTAATCTTCAATATCCAATTCAAAAGTTCATTACTTTATCTAAATATAATGTTGCGATCAATTCTCGATCGCACCCTTTAGACATATCTATCACTGTAAATGTGTAAACAATAACTAATCTTCACTATCCAATTCAATAATTCATTACTTTAACTTAGTGTAATGTTGCGATCGATTATCGTTCGCACCCTTTACACATATCAATCACTGTGAATGTGTAAACAACAACAAAACTTCAATATCCAATTCAGTAATTCATTACTTTAACTTAATATAACTTATGCGATCAATTGTCGATCGCACCCTTTAGACATATCTATCACTGTTAATATTTAAACAACAAATAGTTTTCAATAACCAATTCAATAATTCATTACTTTAACTTAATATAATGTTGTGATCCATTGTGGATCGCACCCTTTAGACATATCAATCATTGTAAATGTGTTAACAACAACTAATCTTCACTATCCAATTCAATAATTCATTACTTTAACTTAATATAATATTTGCGATCAACTATCGATCGCACCCTTTAGATATATCTTTCACTTTAAATGCGTAAAAAATAACTAAAATTCATTATTCAATTCAAAAATTCATTACTTTAACTTAATATAATGTTTTCGATCAATCGTCAATCGCACCCTTTAGACATATTAATCACTGTAAATGTGTAAACAACAACTAATCTTCAATATCCAATTCAATTATTCATTACTTTAACTTAATATAATGTTGCGATCAATTTTCGTTCGCACCCTTTACACATATCAATCACTTTGAATGTGTAACAACAACTAAACTTCAATATCCAATTCAATAATTCATTACTTTAACTGAATATAATGTTTGCAATCAATTATGGATCGCACCATTTAGACATATCAATCATTGTAAATGTGCAAACAACAACTAATCTACAATATCCAATTCAAAATTTCAGTTACTTTAACTTAATATAATGTTTATGATCAATTGTCGATCGCACCCTTAGACATGTCAATAACTGTAAATGTGTAAACAACAACTAATCTTCAATATCTAATTTAAAAATTCAATTACTTTAACTTAATATAATTTTCGTGATCAATTGTTGATCGCAACTTGTAGACATATCAATAACTGTAAATGTGTAATCAACAAGTAATCTTCAATATCCAATTAAAAAATTCATTACTTTAACTTAATATAATGTTGCGATTAATTGTCGTTCGCACTTTTTACACATATCAATCACTGTGAATGTGTAAACAACAACAAAATTCAATATTCAATTCAATAATTCATTACTTTTACTTAATATAATGTATGCGATCAATTGTCGATCGCACCCTTTAGACATATCTATCACTGTTAATATATGTAAACAACAAATCATTTTATATAACCAATTCAATAATTCATTACTTTAACTTAAAATAATGTTGCGATCAATTGTCGATCGCACCCTTTAGACATATCAATCATTGTAAATGTGTAAACAAAAACTAATCTTTAATATCCAATTCAAAAATTCATTACTTTAACTTAATATATTGTTTGCGATCAACTGTCGATCGCACCCTTTAGATATATCTTTCACTATAACTGTGTAAACAACAACTGAACTTCATTATCTAATTCAATAATTCATTACTTTAACTTTATATAATGTTTGCGGTCAATTGTCGATCGCACCCTTTAGATATATCTTTCACTGTAAATGTGTAAACAAAAACTAATCTTGAATATCCAATTCAAAAATTCAATTACATTAACTTAATATAATGTTTGTGATCAATTATCGATCGCACCCTTTAGACATATCAATAACTGTAAATGTGTAAACAACAACTAATCTTCAATATCCAATTAAAAAATTCTTTACTTTAACTTAATATAATCGCACCCTTTAGATATATCTTTCACTATAAATGTGTAACCAACAACTAAAATTCACTATCCAATTCAATATTAATTACTTTAACTATATTTGTTTGCAATCAATTGTCGATCGCACCCTTTAGACATATCTATTACTGTAAATGTGTAAACAACAACTAATTTTCAATAACCAATTCAATAATTCATTACTTAGACTTAATATAATGTTGCGATCATTTGTTGATCACACCCTCTAAACATATCTATCAAGGTAAATGTGTAAACAACAATTAATCTTCAATAACCAATTCAATAATTCAATACTTTAACTGAATATAATGTTGCGATCAATTGTCGATCGCACCATTTAGACATATCAATTACTGTAAATGTGTAAACAACAATTAATTTTCAATAACCTATTCAGTAATTCATTACTTTAACTAAATATAATGTTGCGATCCAATATCGATTGCACCCTTTCGACATATCTATCAAGGTAAATGTGTAAACAACAATTTATCTTCAATAACCAATTCAATAGTTCATTATTATAACTTAATATAATGTTGCGATCAATTGTCGATCGCACCCGTTAGACATATCAATCATTGTAAAAGTGTAAACAACAATTAATTTTCAATAATCAATTCAAAAATTCTTTACTTTAACTAAATATAATGTTGCGATACATTGTCGATCGCACCATTTAGACATATCAATAACTGTATATGTTTAAACATCAATTAATTTTCAATAACCAATTCAATAATTTATTAATTTAACTAAATATAATGTCGCGATCAATTGTCGATCGCCTCTTTTAGACATATCAATCAATATAAATGTGTAAACAACAATTAATTTTCAATAACCAATTCAATAATTCATTACTTTGACTAAATATAAGGTTGCGATGAATTGTCTATCGCATCATTTACACTTATCAATCACTATAAATGAGTAAACAACAATTATTCTTCAATAACCAATTCAATATTTCATTACTTTTATTTATCGTAATGTAGTTGTCAATTGTAGATCGCATTCTTTAGACATATCAATTAGTGTAAATGTGTAAACAACAACTAATTTTCAATAACCAATTCATTAAAACATTACTTTGACTGAATATAATATTGCAATCAATTTTCGATCGCACCCTTTAGACATATCTATCAAGAAAATTTTGTTAACAACAATTAATCTTCACTAACCAATTCAATAATTTATTACTTTAACTAAATATAATGCTTAGATCAATTGTCGATCGCACCCTTTAGACATATCAATCACTATAAATGTGTAAACAACAATTAATGTTTAACAACCAATCCAATAATTCATTATTTTGACTTAATATAATATTGCGATCATTTGTCGATCACACCCTTTACACATATCAATCACTGTAAATGTGTAAACAACAACTTATCTTCAATAACAAATTCAATTCATTACTTTAACTTATCATAATGTTGCGATCAATTGTAGATCGCACCCTTTAGACATGTCTATAAAGGTAAATGTGTAAACAACAATTAATATTCAATAACCAATTAAATAATTCATTACTTTAACTTAATATAATGTTGCGATCAATTTTCAATCGTACCCTCTAGACATATCAATCATTGTAAATGTGTAAACAACAACTAATTTTCAATAACCAATTCTATAATTCATTACTTTGACTTAATATGATGTTGCGATCAATTGTCGATCGCACCCTTTACACACATCAATCACTGTAAATGTTTAAATAACGATTAATCTTCAATAATCAATTCAATAATTCATTACTTTAACTTATTACAATGTTGCGATCAATTGTCGATCGCACCCTTTAGACATATCACTCACTGTAAATGTGTAAACAACAACTTATCTTCTATACCCAATTTAATTATTCATTACTTTAACTTAACGTAAAGTTGCAATCGATTGTCGATTGCACCCTTTACACATATCTATTAAGGTAAATGTGCAAATAACAATTAATCTATCATAACCAATTCAATAATTCATTACTTTAACTTAATATGTTGTGATCAATTGTCGATCACACCCTTTAGACATATTAATCACTCTAAATGTGTAAACAACAACTAATTTTCAATAACCAAATGAATAATTAATTACTTTAACTTAATATAATGTTGCGATCAATTGTCGATCGCACCCTTTACACATATCAATCACTGTAAATAAGTAAACAATAACTTATCTTCAATAACAAATTCAATAATTCATTACTTTAACTTATCGAAATGTTGCGATCAGTTGTAGATTGGACTTTTTAGACATATCTATCAACGTAAATGGGTAAACAACAATTAATATTCAATAACCAATTCTATTACCTTAACGTTTCGTAATGTTACGATCAATTGTCGATCGAACCCTTTAGACGCATCAATCATTGTAAATGTGTAAACAACAACTACTTTTCAATAAACAATTCAATAATTAATTACTTTAACTTAATATAATGTTGCGATCAATAGTCGATCGCACCCTTTAGATATATCAATCACTGTAAATGTGCAAACAACAATTAATTTTCAATAACCCATTCAATAATTCATTACTTCAACTAAATATAATGTTGCGATCAATTGTCAATCGGTCCCTTTAGACATATCCATCACTGTAAATGTTAAAATAACAATTATTTTTCAATAACCAATTCAATATTTTATTACTTTAACTTAATATATTGTTGCGATCAATTGGAGATCGCACCCTTTCGACATATAAATCAATGTAAATTTGTAAACAACAACTAGTCTTCAATAACCAATACAATAATTCATTACTTTTACTCAACGTAATGTTACGATCAATTGTCGTTCGCACCCTTTAGACATATCTATTAAGGTAAATGTGTAAATAACAATTAATCTACAATAACCAATTCAATAATTGATTACTTTAACTTAATATAATGTTGCGACCAATTGTCGATCGCACCCTTTAGACATATCAATTACTGTGAATGTGTAAATAACAACAAATTTTCAATAACCAATTTAATAATTCATTACTTTTACTTAACATAATGTTGCGATCATTTGTCGATTGCACCCTTTAGACATATCTATCACTGTAAATATGTAAACAACAATTAATTTTCTATAACCAATTCAATAATTCATTAGTTTTACTTAATACAATGTTGCGATCAATTGTCGATCGCACCCTTTAGACATATCAATCATTGTAATTGTGTAAACAACAATTGATTTTCAATAACCAATTCAATAATATTACTTTAACTTATCGTAATGTTGCGATCAAATGTCGATCGCACCCTTTAGACATATCAGTCACTGTAAATGTTTAAACACCAATTACTTTTTAATAACCAATTCAATAATTCATTACTTTAACTAAATATAATGTTGAGATCAATTGTCGATCACACCCTTTAGACATATCAATAACTTTAAATGTGTAAACAACAATTAATTTTCAATAACCAATATAATTCATTACTTTAACTCAATATAATGTTGTGATCAATAGTCGATCGCACCGTTTAGATATATCAATCACTGTAAATGTTTAAACAACAATTAATTTTCAATAACGAATTCAATAATTCGTTACTTAAACATAATATAATATTGCGATCAATTGTCGATCGCACCATTTATCCATATCAATCACTATACATAAGTAACCAAAAATTAATTTTCATTAACCAATTCAATAATTCATTACTTTAACTTAACGTAATGTTGCAATCAATTGTCGATCACTCCATTTGGACATATCTATCACTATAAATGTGTAAACAATAATTAATCTTCAATTACCAATTAAATTATTCAGTAGTTTAACTTAACGTAATATTGCGATCAATTGTCGGTCACACCCTTTTAGTCATATCAATTACTGTAAATGTGTAAACAACAACTAATTTTCAATAACCAATTCAATAATTCATTACTATGACTTAATATAATGTTGCGATCAATTGTTGATCGCACCCTTTACACATATCAATCACGGTAAATGTGTAAAAAACAACTTATCTTCAATAACCATGTCAATAATTCATTACTTTAACTTATCGTTATGTTGCGATCGATTGTCGATCACACCCTTTAAAGATATCTATCACCGTAAATGTGTAAATAACAATTAATCTTCAGCAACCAATTCAATAATTCATTACGTTAACTTAATACAATGTTGCGATCAATTGTGGATCGCACACTTTAGACTTATCAATAACTCTAAATGTGTAAACAACAACTTATTTTCAATAACCAATTCAATAATTCATTACTTTAACTTAATATAATGTTGCAATCAATTTTTGATCGCACCCTTTACACATATTAATCACTGTAAATGAGTAAACAAAAATTAATTTTCAACAACTAATTCAATAATTCATTACATTAACTTAATATAATGTTGCAATCAATTGTCGATCGCACCCTTTAGACATTTCAATCATTGTAAATTTGTAAACAACAATTAATCTTCAATAACCAATTCAATATATCATTACTTTAATTTAACGTAATGTTGCGATCAATTGTCGATCGCACCCTTTAGACATATCTGTCACTAGAAATGTTTAAACAACAATTAATTTTCAATAAACAATTCAATAATTCATTACTTTTACTTAATATAATATTGCGATCAATTGTCGATCGCACCCTTTAGACATATCCTTCACTGTAAATGTTTAAACAACAATTAATTTTCAATAACCAATTGAATAAATCATTACTTTAACTTAATATAATATTGCGATCAATTGTCGATCGCACCCTTCAGACATATGAATCACTGTAAATGTGTAAACAACAACTAATCTCCAATACCCAATTCAATATTTCATTACATTAACTTAACGTTATGTTGCGATCAAATACCGATCTCACCCTTGACACATATCAATCACTGTAATTGTGTAAACAAAAACTTATCTTCAATAATGCATTACTTTAACTTAATGTAATACTGCGATCAATTGTCGATCGCACCTTTTAGACATATTAATCACTGTAAATGTGTTAAAAATAATTAATTTTCAATGACAATTCAATAATTCATTACTTAAACTTAATATAATATTGCAATCAATTTCCAACGCAACATTTTGACATATCTATCACTATAAATGTTTAAACAACTACTAATCTTCAATAACCAATTCTATAAATCATTACTTTGACTTAATATAATGTTGCGATCAATTGTCGATCGAACCCTTTAGACATATCAATCACTATGACTGTGTATACAATAACTAATCTGCAAAAACCAATTCAATAATTCATTACTTTAACTTAAAGTAATGTTGCGATCGATTGTCGATCGCACCCTTTAGACATATCTATCAAGAAAAATGTGTTAACAACAACTTATTTTCACGGTAAATGTTTAAACAACAATTAATTTTCAATAACCAATTCAATAATTCATTACTTTAACTTAACGTAATGTTGCGATCAATTTTCGATCGTACCCTTTAGACATATCAATCACTATAAATATTTAAACAACAATTAATTTGCAATAACCAATTCAATAATTCATTACTTTAACTTAATCTAATGTTGCGATCGATTGTTGATCGCACCCTTTAGATACATCAATCACTGTAAATGTGTAAACAACAACTAATCTTCAATAACCAATTCAATAATTCATTACTTAAACTTAACATAATGTTGTGATCAATTTGGGATCGCACCCTTTAGACATATCAATCACAGTAAATGTATAAACAACAACTAGTCTTCAATAACCAATTGAAAAATTCTTTACTTTAACTTAATGTAAATATTGCGATCAATTGTCCATCGCAACCATTAGACATATCAATGACTATAAATGATTAAACAACAATTAATTTTCAATAACCAATTCAATAATTCATTACTTTACCTTAATACAATGATGCGATCGATTGTCGATCGCATGCTTTAGACATATCTATCACTGTAAATGTTTAAACAACAATTAATTTTAAATACCCAATTGAATAATTCATTACTTTAACTTAATATAATATTGCGATCAATTGTCGATCGCACCCTTCAGACATATGAATCACTGTAAATGTGTAAACAACAACTAATCTCCAATACCCAATTCAATAATTCATTAATTTAACTTTACGCCATGTTGCGATTAATTACCGATCGCACCCTTGACACATATCAATCACTGTAATTGTGTAAACAAAAACTTATCTTCAATAACCAATTCAATAATTCATTACTTCAACTTAACCTAATGTTGCGATCAATTGTCGATCGCACCCTTTAGACATATCAATCACTGTAAATGTGTAAAAAACAATTAATTTTCAATAACCAATTCAATAATTCATTACTTAAACTTAACGTAATGTTGAGATCTATTGTCGATCGCACCCTTTAGACATATCAATCACTTTAAAAGTGTAAACAACAACTAATCTACAATAACCAATTCAATAATTCATTACTTTAACTAAAATATAATGTTGCGATCAATAGTCGATCGCACCCTTTAGACATATTAATCACTGTGAATGTGTAAACAACAAATAGTTTTCAATAACAATTCAATAATTCATTACATTGACTTAATATAATGTTGCGATCAATTGTCCATCGCACCCTTTACACATATCAATCACTGTAAATGTGTAAACAACAACTTATCTTCAATAACCAATTCAATAATTCATTACTTTAACATAACGTAATGTTTCGATCAATTGTCGATCCTACCCTTTAGAAATATCTATCAAGAAAAATGTGTTTACAACAATTAATCTTTAATAACCAATTCAATAATTCATTACTTTAACATAATATAATTTTGAAATCAATTATCGATCACAATCTTTAGACATATCAATCGTTGTAAATTTGTAAACAAGAACTAATTTTCAATAACCAATTCAATAATTCATTACTTTAACTTAATATAATGTTGTGATCAATTGTCGATCGCACCATTTAGACATATCAATCACTGTAAATGTATAAACAACAATTTATTTTCAATATCAAATTCAATAATTCATTACTTTAACTTAATATAATGTTGCGATCAATTATCGATCGCACTCTTTAGACATATTAATCATTGTAAATGTTTAAACAACAATTAAATTTCAATAACAAATTCAATAATTCATTACTTTAACTTAATATAGTTTTGCGATCAATTGTCGATTGCACCCTTTAGACATGTCACTAAATGTAAATGTGTAAGCAACAACTAATCTTCAATAACTTATTCAATAATTCATTACTTTAACTTAACGTTATGTTGCGATCAATTGTCGATCGCACCCTTTAAACATATCAATCACTGTAAATGTGTAATCAATAACTAGTCTTCAATAACCAGTTAAATAACTCATTAGTTTAACTTAACGGAATGATGCGATCAACTGTCGGTCACACATTTTAGACATATCAATCACTATAAATGTGTATATAACAACTAATTTTCAATAACCAATCTATATATCATTACTTTGACTTAATATAATGTTGCGATCAATTGTCGATCGAACCCTTTACACATATCAATCACTGTAAATGTGTAAACAACAACTTATCTTCAATAATTCATTACTTTAAATTATCGTTATGTTACGATCAATTGTCGATCGCACCTTTTAAAGATAACTTTCAAGGTAAATGTGTAAACAACAATAAATCTTCAACATCATTTCAATAATTCATTACTCTACCTTAATATAATGTTGCGATCAATTGTCGATCGCATCCTTTAGACATATCAATCACTGTAGATGTGTAAACAACAATTAATTTTCAATAACCAATTCAATAATTCATTACTTTAACTAAATATAATGTTGCGATCAATTGTCGATCGCACCCTTTAGACATATCAATCGAAGTAAATGTTTAAACAACAATTAATTTTCAATAACCAATTCAATAATTCATTACTTTAACTTAATATAATGTTGCGATCAATTGTCGATCGCACCCTTTAGACATATCAATCACTGTAAATGTTTAAACAACAATTAATTTTCAATAACAAATTCAATAATTCATTACTTTAACTTAATATAATTTTGCGATCAATTGTCGATCGCACCCTTTAGACATATCAATCATTGTAAATGTGTAAACAACAACTATTTTTCAATAACCAATTCAATAATTCATTACTTTAACTTAATATAATGTTGCGATCAGTTGTCGATCGCACCCTTTAGACATATCAATCACTGTAAATGAATAAACAACAATTAATTTCTGATAACAAATTCAATAATTCATTACTTTAACTTAAAAAAATTTTGCAATCAAGTGTCAATCGCACCCTTTAGACATATCAATCACTGTATATGTGTAAACAACAACCAATCTTCAATAACCAATTTAATAATTCATTACTTTTACTTAACGTAATGTTGCGATCAATTGTCGATCACACCCTTTAGACACATCAATCACTGTAAATGTGTAAACAACAACTAATCTACAATAACAATTTCAATAAGTCATTACTTTATCTAAATATAATGTTGCGATCAATTGTCGATCACACCCTTTATACATATTATTCACTGTAAATGTGTAAAACACAATTAGTTTTCAATTAACAATTAAATAATTCATTACTTAGACTTAATATAATGTTGCGATCAATTGTCGATCGCACCCTTTACACATATCAATCACTGTAAATGTGTAAACAACAACTTATCTTCAATAACCAATTCAATTATTCATTACTTTAACTTAACGTAATGTTGCGATCAATTGTCGATCGCACCATTTAGTAATAATATCTATCAAGAAAAATGTGTTAACAATAATTAGTCATTAATAACCAATTCAATAATTCATTACTTTAACTTAATATAAATTTGCCATCAATTATCGATCGCACCCTTTAGACATATAAATCGTTGTAAATGTGTAAACAACAACTAATTTTCAATAACCAATTCAATAATTCATTACTTTCACTTAATAAAATGTTGTGATCAATTGGCGATCGCACCCTTTAGATATTTCAATCACCGTAAATGTTTAAACAACAATTAATTTTCAATAACAAATTAAATAATTCATTACTTTAACTTAATATAGTTTTGCGATCAATTATGGATCGCACTCTTTACACATATCACTCATTGTAAATGTCTAAACAACAACTAATCTTCAATAACCAATTCAATAATTCATTACTTTAACTTAACGTTATGTTGCGATCAATTGTCGATCGCATTATTTAGACATATCAATCACTTTAAATGTGTAAACAACAACTAATCTAAAATAACCAATTCAATAATTCATTACATTAACTAAATATAATGTTGCGATTAATTGTCGATAGCACCCTTTAGACATATCAATCACTGTAAATGTATAAACAACAATTAGTTTTCATTAACCAATTCAATAGTTGATTACTTTGACTTAATATAATGTTGCGATCAATATCGATCGCACCCTTTACACATATTAATCACCGTAAAAGTGTAAACAACAACTTATCTTCAATAACCAATTCAATAATTCATTACTTTAACTTAACAAAATGTTCCGATCAGTTGTCGATCGCAACCTTTAGACATATCTATCAAGAAAAATGTGTTAACAAAAATTAATCTTTAATAACCAATTCAATAATTCATTACTTTAACTTAATATAATGTTGCAATCAATTATCGGTTGAACCTTTTAGACATATAAATAACTTTAAATTTGTAAACAACAATTAATTTTCAATAACCAATTTAATAATTCATTACTTTGACTGAATATAATGTTGCGGTCAATTATCAATAGAACCCTTTACACATATCGTTCACTGTAAATGAGTAAACAATATTTAGTTTTCCATAACCAATTCAATAATTCATTACTATAACTTAATACAATGTTGCATCAATTGTCGATTGCACACTTTAGACATATCAATCACTGTAAATGCGTAAAAAAAAAACTAATCTCAATATCCAATTCAATAATTCATTACTTTAACTTAAGATAATGTTTGCAATTAATTGTAGATCGCACCCTTTGGACATATCAATCACTGTAAATGTGTAAAAAACAACTAAAATCATTATCCAATTCAATATTTTATTACTTTAACTTAATATAATGTTTGCGATTAATTGTCGATAGCACCCTTTAGACATATTAATCACTGTGAATGTGTAAAAAACAACTAATCTCAATATCCAATTCAATAATTCATTACATTAACTTAATATAATGTTTGCGATCAATTGTCGATCGCAACCTTTAGACATATCTATCACAATAAATGCGTAAACAACAACTAAAATTCACTATCTATTTCAATAATTCATTACTTTAACTTAATATAATGTTGCAATCAATTGTTGATCGAACCCTTTAGACATATTATTCACTGTGAATATGTAAACGACAACTAAAATTCATTATCTAATTCAATAATTCATTACTTTAACTTCATATAATGTTGCGATCAATTGTCCATCGCACCCTTTACACATATCAATCACTGTGAATGTGTCAACAACAACTAATCTCAATATCCAATTCAATAGTTCATTACTTTAACTTAATATAATATTTGCGATCAATTGTCGATAGCACCCTTTAGACATATCTATCACATTAAATGTGTAAACAAAAACTAAAAGTCACTATCTAATTCAGTAATTAAATACTTTAACATAATATAATGTTGTGATCAATTGTCGATCGCACCCTTTAGAAATATCAATCATTGTGAATGTGTAAACAACAACTAATCTTTACTATCCAATTAAAAAAATCACTACTTTAACGTAATATAATGTTTCGATCAATTGCCGTTCGCACAATTTAGACATATCAATCACTGTGAATGTGTAAACAACAACTAAAATTCACTATCTAAATGAATAATTCATTTCTTTAACTTAATACAATGTTGCGATCAATTGTCGATTGTACCCTTTACACATATAAATCACTGTGAATGTCTAAACAACAACTAATCTAAATATCCAATTTAATAATTCATTACTTTAACTTAATATAATGTTTGCGATCAATTGTCGATCGCACCTTTTAGACATATCTATCACTGTAAATGTGTAAACAACAACTAAAATCAACTATCTAATTCAATAATTCATTACTTTAACTTAATATAATGTTGTGATCAATTGTCGATCGCACACTTTACACATATCATTCACTGTAAATGAGTAAACAACAATTAGTTTTCCAGAACCAATTCAATAATTCATTACTATAACTTAATACAATGTTGCGATCAACTGTCGATCGCACCCTTTAGACATATCAATCACTGTAAATGCGTAAAAAACAACTAATTTCAATATCCAATTCAATAATTCATTACTTTAACTTATTATAATGTTTGCGATTAATTATCGATTGCAACCTTTAGACATATCAATCACTGTGAATGTGTAAACAACAACTAATCTAAATATCCAATTCACTAATTCATTACTTTAACTTAATATAATGTTTGCGATCAATTGTCGATCGCACCTTTTAGACATATCTATCACTGTAAATGTGTAAACAACAACTAAAATTAACTATCTAATTCAATAATTCATTACTTTAACTTAATATAATGTTGCGATCAATTGTCGATCGCACCCTTTAGACATATCATTCCTTGTAAATGAGTAAACAACAATTAGTTTTCAATAACCAATTCAATAATTCATTACTATAAGTTAATACAATGTTGCGATCAATTGTCGATTGCACCCTTTAGACATATCAATCAATGTAAATGCGTAAAAAACAACTAATCTCAATATCCAATTTAATAATTCATTACTTTAACTTAATATAATTTTTGCGATTAATTGTCGATCGCACCCTTTTGACATATCAATCACTGTAAATGTGTTAAAAACAACTAATCTTCATATCCAATTCAAAAATTCATTACTTTAACTTAATATAATGTTTGCGTTCAATTGTCGATCGCACCCTTTAGACATATCTATCACTGTAAATGTGTAAACAATAACTAAACTTCAATATCTAATTCAATAATTCATTACTTTAACTTAATATAATGTTGCGATCAATTGTCGATCGCACCCTTTAGACATATCAATCTTTGTGAATGTGTAAACAACAACTAATCTCAATATCCAATTGAATAATTCATTACTTTAACTTAACATAATGTTTGGGATCAATTGTCGATCGCACCCTTTAGACATACCTAACACTGTAAATGTGTAAACAACAACTAAAATTCACTATCTAATTTAATAATTCATTACTTTAACTTAATATAATGTTGCCATCAATTGTCGATCGCACCCTTTAGACATATCAATCACAGTGAATGTGTAAAAAACAATGAATCTTCAATATCCAATTCAAAAATTCATTACTTTAACTTAATATAATTTTTGGGATCAATTGTCGTTCGCACCCATAAGACATGTATACAACTGTAAATGTGTAAACAACAACCAAAATTCACTATCTATTTCAATAATTCATTACTTTAACTTAATATAATGTTGCGATCAATTTTCGATCACACCCTTTAGACATATCAATCACAGTGAATGTGTAAAAAACAACTAATCTTCAATATCCAATTCAAAAATTCATTACTTTAACTTAATATAATGTTTGCGATCAATTGTTGATCGCACCCTTTAGACAAATCTATCACTGTTTAAATGCAAACAACAAATAAATTTCAATAACCAATTCAATGATTCATTACTTTAACTTAATATAAAGTTGCGATCAATTGTCGATCGCACCCTTTAGACATATCTATCACTGTAAATGTGTAAACAACAACTAAATTTTAATATCCAATTCAATAATTCATTACTTTAACTTAATATAATGTTGCGATCAATTGTCGATCGCACTCTTTAGACATATCAATCACTGTAAATGTGTAAACAACAACAAAAATTCAATATATAATTCAATAATTCATTAATTTAACTTAATATAATGTTGCGTTCAACTGTCGATCGCACCCTTTAGACATATCAATCACTCTGAATGTCTAAACAAAAACTAATCTTCAATATCCAATTCAAAATCTCGCTACTTTAACTTAATATAATGTTTGCGATCAATTGTCGATCGCTTACTTTAGACATATCTATCACTATAAATGTGTAAACAACAACTAAATTTCAATATCCAATTCAATATTTCATTACTTTAACTTAATATAATGTTGCGATAAAATGTCGATCGCACCCTTTATACATATCAATCACTGTAAATATGTAAACATCAATTAATTTTCAGTAACAAATTCAATAATTCATTACTTTAACTTAAGATAATGTTGCGATCATTTGTCGATCGCACCCTTTAGACATATCAATCACTGTGAATGTGTAAAAAACAACAAATCTTCAATATCTAATTCAAAAATTCATTACATTAACTTAATATAATGTTGCGACCAATTATCGATCGCACCCTTTAGACATATAAATCAACGTAAATGTGTAAACAAAAACTAATCTTCAATATCTAATTCAAAAATTCATTACTTTAACTTAATATAATCTTTGCGCTCAATTGTCGATCCCACCATTTAAAAATATCTATTACTGTAAATGTGTAAAAAACAACTAAACTTCAATATCCAATTCAATAATTCATTACTTAAAATTAATATAATGTTTGCAATCAATTTTCGATCTCACCCTTTAGACATATCTATCATTGTTAATATGTAAACAACAATTAATTTTCAATATCCAATTCAATAATTCATTAGTTAAACTTAATATAATATTGCGATCAATTGTCGATCGCACCCGTTAGACATATCAATCACTGTAAATGTGTAAACAATAACCAAAATTCACTATCTAACTATCTAATTCAATAATTATATATAATGTTGCGTTCAATTGTCGATCGCACCCTTAAGACATATCAATCGTTGTGAATGTGCAAACAAAAACTAATCTTCAATATCCAATTCAAAATCTCACTACTTTAACTTAATATAATGTTTGCGATCAATTGTCGATCGCCCACTTTAGACATATCTATCGTTGTAAATGTGTAAACAACAACAATTGATTTTCAATATTTAATTCAATAATTAATTACTTTAACTAAATATAATGTTGCGATCAATTGTCGATCACACCCTTTATACATATCTATCACTGTAAATGTGTAAACAACAACTAAACTTCAATATCCAATTTAATATTTCATTACTTTAACTTAATATAAAGTTGCGTTCAATTGTCGATCGCACCCTTTAGACATATCAATCAGTGTAAATGTGTAAACAACAACTAATCTTCAATATCCAATTCAAAAATTCAATTACTTTAAATTAATATAATGTTTTCGATCAATTGTCGATCGTACCCTTAAGAAATATCAATAACTGTAAATGTGTAAACAACAACTAATCTTCAATATCCAATTCAAAAATTTATTACTTTAACTTAATATAATATTTGCGATCAGTTGTCGATCGCACCCTCTAATCTTCAATATCCAATTCCAAATCTCGCTACTTTAACTTAATATAATGTTTGCGATCAATTGTCGATCGCACACTTTAGACATATCTATCACTGTAAATGTGTAAACAACAACAATTAATTTTCAATAACTAATTATTTTAACTTAATATAATATTGCGATTAATCGTCAATCTCACCCTTTAGACATATCTATCACTGTAAATGTGTAAACAACAAAAAAACTTCAATATCCAATTCAAAAATTTATTACTTTTACTTAATATAATGTTGCGATCCATTGTCGATCGCACTCTTTAGACATATCAATCACTGTAAATGTGTAAACAACAACCAAAATTCACTATCTAATTCAATAATTCATTAGTTTAACTTAATATAATGTTGCGATCAATTGACGATCGCACCCTTTAGACATATCAATCACTGTGAATGTATAAACAAAAACTAATCTTCAATATCTAATTAAAAATCTCACTATTTAACTTAATATAATGTTTGGGATCAATTGTCGATCAAATACTTTAGACATATCTATCATTGTAAATGTGTAAATAATAACAATTAATTTTCAATAACTAATTCAATAATAAATTACTGAAACTTAATATAATGTTGCGATCAATGTTCGATCGCACCCTTTAGACATATCTATCACTGTAAATGTGTAAATAACAACTAAACATCAATATCCGATTCAATATTTCATTACTTTAACTTAATATAATATTGCAATCAATTTTCCATCGCACCCTTAAGACATATCAATCATTGTAAATGTGTAAACAACAACTAATCTTCAATATCCAATTCAAAAATTTATTACTTTAACTTAATATAATGTTTGCGATCAGTTGTCGATCGCACCCTCTAATCTTCAATATCCAATTCCAAATCTCGCTACTTTAACTTAATATAATGTTTGCGATCAATTGTCGATCGCACACTTTAGACATATCTATCACTGTAAATGTGTAAACAACAACAATTAATTTTCAATAACTAATTATTTTAACTTAATATAATATTGCGATTAATCGTCAATCTCACCCTTTAGACATATCTATCACTGTAAATGTGTAAACAACAAAAAAACTTCAATATCCAATTCAAAAATTTATTACTTTAACTTAATATAATGTTGCGATCAATTGTCGATCGCACCCTTTAAACATATCAATCACTGTAAATGTGTGAACAATAACTAAACATCAATATTTAATTAAATAATTCATTACTTTAACTTAATATAATGTTGCGATCAATTGCCATCGCACCCTTTTGACATATCAATCACTGTAAATGTGTAAACAACAACAAATCTTCAATATCCAATTCATAAATTCATTACTTTAACTTAATATAATGTTTGCGATCAATTGTCGATCGCACCCTTTAGATATATCTTTCACTGAAATGTGTAAACAACAACTAAAATTCACTATCCATTTTAGAAATTCATTACTTTAAGTTAATATAATGTTTGCGATTAATTGTCGATCGCACCCTTTAGACATATCTATTACTATAAATGTGTAAACCACATCTAAACATCAATATCTAATTCAATAATTCATTACTTTAACATAATATAATGTTGCGATCAACTGTCGATCGCACCCTTTAGACATATCTATCACTTTAAATGTGTAAACAACAACTAAACTTCAATATCCAATTCAAAAATTCATTACTTTAACTTAATATAATGTTTGCGATCAATTGTCGATCGCACACTTTAGACATATCTATCGTTGTAAATGTGTAAACAACAAGAAATAATTTTCAATAACAAATTCAATTATTCATTACTTTAACTTAATATAATGTTGCGATCAATTGTCGATCGCACCCTTTAGACATATCAATCATTGTAAATGTGTAAACAACTAAAATTCAATATCCAATTCCGAAATTCATTACTTTTACTTAATATAAGGTTTGCGATTAATTGTCGATTGCACCCTTTAGATATATCTTTCACTGTAAATGTGTAAACAACAACTAAAATTCACTATCTTATTCAATAATTCATTACTTTAACTTAATATAATGTTGCGATCAATTGTCGATCGCACCCTTTAGATATATCTTTCACTATAAATGTGTAAACAACAAGTAAAATTCACTATCCAATTCAAAAATTCATTACTTTCACTTAATATAATGTTTGCGTTCAATTGTCGATAGCACCCTTTAGACATATCCATCACTGTAAATGTGTAAACAATAACTAAACTTCAATATCTAATTCAATAATTCATTACTTTAACTTAATATAATGTTGCGATCAATTGTCAATCGCACCCTTTAGACATATCTATCACTTTAAATGTGTAAACAACAACTAAACTTCAATATCCAATTCAATAATTAATTACTTTAACTTAATATAATGTATGCAATTAATTGTCGATCGCACCCTTTAGACATATCTATCATTGTTAATATCTAAACAAGAACTTAAATTCACTATCTAATTCAATAATTCGTAACTTTGACTTTATCAAATGTTGCGATCAATTGTCGATCGCACCCTTTAGACATATAAATCACTGTGAATTTGTAAACAAAAACAAATCTTCAATATCCAATTCAAAAATTCATTACTTTAACTTAATATAATGTTTGCGATCAATTGTCGATCGCACCCTTTAGACATATCAATCACTGTGAATGTGTAAACAAGAACTAAAATTCACTATCAAATTGAATAAATAATTAGTTTAACTTAATATAATGTTGCGATCAATTGTCGATCGCACCCTTTAGACATATCAATCACTGTAAATGTGTAACAAAAACTAATCTTCAATGTCCAATTCAAAAATACATAACTTTAACTTAATATAATGTTTGAGATCAATTGTCTATTGCACACTTTAGACATATCTATCACTGTACATGTGTAAACAACAACTCAAATTCACTATCTAATTCAATAATAAATTATTTTAACTTAATATAATGTTGCAATCAATTGTCGATCGCACCCTTTAGACATATCAACCACTTTAAATGTCTAAACAACAACTAATCTTCAATATGGAAATCAGAAATTCATTACTTTAACTTAATATAATGTTTGCGATCAATTGTCGATCGCACCTTTTAGACATATCAATAACTGTGAATGTGTAAACAACAACTAAAATTCACTATCCAATTCAAAAATTCAATACTTTAACTTAATAAGATAATTGCGATCAATTGTCAATCGCACCCTTTAGACTTATCTATCACTATAAATGTGTAAACAACAACTAAACTTCAATATCCAATTCAAAAATTCAATTACTTTTACTTAATATAATGTTTGGGATCAATTGTCGATCGCACCTTTTAGACATATCAATAACTTTAAACGTTTTAGACATATCAATAACTGTAAATGTGCAAACAACAACTAATCTTCATTATCCAATTCAAAAATTCATTACTTTAACTTAATATAATGTTTGGGATCAATTGTAGGTCGCACACTTTAGACATATCTATCACTATAAATGTGTAAACAACATTTAAACTTCAATATCCAATTCAATAATTCATTACTTTAACTAAATATAGTGTTGCGTTCAATTATCGATCGCACCCTTTAGACATATCAATCACTGTGAATGTGTAAACAAGAACTAAAATTCACTATCTAATTGAATAATTCATTACTTTAACTTAATATAATGTTGCGATGAATTGTCGATCGCACCGTTTAGATATATCAATCACTGTGAATGTGTAAACAAAAACTAATCTTCAATGTCCAATTCAAAAATTCATTACTTTAACTTAATATAATGTTTGAGATCAATTGTCAATCGCACACTTTAGACATATCTTTCACTGTAAATGTGTAAACAACAACTAAAATTCACTATCTAATTCAATAATTAATTATTTTAACTTAATATAATGTAGCGATCAATTGTTGATCGCACCCTTTAGACATATCTATCACTTTAAATGTGTAAACAACAACTAATCTTCACTATCTAATTTAATAATTCATTACTTTAACTTAATATAATTTTGAGATCAATTGTTGAACCCACCCTTTAGACATATCAATCACTGTGAATGTGTAAACAACAACAAATCTTCAATATCCATTTCAAAAATTCATTACTTTAACTTAATATAATGTTGTGATCCATTGTCGATCGTAACCTTTAGATATATCAACGACTATGAATGTGTAAAAAACAACTATTCTTCAATAACCAATTCAATAATTCATTACTTTAACTTAATATAATGTTTGCCATCAATTGTCGATCGCACGCTTAAGATATATCATTCATATAAATGTGTAAATAACAACTTAAATTCACTATCCAATTCAAAAATTCATTACCTTAACTTAAAATAATGTTTGTGATCAATTGTCGATCGCACCCTTTTGACATATCTATCATTGATAATTTGTAAACAACAACTAATCTTCAAAATCCTATTCAATAATTCATTACTTTAACTTCATATAGTGTTTTGCGATCAATTGTCAATCGCACCCTTTAGACATATCAATCACTGTGAATGTGTAAACAAGAACTAAAATTCACTATCAAATTGAATAATTCATTTGTTTAACTTAATTTAATGTTGAGATCAATTCTCGATCGCACCATTTACACATATCAATCACTGTGAATGTGTAACAAAAACTAATATTGAATGTCCTATTCAAAAATTCATTACTTTAATTTAATATAATGTTTGAGATCAATTGTCGATCGCATGCATTAGATATATCATTCATATAATTGTGTAAATAACAACTTAAATTCACTATCCAATTCAAAAATTCATTACCTTAACTTAATATAATGTTTGCGATCAATTGTCGATCGCACCCTTTAGACATACCTATCATTGTAAATTTGTAAACAACAACTAATCTTCAAAATCCTATTCAATAATTCATTACTTTAACTTCATATAGTCTTTACGATTAATTATCGATCGCACCTTTTAGACATATCAATAACTGTGAATGTGTAAACAATAACTAAAATTCACTATCCAATTCAAAAATTCATTACTTTAACTTAATAAGATAATTGCGATCAATTGTCAATCGCACCCTTTAGACATATCTATCACTATAAATGTGTAAATAACAACTATAATTCACTATCTAGTTGAATAACTCATTACTTTAACTTAATATAATGTTGCGATCAAATTTCAATCGCGCCCTTTAGACATATCAATCACTGTGAATGTGTAAACAAAAACTAGTCTTCAATGTCCAATTCTTAAATTCATTACTTTTACTTAATATAATGTTTGAGATCAATTGTCGATTGCACACTTTAGACATATTTATCACTGTAAATGTGTAAACAACAACTAAATTTCACTATCTAATTCAATAATAAATTATTTCAACTTAATATACTGTTGCGAACAATTGTCTATCACACCCTTTAGACATATCTATCACTGTAAATGTGTAAACAACAACTAATCTTCACTATCAAATTCAATAATTCATTACTTTAACTTAATATAATTTTGCGATCAATTGTTTATCGCACCCTTTAGACATTTCAATCACTGTGAATGTGTAAACAACAACGAATCTTCAATATCCATTTCAAAAATTCATTAATTTAACTTAATAAAATGTTGCGATGAATTGTCGATCGCAACCTTTAGACATATCAATCACTATGAATGTGTAAAAAAACAACTATTCTTCAATAACCAATTCAATAATTCATTACTTTAACTTAATATAATGTTGCGATCAATTGTAGATCGCACCTTTAGACATATCAATCATTGTAAATGTGTAAACAAAAACTAATCTTCAATATCCAATTCAAAAATTCATTACTTTAACGTAATAATTTATTATACCTTTTAGATATATCTTTTAGATAATATCAATCATTGTAAATGTGTAAACAAAAACTAATCTTCAATAATTTGCGATCAACTGTTGATCATACCTTTTAGATATATCTTTCACTGTAAATGTGTAAACAACAACTAAACTTCACTATCTAATTCAATAATTTATTACTTTAACTTAGTATAATGTTGGGATCAATTGTCGATCTAACCCTTTAGACATATCAATCATTGTAAATATGTAAACAAGTACTTATCTTCAATATCCAATTCAAAAATTTAATACTTTAACTTAATATAATGTTTGCGATCAATTATAGATCGCACCCTTTAGACATATCTATCACAGTAAATGTGTAAACAACAGCTAAACTTCAATTTGCAATTCAATAATTCATTACTTTAACTTAATATAATGTTGCGATCAATTGTCTATCTCACCCTTTAGACATATCAATCATTGTAAATCTGTAAAGAAAAACTAATCTTCAATATCCAATTCAAAAATTCATTATTTTAACTTAATATAATGTTTGCGATCAATTATCGATCGCACCCTTTAGACATATCAATCACAGTGAATGTGTCAAAAACAACTAATCTTCAATATCCAATTAAATAATGCATTACTTTAACTTTATATAATGTTTGCAATCAATTCTTTATCGCACCCTTTAGACATATCAATCATTGTAAATGTGTAAACAAAAACTAATCTTTAATATCCAATTCAAAAATTCATTACTTTAAATTAATATAATGTTTGCGATCAACTGTCGATCGCACTTATTAGATATATCTGTCATTGTAAATGTGTAAACAACAACTAAACTTCAGTATCTAATTCAATAATTCATTACTTTAACTTAATATAATGTTGCGATCAATTGTCGATCTCACCCTTTAGACATATTAATCGCTGTGAATGTGTAAAAAACAACTAATCTTCAATATGCAATTCACAAATTCATTACTTTAACTTAATATATTTTTTGCTATCAATTGTCGTTCCGACCCTTAAGATATATCTTTCACTATAAATATGTAAACAACATGTAAAATTCACTATCGAATTCAAAAATTCATTACTTTAACTTAATATAATGTTTACGATCAATTGTCGATCGCACCCTTAAGAAATATCTTTCACTGTAAATGTGTAAACAACAACTAAAATTCACTATCCAATTCAAAAATTCAATACATTAACTTAATATAATAATTGCGATCAATTGTCGATCGCACTCTTTAGACATATCAATGTGTAAACAACAACTAAACTTCAATATCTAATTCAAAAATTCATTTACTTTAACTTAATATAATGTTTGTGATCAATTATCGATCGCACCCTTTAGACATATCAATAATTGTAAATGTGTAAACCACAACTAATATTCACTATCCAATTCAAAAATTCATTACTTTAACTTAATATAATGTTTGCGATCAATTGTCGATCGCACCCTTTAGACATATCTATCACTATAAATGTGTAAACAACAACTAGACTTCAATATCCAATTCAATGATTCATTACTTTAACTTAATATAATGAATGCGATCAATTGTCGATCGCACCCGTTAGACATACCTATCACTATTAATATGTAAAAAACAACTTAAATTCACTATCTAATTCAATAATTCATTACTTTAACTTAATATAATGTTGCGATCAATTGTCGATCGCACCTTTTAGACATATCAATCATTGTGAATGTGTAAACAACAACTAAAATTCACAATCTAATTCAATATTTAATTAATTCAACTTAATATAATGTTGCGATCAATTGTCGATCGCGCCCTTTAGACATTTTTATCACTGTAAATGTGTGAAAAGCAACTAATCTTTACTATCCAATTTAATAATTCATTATTTTAACTTAATATAATGTTGCGATCAATTGTTGATCGCACCATTTAGACATATCAATCACTGTGAATGTGTCAAAAACAACTAATCTTCAATATCTAATTAAATAATGCATTACTTTAAATTAATATAATGTATGCGATCAATTGTCGATCGCAACCTTTAGACATATTGATCACTGTGAATTTTTAAAAAACAATAATTGTCGATCGCACCCTTTAGACATATTAATCATTGTGAATGTGTAAAAAACAACTAATCTTCACTATCCAATTGAATAATTCATTACTTTAACTTAATATAATGTTGCGATCAATTGTCGATCGCACCCTTTAGACATATCAATCACTGTTAATGTGTAAACAATAACTAATCTTCAAAATTCATTTCAAAAATTAATTACTTTAACTTAATATAATGTTTGCGACTAATTGTCGATCACACCCTTTAGACATATTGTAACGTTCGCAAATTGGGCCTAGAAGTTAGGGCCAATTTGAAATTCTTACATTATTGATTTTCGATACATTCCACTTTGGAATAAGTTGAAATACTATAAAGGGCAATGATGAGATTAGAAAATTTATTTTGAAAAGAAAATACTAGGATCAAAAACCTTTATTTAATTTGAAATTAAATATTAAAAAACGGACTTTGAAATCAGAATTGGGCTTTTAGGATAAAACTAGATTTAACCGGAAGCACGGAGTCAAAATTATTTTTGGACTTAGAAAAATATGAATTTTGAATCTAAACGTCAAATTTTGGCAAAATTATAATTTTGCCCCTCTTAGCGGAAAAATTCGGATTTTTGAAATCGATGGTGGTTTTTAATTCAAAACTTGAAAATAATATTTTGGAGAAGTACGGAAAAGTCGAAATTGAGTTTTGGTGGAAAACGGGCTCGGAATTGGATTGGGCCCAAACTTGGCCCAATCTAAAACTAAAGCCCACATGTGTGTGTATAAGAATACACACCCACCACCACACTCACTCATTCTCCCCTATTCTTCTTCTTCCCCCTTCTCATACGTATCCTTTTATTCTCCATGGCCAAAACCCTAGCTTTTATTTCTCTCATTTAATCACTCCAACCACCATCAATTTTCCCATTAGTTTCATCAACAACATTCAAGGAGGTCATTGAATGCTATTTGGAAGTTTAGAAAGCTATATTTTTCATGGGTAAAAATCTTTTCTCTCTCTACACTTGATAGTTTTTGAATTAATGGTATGGGTTTTGTTTCATGATGCTTATAAATGTTTTTGAGTTGACTTTAAGTGTTAAACATATGCCCTAGCTTCCATTAGAGTTTAGATGTTAAAAGCCCTAATTTTCACTATTGTTGTTTTGTTATTGCTTGAGGAGACATGATTTTTGTTGGATAAATATTGTTAAATAATGATCCTAGGTTGTTAATAAATGATTTTGGATTATTTCCAACCCATTTGTAGAACCCTAATCTCATCTATTTGTGTTAATGCCCTTAATAGCTATGTTATGTGATGATTGAATTGTGTTAGAGTCTTGTGATTATGATGGTGATGATGTTATGGTTGTAGTGTGATAGTTGTATATTGGTGATGGCTTAGAACAAGTGGAAACCCTCACGGGAGCGGCTTTCTAACTTGTGGATCGACGGATGGGAGGTTCGTATTCCGTTTTTAGCCCTATACACTTGTTTGTTATTGGTTGATGCATTGAATATATGTTTACTTGTAATTATGCCATGAAATTGGTTAAATAAGATAACCAACCAAAAGTTGATATGATGAGCATACTTGCATGTTAAGACGCTAGAGCATGTATGCAATGCATGTAGAATCATGCTAGGCGCTGCTTTGGGAATTGAAGTTTTGGGTGGACCGAGTCCACATTGTTTGCGGATATTGAAGGGCATAGGTTAGAGACTTATCTTTCTGCTCTTGATTGTGGATGATTGAAATGGTGTTGACATGTGTTTGGTAAGACATGTTGGTTGTTACATGACTTGATAATTATAAACATATTGCATTTATGACTATGTGAAAGTGCATATGTGTTCGCCTTGTGGCTAAACGATTTCAAATGATAATGTTATCTTGGTACCTCTAAGAGGTCAAATGTGCAAATAAAAGTTATAAAAGAAAGGATAAATGTGTGATTATGGTTGAATCACTAAAACGGATAATTGCCCTTATTATAGCTAGTTAGTGAATATAGTGGCATGCCATAGGGAAAAATGAAAATTCTCAACATGTGTATACATGAACGATAAATTGGCATTGGGGCCAAAAACGAACGAATTGAGTGAGGACTCCTAACCGGTGTGACGGCACCACAGCCTTTTGGCCTAACGAACGAATCCAAAGGTAGATGACCGACTCGAGGGAGAGTAAATCGGCTCTACGGATTATTGGTCTTCGGACCCCAATGAGAGCCTGGCTCTAAAACGATAGCTTCGGCCCTAACGTCCCGTTTTCACTAATCAAGCTAGAATTAAGGGCGATTGCTTAAAAATGGAGTAATGTGTCTATTGAACTTGATTGTTGAGTATTTTGAAATTGGTTGGTCATATATTATGGAAACTTAACTTGTCAAATATTTTTCAACTAGAAATATTTCGACTTGGATTGTTTGAACTTGAATGTTGAACTTCAAATGTTTTGGAACTTGAATTATTTAGAACTTGCAATATTTTAAACTTGCTTCATATTGAACTTGAAATGTCGTTGATGATGATCGTGATGATGTATTGATATTGTCTTGCTAATGAACTTGAAAAGGTTCTTAAACTTGAACTTGAACTTGATGATAACTTGATGAGGAAATTGGTTAGGTAATAGGAAAGACTTCCTAATGAACTTCATAACAAAATGACATTGTTATGGATATTGGAAATTTGGAATTGATATGAACATGCTTGGTAATCAAGATGACTAATGAACTTGACTAAGAGATCATGACATGTCTTGTGCATAATCTTGATGCTTTGGAATGTTTGTTTAGTGAGCCAACCCTTAGTCCAATACTCTTGTCTAGTGGTGTGATCCTAATATGTTTTTGTCAAGTTTAAATGGGTCTTTGTTAGCTTAATTGGCTAAATTATGAATTGGGGAATCATATTGAATGTCTAATAATCAACTTGTTTTTAACTTGGTTGGTAAATGTTGGTTTTACTTGAATTGGTATTGAAATGGTGGAATAAGTAGGAACTTGAAAATTGGAAATTGTTGTCTTGTGTTGCTGCTGCAACAAGTTGACCAAATAGGCAACTTGTTCAGTTTCGTTCGCCAAATGGTTAGGTCTTTTGACAAATGGATTGTTTGTATGTATTGTTTGATATGCATATATGATGTGTTTAAAATTTGGTTGCATTCCGATGTCGTTTGGTCGGGTTTTGAAACTGAGCAAATCACTCAGATGGTGACTTGAGAAGTGTCACTATTCTGCCCAAGACAGGGCACGTCCGCTGCCAAGTTTTCCTTGTCCGCTGCCAGCGGATGGTGGCAGCCAACGAGGACAGCGAGCGCCGCGTCATTCGCTGCCAAATTTTCCTTCCTCCGCTGCCAGCCAACGCTGCCCGCGGATGGACTCCTGGAGCGCCACAATATTACCTTTCCAACTTGCCGGTCTTCGTTCTCCCTCATCTGAACTCCAATTTAGGTGTCGTTAGCGGGTATGAATTTGTCTTTAAGTCTATTTTCCAAATATATCTTCATAATTTGAAAATATGATCATATTTATATCCAGATTTTCAATCTCCTCCAAGTGTTTGTAAATTTCAGCTTTTGGAAAAATACGTGTAACTAGTATAAGTTTTGTATCCGGACTCCAAATTGAGTCCCGTTTGTTGATATGAATTTGTGATGATGTCCTTTAATTACTATATATTTTGAAATTATAGAAATAAATCAATGATATTGCAAGGATTTCAATCTTCTTTAAATCACAAAACATCCTATATTTAGGAATCGAAATTCTTGAATTAAAAACCTCTTGATTGAATCGTTTCCAAAACTTTTTGAATCTTTCACGAGTATATTTAACTACTAGTAAACTCACCTACTTGTGACAATTTTTGAAAAGTTATTTTGTTATCAAATATCTTGTCGACGAAGTATCTTTAAAGATATTTAAAAACCATAAAGTCTTGTAACATGAGAACTTGCAATGTGGTCAATTTGTTGATTGCTTCTTGTTCAAGAAATGACCTTGTATCTTTTAATTGTTATTTGACACTGAACTATAATTCGGTGTCTAGTTCGGTATCGAGTTCGGTTAGAGAGCATATTTGTCATCTTCATGGGTTACCGAATTATAATTCGGTAGGGAGCTCGGTATGTAGCTCGGTCAGAGGGTTTGTCTTTAAATTGTGTGTTACCGAATTGTAATTCTGTATATAATTTGTTAGTGAGCTCGGACAGAGGCATTTTGAGTCATGCATTAGAGTCACTGAACTATAATTCGGCATACAGTTCGGTATTGAATTCGGTCAGGGGCGTACTATTGCATTTCATGTGTTTCCGAATTGTAATTCGATATATAAATCGGTAGGCAATTCGACATAGTTTGGTAATGTGTTTAAAACCTGAAAATTGAATATAATCGTGGCTTGGTTAAACCCCATTGATTAAAGATTGAAATCTTCGATTGTTGGATTGATTGGTGATCTCCTTAAGCCGAGTTGTTTGGACTAAGCGGAGTTTGGCTCACAAGTCTTTTGTAATGATTGGTCGTCATGAGGTAATTTTATTGATTCACTTAATCGAATTGATCGTCTTGATGACTTAATTGAAATGATTGTCTTGATTGACTCGATTGTCTTGATTATCGTATTGATCGCATTATTGATTGATGGATATATATGGTTAACGTTAAGGAGAAATGAGATTAATCTTAATGATTGGTAAACCATAGAATGAGCATGAATGTGTGACATAGCATGCCTCGAATGATTACATTAGCAGGAATGATTGCTAGGAATTGGTTGTGTTTGACTTCTATGAGTTAAGGTGAGCTTAGAGATGCTCACATTAGAATTGCATTGTGTGTTAAAGCATTGCATATTGACAGAAAGGTAAGAGCATTTGCGTGTGCTTGTTTGGGACATGGGATGCGAACCAGGCGTGTGCCTGACCCTTTCTTCTTTTTCTTTTTCCCTGTAAATTGTGTTATCAGGTTCGATCGAGCACGGCATGTGGTATTTGAGCTCTCATGGTGAAGTTCACTAATGTTGTAATCACCCATATATGTATTTTAGAATTTTGTCATATTTGTAAATGAGCTTATAATATATTTGAAGTATAGTTGTAAAAGATGTTTTATTCATTTGGAATTTCTAAATATCATCTATGTATGATTTAAACCACGTATCATATGTTCAAGAAAGTAACATCTTTATTCGTTTTCCGCATAAATATCATATAAAGTGATAGACTTTTATAATGTTTCTAAATGGTAAATCGCAACTACATCGTTAATGTGGCGGTTCGGGCACCAGCTACGTTCTCAACCGGGGCGGGGGTTCGACGCTAAACATATCTAACATTGTAAATGTGTAAACCACAACTAAAATTCACTATCTAACTCAATAATTCATTACTTTAGCTGAGTTTAATGTTGCGATCAACTGTCAATCGCACCCTTCAGACATACCAATCACAGTGAATGTAAAATCAACAACTTAAATTCACTATCTAATTCAATAATTCAGTACTTTAACTTAATATAATATTGCGATCAATTGTCAATCACCCTTTAGACATATCTATCACTGTAAATGTGTAAATAACAACTAATCTTTAATATCCAATTCAATAATTCATTACGTTAACTTATTATAATGTTGTGATCAATTGTCGATCGCACACTTTAGACATAGTAATCACTGTGAATGTGTAAAAAACAACTAATCTACAATATTCAATTCAAAAATTTATTACTTTAACTTAATATAATGTTGCGATCAATTGTCGATCGCCCAATTTAGACATATTAATCACTGTGAATGTTTAAAAAACAACTAATCTTCAATATGCAATTCAAAAATTCATTACTTTAACTTAATATAATATTTGCAATCAATTGTCGATCGCACCCATTAGACATATCAATCACAGTAAATGTGTAAACAACAATTAAACTTCAATATCCATTTCAAAAATTCATTTCATTAACTTAATATAAAATTGCGATCAATTGTTGATCGCACCCTTTAGAGATATCAATCACTGCGAATGTGTAAAAAACAACTATTCTTCAATATCCAATTCAATAATTCAATACTTTAACTTAATATAATATTTGCTATAAATTCTCGATCGCACCGTTTAGACATATCTATCACTATAAATGTGTAAACAACAACTAATCTCCACTATCCAATTTAATAATTCAGTACTTTAACTTAATATAATGTTGCGATCAATTGTTGATCGCACCCTTTAGACAAATCAATCATTGTGAAAGTGTAAAAAAAACTAATCTTCAATATCCATTTCAAAAATTCATTACTTTAACTTAATATAATGTTTGCGATTAATTGTCGATCGCACCCTTTAGACATATCTATCAATGTAAATGTGTAAACCACAACTAAAACTCACTATCTAATTCAATCATTCATTACTTTAGCTGAATATAATGTTGCGATCAATTGTCGATCGCACCCTTTAGACATATCAATCACTATGAATGTGTAAACAACAACTAAAATTCACTATCTAATTCAATAATTCAATACTTTAACTTAATATAATGTTGCGATTAATTGTCAATTGCACCCTTTAGACATATTTATCACTGTAAATGTGTAAACAACAACTAATCTTTAATATCCAATTCAATAATTCATTATTTTAACTTAATATAATGTTGCGATCAATTGTCGATCGCACCCTTTAGACATATTAATCATTGTGAATGTGTAAAAACTAACTAATCTTCAATATACAATTCAAAAGTTTTTTACTTTAACTTAATATAATGTTTGCGATCAATTGTTGATCGCATCCTTTAGAAATATCTATCACTGTAAATGTGTAAACAAAACTAAAATTCACTATCTAATTCAATAATTCATTACTTTAACATAATATAATGGTTGCGATCAATTGTCGTTCGCACCCTTTAGACATATCAATCACTGTGAATATGTACAAAACAACTAATCTTCAATATCCAATTTATAAATTCATTACTTTAACTTAAGATAATGTTGCGATCAATTATCGATCGCGCTTTTAGACATATCAATCATTGTAGATGTGTTAACAAAAACTAATCTTTAATATCCAATTCAATTATTAATTACTTTAACTTAATATAATGTTGCTATCAATTGTCGATTACACCCTTTAGACATATCAATCATTGTAAAAGTGTAAACAACAACTAATCTTCACTATCCAATTCAATAATTCATTACTTTAACTTAATATAATGTTGGCGATCAATTGTCGATCGCACCCTTTAGACATATCTATCACTGTGAATGTGTAAAAAACAACTAATCTCAATATTCAATTCAATAATTCATTACTTTAACTTAATGTAATGTTTGCGAACAATTGTCGATCGCACCCTTTAGACATATCAATCACTGTGAATGTGTAAACAACAACTAAAATTCACTATCTAATTCAATAATTCATTACTTTAATTTAATATAATTTTTGCAATCAATTTTCGATCGAACCCTTTAGACATATCTATCATTACATTAAACATATGAATAGGTGTAAATGTGTAATAAACAACTAATCTTTAATATCCAATTCAAAAATTCATTACTTTAACTTAATATAATGTTGTAATCAATTGTCGATCGCACCCTTTTTGCATATGAATAGCTGTGAATGTGTAAACAACACTTAAACATCAATATCCAATTCAATAATTCATTACTTTAACTTAATATAATGTTGCGATCAATTGTCGATGACACCCTTTTTACATATGAATAGCTCTGAATGTGTAAACAACAACTAAACTTCAATATCCAATTCAATTATTCATTACCTTGACCTAATATAATGTTTGCGATCAATTCTCTATCGCACCCTTTAGACATATCTATAACTGTAAATATGTAAACAACAACTAATCCTCACTATCCAATTCAAAAATTCATCACTTAAAGTTAATATAATGTTGCGATCAATTGTCGATCGCACCATTTACACATATCAATCACTGTGAATGTGTAAAAAATAACTAATCTTCAATATCCAATTCAATAATTCATTACTTTAACTTAATATAATGATGCCATCAATTGTCGATCACACCTTTTTTACATATGAATAGCTGTGAATGGGTTAACAACAACTAAACTTCAATATCCAATTCAATTATTCATTACCTTAACTTAATATAATGTTTGCGATCAATTCTCTATCGCACCGTTTAGACATATCTATCACTGTAAATATGTAAACAACAACTAATCTTCACTATCCAATTCAATAATTCATTACTTTAATTTAATATAATGTTGCGATTAATTGTCAATTGCACCCTTTAGACATATTTATCACTGTAAATGTGTAAACAACAACTAATCTTTAATATCCAATTCAATAATTCATTATTTTAACTTAATATAATGTTGCGATCAATTGTCGATCGCACCCTTTAGACATATTAATCATTGTGAATGTGTAAAAAAAAACTAATCTTCAATATTCAATTCAAAAATTCATTACTTTAACTTAATATAATTTCGTTATCAACTGTCGATCGCACCCTTTAGACATTCTTATCATTGTGAATGTGTAAAAACTAACTAATCTTCAATATACAATTCAAAAGTTTTTTACTTTAACTTAATATAATGTTTGCGATCAATTGTTGATCGCACCCTTTAGAAATATCTATCACTGTAAATGTGTAAACAAAACTAAAATTCACTATCTAATTCAATAATTCATTACTTTAACATAATATAATGGTTGCGATCAATTGTCGTTCGCACCCTTTAGACATATCAATCACTGTGAATATGTACAAAACAACTAATCTTCAATATCCAATTTATAAATTCATTACTTTAACTTAAGATAATGTTGCGATCAATTATCGATCGCGCTTTTAGACATATCAATCATTGTAGATGTGTTAACAAAAACTAATCTTTAATATCCAATTCAATTATTAATTACTTTAACTTAATATAATGTTGCAATCAATTGTCGATCGCACTTTTTAGACATATCAATCACAGTGAATGTGTAAAAAATAACTAATCATCAATATCCAACTCAAAAATTCATTACTTTAACTTAATATAATGTTTGAGATCAATATTCGATCTCACCCTTTAGACATATCAATCATTGTAAAAGTGTAAACAACAACTAATCTTCACTATCCAATTCAATAATTCATTACTTTAACTTAATATAATGTTGGCGATCAATTGTCGATCGCACCCTTTAGACATATCTATCACTGTGAATGTGTAAAAAACAACTAATCTCAATATTCAATTCAATAATTCATTACTTTAACTTAATGTAATGTTTGCGAACAATTGTCGATCGCACCCTTTAGACATATCAATCACTGTGAATGTGTAAATAACAACTAAAATTCACTATCTAATTCAATAATTCATTACTTTAATTTAATATAATTTTTGCAATCAATTTTTGATCGCACCCTTTAGACATATCTATCATTCCATTAAACATATGAATATCTGTAAATGTGTAATAAACAACTAATCTTTAATATCCAATTCAAAAATTCATTACTTTAACTTAATATAATGTTGTCATCAATTGTCGATCGCACCCTTTTTGCATATGAATAGCTGTGAATGTGTAAACAACACTTAAACATCAATATCCAATTCAATAATTCATTACTTTAACTTAATATAATGTTGCGATCAATTGTAGATGACACCCTTTTTACATATGAATAGCTATGAATGTGTAAACAACAACTAAACTTCAATATCCAATTCAATTATTCATTACCTTGACCTAATATAATGTTTGCGATCAATTCTCTATCGCACCCTTTAGACATATCTATAACTGTAAATATGTAAACAACAACTAATCCTGACTATCCAATTCAAAAATTCATCACTTAAAGTTAATATAATGTTGCGATCAATTGTCGATCGCACCATTTACACATATCAATCACTGTGAATGTGTAAAAAACAACTAATCTTCAATATCCAATTCAATAATTCATTACTTTAACTTAATATAATGGTTGCGATCAATTATCGATCGCACCATTTAGACATATCAATCACTGTGAAAGTGTAAATAACAACTAAAATTCAGTATCTAATTCAATAATTCATTACTTTAATTTAATATTATGTCTGCGATCAATGGTCGATCTCACCCATTTGACATATCTTACACTATAAATGTGTAAACAACAATTAATTTTCAATAACCAATTCAATAATTTATTCATTTAACTTAATATAATGTTACGATCAATTTTCGATCGCACCCGTTAGACATATCAATAACTGTAAATATGTAAACAACAACTAGTCTTCAATATCCAATTCAAAAATTCATTTCTTTAACTTAAATTAATGTTTGCGATAAATTGTCTATCGCACCATTTAGACATATCAATCACTGTAAATGTGTAAACAACAACCAATCTTCACTATCCAATTCAATAGTTCATTACATTAACTTAATATAATGTTGCGATCAATTGTCGTTCGCACCCTTTACACATATCAATCACTGTGAAGGTGTAAACAACAATTAAACTTCAATATCCAATTCAATAATTAATTACTTTAACTTAATATAATGTTTGCAATCAATTATGGATTGCAGCCTTAAGACATATCAATCATTGTAAATGAGTGAACAACAACTAATCTTCAATATCCAATTCAATAATTCAATTACTTAAACTTAATATAATGTTTGTGATCAATTGTCGATTGCACCCTTTAGACATATCAATAACTGTAAATGTGTAAACAACAACTAATCTTTAATAAACAATTCAAAAATTCATTACTTTAACTTAATATAATGTTTGCGATCAATTATCGATCGCACCCTTTAGATATATCTTTACTATAAATGTGTAAACAACAACTAAAATTCACTATCCAATTAAAAAATTCATTACTTTAGCTTAAAAAAATGTTGCGATCAATTGTCGATCACACCCTTTAGACATATCAATCCTTGTAAATGTGTAAATAACAACTAATCTTCACTATCCTTTTCAATAATTCATTACTTTAACTTAATATAATGTTTGCAATCAACTGTCGATCGCACCCTTTAGATATATCTTTCACTGTACATGTGTAAACAACAACTTAAATTCACTATCCAATTCTAAAATTAATTACTTTAACTTAATATAACGATTGCGATCAATTGTCAATCGCACCCTTTAGACATATAAATCACTGTAAATGTGTAAACAACAACCAATCTTCACTATCCGATTCAATAATTCATTACTTTAACGTAATATAATGTAGCGAATAATTGTCGTTTGCACCCTTTACACATATCAATCATTTTAAATGAGTAAACAACAACTAGTCTTCAATATCCAATTCAATAATTCAATTACTTAAACTTAATATAATGTTTGTGATCAATTGTCGATTGCACCCTTTAGACATATCAAAAACTGTAAATGTGTAAACAACAACTAATCTTTAAAAAACAATTCAAAAATTCATTACTTGAACTTAATATAATGTTTGCGATCAATTATCGATCGCACCGTTTAGATATATCATTCACTATAAATGTGTAAACAACAACTAAAATTCACTATCCAATTCAAAAATTCATTACTTTAGCTTAAAAAAATGTTGCGATCAATTGTCGATCACACCCTTTAGACATATCAATCCTTATTAATGTGTAAATAACAACTAATCTTCACTATCCTATTCAATAATTCATTACATTAACTTAATATAATGTTTGCGATCAACTGTTGATTGCACCCTTTAGATATATCTTCCACTGTACATGTGTAAACAACAACTTAAATTCACTATCCAATTTAAAAAATTCATTACTTTAACTTAATATAACGTTTGCGATCAATTGTCGATCGCACCCTTTAGACATATCAATCACTGTAAATGTGTAAACAACAACCAATCTTCACTATCCAATTCAATAATTCATTACTTTAACTTAATATAATGTAACGATCAATTGTCGTTTGCACCCTTTACACATATCAATCACTGTGAATGTGTAAACAACAACTAAACTTCAATATCCAATTCAATAATTTATAACTTTAACTTAATATAATGTTTACGATCAATTGTCGATCGCACCCTTTAGGTATATCTATCACTGTTAATATGTAAACAACAAATAATTTTCAATAACCAATTCAATGATTCATTACTTTAACTTAATATAATGTTGTGATCAATTATAGATCGCACCCTTTAGACATATCAATCATTGTGAATGTGTGAACAAAAACTAATCTTCAATATCCAATTCAAAAATTCATTACTTGAACTTAATATAATGCTTGCGATCAATTGTCGATCGCACCCTTTAGACATATCTATCACTGTAAATGTGTAAACAACAACAACTAATTTTCAATAACTTATTCAGTAATTCATTACTTTAACTTACTATAATGTTGCGATCAATTGTCGATCGCACCTTTTAGACATATCAATCAATGTAAATGTGTAAACAACAACTAAAATTGACTATCTAATTTAATAATTCATTATTTTAACTTAATATAATGCTGCGAGCAATTGTCGATCGCACCTTTTAGACATATCAATCATTGTGAATGTGTAAACAAAAACTAATCTTCAATATCCAATTCAAAAATTCAATACTTTAACTTAATATAATGTTTTCTATCAATTGTCGATCACACACTTTAGACATAAATATAAGTGTAAATGTGTAAACAACAACAATTAATTTTCAATAACTAATTCAATAATTCATTACTTTAACTTAATATAATGTTGCGATCAATTGTTGATCGCACCCTTTAGACATATCAATCACTGTAAATGTGTAAACAACTAAAATTCACTATGTAATTAAATAATTCATTACTTAAACTTAATATAATGTTGCGATCAATTGTCGATCGCACCCTTTAGACATATTAATCACTGTGAATGTGTAAACAAAAACTAATCTTCAATATCCAATTAAAAAATTCATTACTTTAACTTAATATAATGTTTGCTATCATTTGTCGATCGCACCATTTAAAAATATCTATAACTGGAAATGTGTAAACAACAACTAAACTTCAATATCCAATTCAATAATTCATTACTTTAACTTAATGTAATGTTTGCGATCAATGGTCGATCGCACCCTCTAGACATATCTGTCACTGTTTATATGTAAACAACAAATAATTTTCAATAACCAATTCAATAATTCATTACTTTAATTTAATATAATGTTGCGATCAATTGTCGATCACACCCTTTAGATATATCAATCATTGTATATGTGTAAACAAAAACTAATCTTCAATATCCAATTCAAAAATTCATTACTTTAACTTAATATAATGTTTGCGATCAACTGTCGATCGCACCCTTTAGATATATCTTTCACTGTAAATCTATAAACAACAACTAAACTTCACTATCTAATTCAATAATTCAATACTTTAACTTAATATAATATTGCGATCAATTTTCGATCGTACCCATTAGACATATCAATAATTGTAAATGTATAAACAAAAATTAATCTTCAATATCCAATTCCAAAATTCATTACTTTAACTTAATATAGTGTTTGCGATCAATTATGGATCGCACCCTTTAGACATATCTATCACTGTAAATGTGCAAACAACAACTAAACTTTAATATCCAATTCAATAATTCATTACTTTAACTTAATATAATGTTGCGATCAATTATCGATTCGACCCTTTAGACATATTAATCATTGTAAATGTGTAAACAAAAACTAATCGTCAATATCAAATTCAAAAATTCATTACTTTTACTTAATATAATGTTTGCGATCAAATATCGATCGCACCTTTTAGACATATCTATCACTTTAAATGTGTAAATAACAACTAAACTTCAATATCCAATTCAATAATTCGTTACTTTAACTTAATATAATGTTGCGATCAATTGTCGATTGCACCCTTTAGATATATCAATCACTGTAAATGTGTAAACAACAACTAAACTTCAATATCCTGTTCAAAAATTCGTTACTTTAACTTAATATAATGTTTGCGATCAATTGTTGATCGCACCCTTTAGATATATCTTTCACTATAAATGTGTAAACAACTAACATTCACTATCCAATTCAAAAATTCATTACTTTAACTTAATATAATGTTTGCGATTAATTGTCAATCGCACCCTTTACTCATATCTATCACTGTAAATGTGTAAACAACAACTTAACTTCAATATCAAATTCAATAATTCATTACTTTAACTTAATATAATGTTGCGATCAATTGTCGATCGCACCCTTTAGACATATCAATCACTTTAAATGTGTAAACAACAACTAAAATTCACTATCTAATTCAATAATTCATTACTTTTCCTTAATATAATGTTGCGATCGATTGTCGATCGCACTCTTTAGACATATCAGTCATTGTGAATGTGTAAACAAAAACTAATCTTTAATATCCAATTCAAAAATTCATTACTTTAACTTAATATAATGTTTGCGATCAATTGTAAATCGCACACTTTATGTAACACCCGAACCCCCGCCCCGACGGAAAGGGAACGCAGAGACCGGATGTCACATGCGGAAGATGAATAACGGAACATACAAATCACATTCAAAGACAGATCATATTCAAATCTGAAAGACAGTTCTTATAAATCCAATTTCAAATAGTTCGAGACAAATTCAAAACTAAATTGTAGTTGAACTACAAGTTCTAATGAAAGACAATTACATAAAAAATATCCCAAGTGTACTTAATCTGTAAACAAATCCAAAACATGTGCAGCGGTTCGAAATACAGTAATAAATCCAGCAAAAATAAATTGACATGAAATTCAAATCTGAAGAGGATGCTTTGTGAATGCTCGATGCTAGTGATATCCTACTATCCCTCCTGACTGTCTGAACTCAGCAATTCCATTCCCAAAAAGGGGCTCAAAACATACAAAATAAAAATAGAAACAACGAAGGGTCAGACTATCAATGTGTGGTTAGTAAGTCAATGCCCAACAAACACATACAGATGCGTCTTATTAACATAATAGTATGTCATACACAAATGCAAGTTAGTTAACAACCAATGGGGTACAAACAAAGGCAAACAAGTTGATTAACAAATCAAGTTATCCCAAAATTAATCCCCTTTAAGTGATCTAGGATAAATGATTACAGATTATTACAATTACCGACTGAAAAAGGCTTTACAGTTATCAAATTATTTTCAGAAGGAAGACCGTAACCGAATAGTAGTTCGGTAAACAGTCCGGTAGTTTATACGGTCAGAGAGCATTACCGGACTTACCGAATTGTAATTTGGTAGGCATTCCGGTAAGCTATTCGGTCAGAGAGCATACTAGACTTACCGAATTGTAGCTCGGTAAACATTCCAGTAAGCTATTCGGTCAGAGAGTAATTATACGAATCCAAGGAAAATTTAAATGACAATTTGGTTTCTATTCCGGTATGAAGCTCGGTCAGAGAGTTTCAATTCTCTCAGACATGCTGAATTGTAATTCGGTACCTAGCTCGGTGAAGAGTTCGATCAGAGAGGTTGAACAGTCCTCAGAGGTTCATACCGAACTACAGTTCGGTAACCTATTCGGTAAGTAATTCGTCCGGAGAGTGAATCTAATGATCTCCAGTCTGACCGAATTGTATTTCGGTAACCAGCTCGGTAAGGAGTTCGTCTAGAGACCGTCCTAGTTGGGTCTAATCCAAGCACTTACAGCCTATTAGTAGTCACAATAAACACTACCCAGTGTTAGAACCCAAAAGAAAACAACTATCAGCAGCCAGAAACAAACCACAACATATCTAACACATAACCAGAAGTAGAAATACATCCTTATCACAGAGTTCAGATTACCCAAATTAATTAGGTGTTTAACTTACAAGGCCTGTCCTTAGTCTAATAACAAAATCGGGAACAAAAGAGACAGATAGGGTTAAACCCTTGGAGATGGATCAAAGATCCCGGAGATGATACCGTCGCATCAAAAAATGAGCCAAGCTCCAGAGATGATGTCGTCGCATCCAGAAAATTGTTGGCAATCAAGGCCATATACGCTTTCGCGCATCGATGTATACATCTAGTTTCCCTAACAGCATGCTGGTCTTATCGTATTAACCTTAAGACAGGACTTTAGCAAATTACAAAATTCAGTTTGCAGATTACGGATAGATAGCAGACAGCTAAGAATACGGATTCACTTGTCCAATATGTACAAATAAAATGGCAGCAATATACCCAAGCAGTTTATATCAAGTGCAGCAATTTAAGCTAATCAATCACAGAATTTCAGCTTATTTTAATTTAACCAATTCACAAACAATCAACAGACAATGGCAATCAATAATGAGGGCATAAACACGGCTACTAACCTGATTCGCTAATCCAAAATACCACCGAAATTACTCCGGTTGACGATCCCCAACTCGGTCTACACGAAACCAAGAGTAACTCATAAGTCCCCAATTCGCAAAAGTTAGGGTTTATGTCCAAGAACAATCCAAATCAATTAAAACTCAATAAAACCTAATTTACGAAATCAACATCAAGGGTTTCAAAACCCAACCCATGAAGATTTTAAATCCCAAACCGATTTTTTTTTGAATCAAACTTAAAATCAACAAATCCTAATATGAACAAAATCCCTAAATCAATTAATGTGATTTAAAACAAAGGAGTTGTAGCAATCATTACCTATATGAAGAAATCGAGGTCAAAACCAAATCCCAAGCGAAAACCACATAAGAAGTTTAGAAATATGTGATGGGTGTGTGTGTTATTGATTTGAGAAAAAAGATGAATACGTAAAAGTGAGTCTTTCTAGGTTTTGTAAATAATGAATCAAAAAGGTATTCTATTCAATATATATATGGGTGGCAATAATCGCCATAAACCCACATGTTTTTATATCAATTAAAAATAACCCCATTTAAGAATTATTTGAAAAATCATCTTAAATAATAAATTATTTTCAAAACCAACCCAAAAGTCAGCTAAGTCAAATAATTTGGTCAAACAGGAAAAGTCAACATAATTCAAAAATACCAATTTTACCCTTATAACGAAAATAAATAAAAATTAAGCAAAATTTCAAAATTAAGCAGACGAATAGCCCCAGATTACGAACGTGACACTTAAGACATATCTATCACTGAAAATGTGTAAACAACTACAATTAATTTTCAAAAACTAATTCGATAATTCATTACTTTAACTTAATATAATGTTGCGATCAATTGTCGATCGCACTCTTTAGACATATCAATCACTGTGAATGTGTCATAAACAACTAATATTCAATATCCAATTAAATAATGCATTACTTTAACTTAATATAATGTTTGCGATCAATTCTTCATCGTACCATTTAGACATATCTATCGCTGTAAATGTGTAAACAACAACTAAACTTCACTATCCAATTCAATAATTCATTACTTTAACTTAATATAGAGTTGCGGTCAATTGTCGATAGCACCCTTTAGACATATCAATCACTGTAAATGTGTAAACAACGACTAATCTTCAATATCCGTTTCAAAACTTAATAACTTTAACATAATATAATGTTGCGATCAATTGTCGATTGCACCCTTTAGACATATCAATCACTATGAATGTGTAAAAAATAACCATTCTTCAATATCCAATTCAAAAATTCATTACTTTAACTTAATATAATGTTTGCTATCAATTCTCGATTGCACCGTTTAGACATATCTATCACTATAAATGTGTAAACAGCAACAAATCTTCACTATCCAATTGAATAATTCATTACTTTAACTTAATATAATGTTGCGATCAATTATTGATCGCACCCTTTAGACATATCAATCACTGTGAATGTGTAAACAAAAACTAATCTTCAATATCCAATTCAAAAGTTCATTACTTTATCTAAATATAATGTTGCGATCGATTGTCGATCGCACCCTTTAGACATATCTATCACTGTAAATGTGTAAACAATAACTAATCTTCACTATCCAATTCAATAATTCATTACTTTAACTTAGTGTAATGTTGCGATCGATTATCGTTCGCACCCTTTACACATATCAATCACTGTGAATGTGTAAACAACAACAAAACTTCAATATCCAATTCAGTAATTCATTACTTTAACTTAATATAACTTATGCGATCAATTGTCGATCGCACCCTTTAGACATATCTATCACTGTTAATATTTAAACAACAAATAGTTTTCAATAACCAATTCAATAATTCATTACTTTAACTTAATATAATGTTGTGATCTATTGTGGATCGCACCCTTTAGACATATCAATCATTGTAAATGTGTTAATAAGAACTAATCTTCACTATCCAATTCAATAATTCATTACTTTAACTTAATATAATATTTGCGATCAACTATCGATCGCACCCTTTAGATATATCTATCACTTTAAATGCGTAAAAAATAACTAAAATTCATTATTCAATTCAAAAATTCATTACTTTAACTTAATATAATGTTTTCGATCAATCGTCAATCGCACCCTTTAGACATATTAATCACTGTAAATGTGTAAACAACAACTAATCTTCAATATCCAATTCAATTATTCATTACTTTAACTTAATATAATGTTGCGATCAATTTTCGTTCGCACCCTTTACACATATCAATCATTTTGAATGTGTAAACAATAACTAAACTTCAATATCCAATTCAATAATTCATTACTTTAACTGAATATAATGTTTGCAATCAATTATGGATCGCACCATTTAGACATATCAATCATTGTAAATGTGTAAACAACAACTAATCTACAATATCCAATTCAAAATTTCAGTTACTTTAACTTAATATAATGTTTATGATCAATTGTCGATCGCACCCTTTAGACATGTCAATAACTGTAAATGTGTAAACAACAACTAATCTTCAATATCTAATTTAAAAATTCAATTACTTTAACTTAATATAATTTTCGTGATCAATTGTTGATCGCACCTTGTAGACATATCAATAACTGTAAATGTGTAATCAACAAGTAATCTTCAATATCCAATTAAAAAATTCATTACTTTAACTTAATATAATGTTGCGATTAATTGTCGTTCGCACTTTTTACACATATCAATCACTGTGAATGTGTAAACAACAACAAAATTTCAATATTCAATTCAATAATTCATTACTTTTACTTAATATAATGTATGCGATCAATTGTCGATCGCACCCTTTAGACATATCTATCACTGTTAAATATGTAAACAACAAATCATTTTATATAACCAATTCAATAATTCATTACTTTAACTTAAAATAATGTTGCGATCAATTGTCGATCGCACCCTTTAGACATATCAATCATTGTAAATGTGTAAACAAAAACTAATCTTTAATATCCAATTCAAAAATTCATTACTTTAACTTAATATATTGTTTGCGATCAACTGTCGATCGCACCCTTTAGATATATCTTTCACTATAACTGTGTAAACAACAACTGAACTTCATTATCTAATTCAATAATTCATTACTTTAACTTTATATAATGTTTGCGATCAATTGTCGATCGCACCCTTTAGATATATCTTTCACTGTAAATGTGTAAACAAAAACTAATCTTGAATATCCAATTCAAAAATTCAATTACATTAACTTAATATAATGTTTGTGATCAATTATCGATCGCACCCTTTAGACATATCAATAACTGTAAATGTGTAAACAACAACTAATCTTCAATATCCAATTAAAAAATTCTTTACTTTAACTTTATAATCGCACCCTTTAGATATATCTTTCACTATAAATGTGTAACCAACAACTAAAATTCACTATCCAATTCAATAATTCATTACTTTAACTTAATATAATGTTTGCAATCAATTGTCGATCGCACCCTTTAGACATATCTATTACTGTAAATGTGTAAACAACAACTAATTTTCAATAACCAATTCAATAATTCATTACTTAGACTTAATATAATGTTGCGATCATTTGTTGATCACACCCTCTAAAATATCTATCAAGGTAAATGTGTAAACAACAATTAATCTTCAATAACCAATTCAATAATTCAATACTTTAACTGAATATAATGTTGCGATCAATTGTCGATCGCACCATTTAGACATATCAATTACTGTAAATGTGTAAACAACAATTAATTTTCAATAACCAATTCAGTAATTCATTACTTTAACTAAATATAATGTTGCGATCCAATATCGATTGCACCCTTTCGACATATCTATCAAGGTAAATGTGTAAACAACAATTTATCTTCAATAACCAATTCAATAGTTCATTACTATAACTTAATATAATGTTGCGATCAATTGTTGATCGCACCCGTTAGACATATCAATCATTGTAAAAGTGTAAACAACAATTAATTTTCAATAATCAATTAAATAATTCTTTACTTTAACTAAATATAATGTTGCGATACATTGTCGATCGCACCATTTAGACATATCAATAACTGTATATGTTTAAACATCAATTAATTTTCAATAACCAATTCAATAATTTATTAATTTAACTAAATATAATGTCGCGATCAATTGTCGATCGCCTCTTTTAGACATATCAATCAATATAAATGTGTAAACAACAATTAATTTTCAATAACCAATTCAATAATTCATTACTTTGACTAAATATAAGGTTGCGATGAATTGTCTATCGCATCATTTACACTTATCAATCACTATAAATGAGTAAACAACAATTATTCTTCAATAACCAATTCAATATTTCATTACTTTTATTTATCGTAATGTAGTTGTCAATTGTAGATCGCATTCTTTAGACATATCAATTAGTGTAAATGTGTAAACAACAACTAATTTTCAATAACCAATTCATTAAAACATTACTTTGACTGAATATAATATTGCAATCAATTTTCGATCGCACCCTTTAGACATATCTATCAAGAAAATTTTGTTAACAACAATTAATCTTCACTAACCAATTCAATAATTTATTACTTTAACTAAATATAATGCTTAGATCAATTGTCGATCGCACCCTTTAGACATATCAATCACTATAAATGTGTAAACAACAATTAATGTTTAACAACCAATCCAATAATTCATTATTTTGACTTAATATAATATTGCGATCATTTGTCGATCACACTTTTTACACATATCAATCACTGTAAATGTGTAAACAACAACTTATCTTCAATAACAAATTCAATTCATTACTTTAACTTATCATAATGTTGCGATCAATTGTCGATCGCACCCTTTAGACATGTCTATAAAGGTAAATGTGTAAACAACAATTAATCTTCAATAACCAATTAAATAATTCATTACTTTAACTTAATATAATGTTGCGATCAATTTTCAATCGTACCCTCTAGACATATCAATCATTGTAAATGTGTAAACAACAACTAATTTTCAATAACCAATTCTATAATTCATTACTTTGACTTAATATGATGTTGCGATCAATTGTCGATCGCACCCTTTACACACATCAATCACTGTAAATGTTTAAATAACGATTAATCTTCAATAATCAATTCAATAATTCATTACTTTAACTTATTACAATGTTGCGATCAATTGTCGATCGCACCCTTTAGACATATCACTCACTGTAAATGTGTAAACAACAACTTATCTTCTATACCCAATTCAATTATTCATTACTTTAACTTAACGTAAAGTTGCAATCGATTGTCGATCGCACCCTTTACACATATCTATTAAGGTAAATGTGCAAATAACAATTAATCTATAATAACCAATTCAATAATTCATTACTTTAACTTAATATGTTGTGATCAATTGTCGATCACACCCTTTAGACATATTAATCACTCTAAATGTGTAAACAACAACTAATTTTCAATAACCAAATGAATAATTAATTACTTTAACTTAATATAATGTTGCGATCAATTGTCGATCGCACCCTTTACACATATCAATCACTGTAAATAAGTAAACAATAACTTATCTTCAATAACAAATTCAATAATTCATTACTTTAACTTATCGAAATGTTGCGATTAGTTGTAGATTGGACTTTTTAGACATATCTATCAACGTAAATGGGTAAACAACAATTAATATTCAATAACCAATTCTATTACCTTAACTTTTCGTAATGTTACGATCAATTGTCGATCGAACCCTTTAGACGCATCAATCAATGTAAATGTGTAAACAACAACTACTTTTCAATAAACAATTCAATAATTCATTACTTTAACTTAATATAATGTTGCGATCAATAGTCGATCGCACCCTTTAGATATATCAATCACTGTAAATGTGCAAACAACAATTAATTTTCAATAACCCATTCAATAATTCATTACTTTAACTAAATATAATGTTGCGATCAATTGTCGATCGCACCTTTTAGACATATCAATCACTGTTAATGTATAAACAACAATTAATTTTCAATATCCACTTCAATAATTCATTACTTTAACTTAATATAATGTTGCGATCAATTGTAGATCGCACCCTTTCGACATATAAATCAATGTAAATTTGTAAACAACAACTAGTCTTCAATAACCAATACAATAATTCATTACTTTTACTCAACGTAATGTTACGATCAATTGTCGTTCGCACCCTTTAGACATATCTATTAAGGTAAATGTGTAAATAACAATTAATCTACAATAACCAATTCAATAATTGATTACTTTAACTTAATATAATGTTGCGACCAATTGTCGATCGCACCCTTTAGACATATCAATCACTGTAAATGTGTAAATAACAACAAATTTTCAATAACCAATTTAATAATTCATTACTTTTACTTAACATAATGTTGCGATCATTTGTCGATTGCACCCTTTAGACATATCTATCACTGTAAATATGTAAACAACAATTAATTTTCTATAACCAATTCAATAATTCATTAGTTTTACTTAATACAATGTTGCGATCAATTGTCGATCGCACCCTTTAGACATATCAATCATTGTAATTGTGTAAACAACAATTGATTTTCAATAACCAATTCAATAATATTAATTTAACTTATCGTAATGTTGCGATCAAATGTCGATCGCACCCTTTAGACATATCAGTCACTGTAAATGTTTAAACACCAATTACTTTAATAACCAATTCAATAATTCATTACTTTAACTAAATATAATGTTGATCAATTGTCGATCACACCCTTTAGACATATCAATAACTTTAAATGTGTAAACAATAATTAATTTTCAATAACCAATATAATTCATTACTTTAACTCAATATAATGTTGTGATCAATAGTCGATCGCACCGTTTAGATATATCAATCACTGTAAATGTTTAAACAACAATTAATTTTCAATAACGAATTCAATAATTCGTTACTTAAACATAATATAATATTGCGATCAATTGTCGATCGCACCATTTATCCATATCAATCACTATACATAAGTAAGCAAAAATTAATTTTCATTAACCAATTCAATAATTCATTACTTTAACTTAACGTAATGTTGCAATCAATTGTCGATCACTCCATTTGGACATATCTATCACTATAAATGTGTAAACAATAATTAATCTTCAATTACCAATTAAATTATTCAGTAGTTTAACTTAACGTAATATTGCGATCAATTGTCGGTCACACCCTTTTAGTCATATCAATTACTGTAAATGTGTAAACAACAACTAATTTTCAATAACCAATTCAATAATTCATTACTATGACTTAATATAATGTTGCGATCAATTGTTGATCGCACCCTTTACACATATCAATCACGGTAAATGTGTAAAAAACAACTTATCTTCAATAACCATGTCAATAATTCATTACTTTAACTTATCGTTATGTTGCGATCGATTGTCGATCACACCCTTTAAAGATATCTATCACCGTAAATGTGTAAATAACAATTAATCTTCAACAACCAATTCAATAATTCATTAACTTAATACAATGTTGCGATCAATTGTGGATCGCACACTTTAGACTTATCAATAACTCTAAATGTGTAAACAACAACTTATTTTCAATAACCAATTCAATAATTCATTACTTTAACTTAATATAATGTTGCGATCAATTTTTGATCGCACCCTTTACACATCAATCACTGTAAATGAGTAAACAAAAATTAATTTTCAACAACTAATTCAATAATTCATTACATTAACTTAATATAATGTTGCAATCAATTGTCGGTCGCACCCTTTAGACATTTCAATCATTGTAAATGTGTAAACAACAATTAATCTTCAATAACCAATTCAATATATCATTACTTTAATTTAACGTAATGTTGCGATCAATTGTCGATCGCACCCTTTAGACATATCTGTCACTAGAAATGTTTAAACAACAATTAATTTTCAATAAACAATTCAATAATTCATTACTTTTACTTAATATAATATTGCGATCAATTGTCGATCGCACCCTTTAGACATATCATTCACTGTAAATGTTTAAACAACAATTAATTTTCAATAACCAATTGAATAAATCATTACTTTAACTTAATATAATATTGCGATCAATTGTCGATCGCCCTTCAGACATATGAATCACTGTAAATGTGTAAACAACAACTAATCTCCAATACCCAATTCAATATTTCATTACATTAACTTAACGTTATGTTGCGATCAAATACCGATCTCACCCTTGACACATATCAATCACTGTAATTGTGTAAACAAAAACTTATCTTCAATAATGCATTACTTTAACTTAATGTAATACTGCGATCAATTGTCGATCGCACCTTTTAGACATATTAATCACTATAAATGTGTAAAAAACAATTAATTTTCAATGACAATTCAATAATTCATTACTTAAACTTAATATAATATTGCCATCAATTTCCAACGCAATATTTTGACATATCTATCACTATAAATGTTTAAACAACTACTAATCTTCAATAACCAATTCTATAAATCATTACTTTGACTAAATATAATGTTGCGATCAATTGTCAATCGAACCCTTTAGACATATCAATCACTATGACTGTGTATACAATAACTAATCTGCAAAAACCAATTCAATAATTCATTACTTTAACTTAAAGTAATGTTGCGATCGATTGTCGATCGCACCCTTTAGACATATCTATCAAGAAAAATGTGTTAACAACAACTTATTTTCACGGTAAATGTTTAAACAACAATTAATTTTCAATAACCAATTCAATAATTCATTACTTTAACTTAACGTAATGTTGCGATCAATTTTCGATCGTACCTTTTAGACATATCAATCACTATAAAAATTTAAACAACAATTAATTTGCAATAACCAATTCAATAATTCATTACTTTAACTTAATCTAATGTTGCGATCGATTGTTGATCGCACCCTTTAGATAGATCAATCACTGTAAATGTGTAAACAACAACTAATCTTCAATAACCAATTCAATAATTCATTACTTAAACTTAACATAATGTTGTGATCAATTGTCGATCGCACCCTTTAGACATATCAATCACAGTAAATGTATAAAAGACAACTAGTCTTCAATAACCAATTGAAAAATTCTTTACTTTAACTTAATGTAAATGTTGCGATCAATTGTCCATCGCAACCATTAGACATATCAATCACTATAAATGTTTAAACAACAATTAATTTTCAATAACCAATTCAATAATTCATTACTTTAACTTAATACAATGATGCGATCGATTGTCGATCGCACGCTTTAGACATATCTATCACTGTAAATGTTTAAACAACAATTAATTTTAAATACCCAATTGAATAATTCATTACTTTAACTTAATATAATATTGCGATCAATTGTCGATCGCACCCTTCAGACATATGAATCACTGTAAATGTGTAAACAACAACTAATCTCCAATACCAATTCAATAATTCATTAATTTAACTTTACGCCATGTTGCGATTAATTACCGATCGCACCCTTGACACATATCAATCACTGTAATTGTGTAAACAAAAACTTATCTTCAATAACCAATTCAATAATTCATTACTTCAACTTAACCTAATGTTGCGATCAATTGTCGATCGCACCCTTTAGACATATCAATCACTGTAAATGTGTAAAAAACAATTAATTTTCAATAACCAATTCAATAATTCATTACTTAAACTTAACGTAATGTTGAGATCTATTGTCGATCGCACCCTTTAGACATATCAATCACTTTAAAAGTGTAAACAACAACTAATCTACAATAACCAATTCAATAATTCATTACTTTAACTAAATCTAATGTTGCGATCAATAGTCGATCGCACCCTTTAGACATATTAATCACTGTGAATGTGTAAACAACAAATAGTTTTCAATAACAATTCAATAATTCATTACTTTGACTTAATATAATGTTGCGATCAATTGTCCATCGCACCCTTTACACATATCAATCACTGTAAATGTGTAAACAACAAGTTATCTTCAATAACCAATTCAATAATTCATTACTTTAACTTAACGTAATGTTTCGATCAATTGTCGATCCTACCCTTTAGAAATATCTATCAAGAAAAATGTGTTTACAACAATTAATCTTTAATAACCAATTCAATAATTCATTACTTTAACATAATATAATTTTGAAATCAATTATCGATCACACCCTTTAGACATATCAATCGTTGTAAATTTGTAAACAACAACTAATTTTCAATAACCAATTCAATAATTCATTACTTTAACTTAATATAATGTTGTGATCAATTGTCGATCGCACCATTTAGACATATCAATCACTGTAAATGTATAAACAACAATTTATTTTCAATATCAAATTCAATAATTCATTACTTTAACTTAATATAATGTTGCGATCAATTATCGATCGCACCCTTTAGACATATTAATCATTGTAAATGTTTAAACAACAATTAATTTTCAATAACAAATTCAATAATTCATTACTTTAACTTAATATAGTTTTGCGATCAATTGTCGATTGCACCCTTTAGACATGTCACTAAATGTAAATGTGTAAGCAACAACTAATCTTCAATAACTTATTCAATAATTCATTACTTTAACTTAACGTTATGTTGCGATCAATTGTCGATCGCACCCTTTAAACATATCAATCACTGTAAATGTGTAATCAATAACTAGTCTTCAATAACCAGTTAAATAACTCATTAGTTTAACTTAACGGAATGATGCGATCAACTGTCGGTCACACATTTTAGACATATCAATCACTATAAATGTGTATATAACAACTAATTTTCAATAACCAATTCTATATATCATTACTTTGACTTAATATAATGTTGCGATCAATTGTCGATCGAACCCTTTACACATATCAATCACTGTAAATGTGTAAACAACAACTTATCTTCAATAATTCATTACTTTAAATTATCGTTATGTTACGATCAATTTTCGATCGCACCTTTTAAAGATAACTTTCAAGGTAAATGTGTAAACAACAATTAATCTTCAACATCATTTCAATAATTCATTACTCTACCTTAATATAATGTTGCGATCAATTCTCGATCGCATCCTTTAGACATATCAATCACTGTAGATGTGTAAACAACAATTAATTTTCAATAACCAATTCAATAATTCATTACTTTAACTAAATATAATGTTGCGATCAATTGTTGATCGCATCCTTTAGACATATCAATCGAAGTAAATGTTTAAACAACAATTAATTTTCAATAACCAATTCAATAATTCATTACTTTAACTTAATATAATGTTGCGATCAATTGTCGATCGCACCCTTTAGACATATCAATCACTGTAAATGTTTAAACAACAATTAATTTTCAATAACAAATTCAATAATTCATTACTTTAACTTAATATAATTTTGCGATCAATTGTCGATCGCACCCTTTAGACATATCAATCATTGTAAATGTGTAAACAACAACTATTTTTCAATAACCAATTCAATAATTCATTACTTTAACTTAATATAATGTTGCGATCAGTTGTCGATCGCACTCTTTAGACATATCAATCACTGTAAATGAATAAACAACAATTAATTTCTGATAACAAATTCAATAATTCATTACTTTAACTTAAAATAATTTTGTAATCAAGTGTCGATCGCACCCTTTAGACATATCAATCACTGTAAATGTGTAAACAACAACGAATCTTCAATAACCAATTTAATAATTCATTACTTTTACTTAACGTAATGTTGCGATCAATTGTCGATCACACCCTTTAGACACATCAATCACTGTAAATGTGTAAACAACAACTAATCTACAATAACAATTTCAATAAGTCATTACTTTATCTAAATATAATGTTGCAATCAATTGTCGATCACACCCTTTAGACATATTATTCACTGTAAATGTGTAAAACACAATTAGTTTTCAATAAACAATTAAGTAATTCATTACTTAGACTTAATATAATGTTGCGATCAATTGTCGATCGCACCCTTTACACATATCAATCACTGTAAATGTGTAAACAACAACTTATCTTCAATAACCAATTCAAATATTCATTACTTTAACTTAACGTAATGTTGCGATCAATTGTCGATCGCACCATTTAGTAATAATATCTATCAAGAAAAATGTGTTAACAATAATTAGTCATTAATAACCAATTGAATAATTCATTACTTTAACTTAATATAAATTTGCCATCAATTATCGATCGCACCCTTTAGACATATAAATCGTTGTAAATGTGTAAACAACAACTAATTTTCAATAACCAATTCAATAATTCATTACTTTCACTTAATAAAATATTGTGATCAATTGGCGATCGCACCCTTTAGATATTTCAATCACCGTAAATGTTTAAACAACAATTAATTTTCAATAACAAATTAAATAATTCATTACTTTAACTTAATATAGTTTTGCGATCAATTATGGATCGCACTCTTTACACATATCACTCACTGTAAATGTCTAAACAACAACTAATCTTCAATAACCAATTCAATAATTCATTACTTTAACTTAACGTTATGTTGCGATCAATTGTCGATCGCATTATTTAGACATATCAATCACTTTAAATGTGTAAACAACAACTAATCTAAAATAACCAATTCAATAATTCATTACATTAACTAAATATAATGTTGCGATTAATTGTCGATAGCACCCTTTAGACATATCAATCACTGTAAATGTATAAACAACAATTAGTTTTTATTAACCAATTCAATAGTTGATTACTTTGACTTAATATAATGTTGCGATCAATATCGATCGCACCCTTTACACATATTAATCACCGTAAAAGTGTAAACAACAACTTATCTTCAATAACCAATTCAATAATTCATTACTTTAACTTAACAAAATGTTCCGATCAATTGTCGATCGCAACCTTTAGACATATCTATCAAGAAAGATGTGTTAACAAAAATTAATCTTTAATAACCAATTCAATAATTCATTACTTTAACTTAATATAATGTTGCAATCAATTATCGGTCGAACCTTTTAGACATATAAATAACTTTAAATTTGTAAACAATAATTAATTTTCAATAACCAATTTAATAATTCATTACTTTGACTGAATATAATGTTGCGATCAATTATCAATAGCACCCTTTACACATATCGTTCACTGTAAATGAGTAAACAATATTTAGTTTTCAATAACCAATTCAATAATTCATTACTATAACTTAATACAATGTTGCATCAATTGTCGATTGCACACTTTAGACATATCAATCACTGTAAATGCGTAAAAAAAAAACTAATCTCAATATCCAATTCAATAATTCATTACTTTAACTTAAGATAATGTTGCAATTAATTGTAGATCGCACCCTTTGGACATATCAATCACTGTAAATGTGTAAAAAACAACTAAAATCATTATCCAATTCAATATTTTATTACTTTAACTTAATATAATGTTTGCGATTAATTGACGATAGCACCCTTTAGACATATTAATCACTGTGAATGTGTAAACAACAACTAAAATTCACTATCTAATTCAATAATTCATTACTTTAACTTAATATAATGTTGCGATCAATTGTCAATCGCACCCTTTACACATATAAATCACTAATAATGTGTAAACAACAACTAATCTCAATATCCAATTCAATAATTCATTACTTTAACTTAATATAATATTTGCGTTCGATTGTCGATTCCACCCTTTAGACATATCTATCACTGTAAATGTGTAAACAACTAAAATTGAATATCTAATTCAATAATTCATTACTTTAACTTAATATAATGTTGCGATGAATTGTCGATCGCACACTTTAGACATATCAATCACTGTGAATGTGTAAACAACAACTAAAATTCACCATCAAATTCAATAATTTAATACTTTAACTTAATATAATGTTGCGATCAAGATCGCACCCTTTACACATATCAATCACTGTAAATGTTTCAACAACAACTAATCTCAATATCCAATTCAATAATTCACTACTTTAACTAAATATAATGTTTGCGATCAATTGCCAATCGCACCCTTTAGACATATCTATCACTTTAAATGTGTAAACAACAACTAAAATTGAATATATAATTCAATAATTCATTACTTTAACTTAATATAATGTTGCGATCAATTGCCAATAGCATACTTTAGACATATCAATCACTGTAAATGTGTAAACAAAAACTAAAATTCACTATATAATTCAATAATTCTTTACTTTAACTTAATATAATGTTGCGATCAATTGGCGATCGCACCCTTTACACATATAAATAACTATGAATGTGTAAACAACAACTAATCTCAATATCCAATTCAATAATTTATTACTTAAACTTAATATAATGTTTGCGATCAATTGTCGATCGCACCCTTTAGACATATCTATCACTGTAAATGTGTAAAAAACAACTAAAATTCACTTTCTTATTCAATAATTCATTAATATAACTTAATATAATATTGCGATCAATTGTCGATCGCACCCTTTAGACATATCAATAACTGTGAATGTGTAAACAACAACTAACATTCACTATCTAATTCAATCATTCATTACTTAAACTTAATATAATGTTGCGATCAGTTGTCGATCGCACACTTTATACATATAAATCACTGTGAATGTGTAAACAACAACTAATCTCAATATCCAATTCAATAATTCATTACTTTAACTTAATATAATGTTGCGATCAATTATCGATAGCACCCTTTAGACATATCAATCATTGTAAATGTGTAAACAACAACCAAAATTCACAATCTAATTAAATAATTAACTACTGTAACTTAATATAATGTTGCGATCAATTGTCGATCGCACCATTTACACATATCAATCACTGTGAATGTGTAAACAACAACTAATCTCAATACTTAATTCAATAATTCATTACTTTAACTTAATATAATGTTTGCGATCAATTGCCGATCAGACCCTTTAGACATATCTATCACTTTAAATGTGTAATCAACAACTAAAATTCACTATATAATTCAATAATTCAATACTTTAACATAATATATTGTTGTGATCCATTACCGATCGCACACTTTAGACATATCAATCAGTGTAACTGTGTAAACAACAACAAAAATTCACTATCTAATTCAATAGTTCATTACTTTAACTAAATATAATGTTTCGATCAATTGTCGATCGCACCCTTTATACATATAAATCACTGTAAAAAAACAACTCTCAATATCCAATTCAATAATTCATTACTTTAAGTAAATATAATGTTTGTGATCAATTTTCGATCGCACCCTTTAGACATATCATCACTGTAAATGTGTATAGAATAAACAACAATCAAATTCAATAATTCATTACTTTAACTTAACGTAATGTTGCGATCAATTGTCGATCGCACACTTTCGACATATCAAGCACTGTAAATGTGTAAACAAAAACTGATCTTTAATAACCAATTCAATAATTCATTACTTTCACTTAACGTAATGTTGCGATCAATTGTCGATCGCACCCTTTACATATATCAATCACTATAAATGTGTAAACAACAACTATTCTACGATAACAAATTCAATAATTCAATATTTTATCAAAATATAATATTGTGAACAATTGTCGATCGCACCCTTTAGACATATTAATCACTGTAAATGTGTCAACAACAATTAATTTTCAATAACCAATTCAATAATTCATTACTATAACTAAATGTAATAATTCGATCAATTGTCGACCGCACCCTTTAGCCATATCAATCACTGTAAATATTTGAACAACAACTAATTTTCAATAACCAATTCAATAATTCATTACTTTGACTTAATATTATGTTTCGATCCATGTCGATTGCACCTTTTACATATATCAATCACTGTAAATGTGTAAACAACAACTAATCTTCCATAACAAATTCAATAATTCATTACTTTAACTAAATATAATCTTGCTATCAATTGTCAATCGCACCCTTAAGACATATTAATCACTGTAAATGTGTAAACAACAATTAATTTTCCATAACAAATTCAATAATTCATTACTTTTACTTAATATAATGCTGAGATCAATAGTCGATCGCACCCTTTACATATATCAATCACTGTAAATGTGTAAACAACAACTTATCTTCAAAAACTAATTCAATACTTCATTACTTTAACATAACGTAATGTTGCAATCAGTTGTCGATCGCAACCTTTAGACATATCTATCAAGAAAAATGTGTTAACAACAATTAATATTTAATAACAAATTCAATAATTCATTACTTTAACTTAATATAATGTTGCAATCAATTATCAATCGCACCCTTTAGACATATCAATAATTGTAAAAGTGTAAACAACTAAAATTCGCTATCTAATTCAATAATGAATTAGTTTAACTTAATATAATGTTTCGATCAATTGTCGATCGCATCCTTTACACATATAAATTACTGTGAATGTGTTAACAATAATTAATCTCAGAATCCAATTCAATAATTCATTACTTTAAATTAATATAATGTTTACGTTCAATTGTCGATCAAACCCTTTAGACATATCTATCACTGTAATTATGTAAACAACAACTAAAATTAACTATCTAATTCAATAATTCATTACTTTAACTTAATATAATGTTGCGATCAATTGTCGATCGCACCCTTTACACATATCAATAACTGTAAATGTGTAAACAACAACTTATCTTCCATAACCAATTCAATAATTCATTACTTTAACTTAACATAATATTCTGATCAATTGTCGATCGCACCCTTTAGACAAGTCAATCACTCTAAATGTGTAAACAACAACTAATATACAATAACCAATTCAATAATTCATTACTTTAACTAAATATAATCTTGCTATCAATTGTCAATCACACCCTTAAGACATATTAATCACTGTAAATGTGTAAACAACAATTAATTTTCCATAACCAATTCAATAATTCATTACTTTTACTTAATATAATGTAGAGATCAATAGTCGATCGCACCCTTTACACATATCAATCACTGTAAATGTGTAAACAACAACTTATCTTCAATAACTAATTCAATACTTCATTACTTTAACTTAACGTAATGTTGCGATTAGTTGTCGATCGCAACCTTTAGACATATCTATCAAGAAAAATGTGTTAACAATAATTAATCTTTAATAACCAATTCAATAATTCATTACTTTAAATTAATATAATGTTGCAATCAATTATCAATCGCACCCTTTAGACATATCAATAATTGTAAATGTGTAAACAACAACTAAAATTCGCTATCTAATTCAATAATTCATTAGTTTAACTTAATATAATGTTTCGATCAATTATCGATCGTATCCTTTACACATATAAATCATTGTGAATGTGTAAACAACAATTAATCTCAGAATCCAATTCAATAATTCATTACTTTAACTTAATATAATGTTGCAATCAATTGTCGATCGCACCCTTTACACATATAAATCACTGTGAATGGTTAAACAACAACAAATCTGTATATCCAATTCAATAATTCATTACTTTAACTTAATATAATGTTTGCGATTAATTGTCGATCGCACCCTTTAGACATATTAATCACTGTAAATGTGTAAAAAACAACTAATCTCAATATCCAATTCAATAATTCATTACATTAACTTAATATAATGTTTGCGATCAATTGTCGATCGCAACCTTTAGACATATCTATCACAATAAATGCGTAAACAACAACTAAAATTCACTATCTATTTCAATAATTCATTACTTTAACTTAATATAATGTTGCAATCAATTGTTGATCGAACCCTTTAGACATATTATTCACTGTGAATATGTAAACGACAACAAAAATTCATTATCTAATTCAATAATTCATTACTTTAACTTCATATAATATTGCGATCAATTGTCCATCGCACCCTTTACACATATCAATCACTGTGAATGTGTCAACAACAACTAATCTCAATATCCAATTCAATAGTTCATTACTTTAACTTAATATAATATTTGCGATCAATTGTCGATAGCACCCTTTAGACATATCTATCACATTAAATGTGTAAACAAAAACTAAAAGTCACTATCTAATTCAGTAATTAAATACTTTAACATAATATAATGTTGTGATCAATTGTCGATCGCACCCTTTAGAAATATCAATCATTGTGAATGTGTAAACAACAACTAATCTTTACTATCCAATTAAAAAAATCATTACTTTAACGTAATATAATGTTACGATCAGTTGCCGTTCGCACAATTTAGACATATCAATCACTGTGAATGTGTAAACAACAACTAAAATTCACTATCTAAAAGAATAATTCATTTCTTTAACTTAATACAATGTTGCGATCAATTGTCGATTGTACCCTTTACACATATAAATCACTGTGAATGTCTAAACAACAACTAATCTAAATATCCAATTTAATAATTCATTACTTTAACTTAATATAATGTTTGCGATCAATTGTCGATCGCACCTTTTAGACATATCTATCACTGTAAATGTGTAAACAACAACTAAAATCAACTATCTAATTCAATAATTCATTACTTTAACTTAATATAATGTTGTGATCAATTGTCGATCGCACACTTTACACATATCATTCACTGTAAATGAGTAAACAACAATTAGTTTTCAAGAACCAATTCAATAATTCATTACTATAACTTAATACAATGTTGCGATCAACTGTCGATCGCACCCTTTAGACATATCAATCACTGTAAATGCGTAAAAAACAACTAATTTCAATATCCAATTCAATAATTCATTACTTTAACTTAATATAATGTTTGCGATTAATTATCGATTGCAACCTTTAGACATATCAATCAATGTGAATGTGTAAACAACAACTAATCTAAATATCCAATTCACTAATTCATTACTTTAACTTAATATAATGTCTGCGATCAATTCTCGATCGCACCTTTTAGACATATCTATCACTGTAAATGTGTAAACAACAACTAAAATTAACTATCTAATTCAATAATTCATTACTTTAACTTAATATAATGTTGCGATCAATTGTCGATCGCACCCTTTAGACATATCATTCCTTGTAAATGAGTAAACAACAATTAGTTTTCAATAACCAATTCAATAATTCATTACTATAAGTTAATACAATGTTGCGATCAATTGTCGATTGCACCCTTTAGACATATCAATCACTTTAAATGCGTAAAAAACAACTAATCTCAATATCCAATTCAATAATTCATTACTTTAACTTAATATAATTTTTGCGATTAATTGTCGATCGCACCCTTTTGACATATCAATCACTGTAAATGTGTAAAAAACAACTAATCTTCATATCCAATTCAAAAATTCATTACTTTAACTTAATATAATGTTTGCGTTCAATTGTCGATCGCACCCTTTAGACATATCTATCACTGTAAATGTGTAAACAATAACTAAACTTCAATATCTAATTCAATAATTCATTACTTTAACTTAATATAATGTTGCGATCAATTGTCGATCGCACCCTTTAGACATATCAATCACAGTGAATGTGTAAAAAACAACTAATCTTCAATATCCAATTCAAAAATTCATTACTTTAACTTAATATAATGTTTGCGATCAATTGTTGATCGCACCCTTTAGACAAATCTATCACTGTTTAAATGCAAACAACAAATAAATTTCAATAACCAATTCAATGATTCATTACTTTAACTTAATATAAAGTTGCGATCAATTGTCGATCGCACCCTTTAGACATATCTATCACTGTAAATGTGTAAACAACAACTAAATATTAATATCCAATTCAATAATTCATTACTTTAACTTAATATAATGTTGCGATCAATTGTCGATCGCACTCTTTAGACATATCAATCACTGTAAATGTGTAAACAACAACAAAAATTCAATATATAATTCAATAATTCATTAATTTAACTTAATATAATGTTGCGTTCAACTGTCGATCGCACCCTTTAGACATATCAATCACTCTGAATGTCTAAACAAAAACTAATCTTCAATATCCAATTCAAAATCTCGCTACTTTAACTTAATATAATTTTTGCGATCAATTGTCGATCGCTTACTTTAGACATATCTATCACTATAAATGTGTAAACAACAACTAAATTTCAATATCCAATTCAATATTTCATTACTTTAACTTAATATAATGTTGCGATAAAATGTCGATCGCACCCTTTAGACATATCAATCACTGTAATTATGTAAACATCAATTAATTTTCAGTAACAAATTCAATAATTCATTACTTTAACTTAAGATAATGTTGCGATCATTTGTCGATCGCACCCTTTAGACATATCAATCACTGTGAATGTATAAAAAACAACAAATCTTCAATATCTAATTCAAAAATTCATTACATTAACTTAATATAATGTTGCGACCAATTATCGATCGCACCCTTTAGACATATAAATCAACGTAAATGTGTAAACAAAAACTAATCTTCAATATCTAATTCAAAAATTCATTACTTTAACTTAATATAATCTTTGTGCTCAATTGTCGATCCCACCATTTAAAAATATCTATTACTGTAAATGTGTAAAAAACAACTAAACTTCAATATCCAATTCAATAATTCATTACTTAAAATTAATATAATGTTTGCAATCAATTGTCGATCTCACCCTTTAGACATATCTATCATTGTTAATATGTAAACAACAATTAATTTTCAATATCCAATTCAATAATTCATTAGTTAAACTTAATATAATATTGCGATCAATTGTCGATCGCACCCGTTAGACATATCAATTACTGTAAATGTGTAAACAATAACCAAAATTCACTATCTAATTCAATAATTCATTAGTTTAACTTAATATAATGTTGCGTTCAATTGTCGATCGCACCCTTAAGACATATCAATCGTTGTGAATGTGCAAACAAAAACTAATCTTCAATATCCAATTTAAAATCTCACTACTTTAACTTAATATAATGTTTGCGATCAATTGTCGATCGCCCACTTTAGACATATCTATCGTTGTAAATGTGTAAACAACAACAATTGATTTTCAATATTTAATTCAATAATTAATTACTTTAACTAAATATAATGTTGCGATCAATTGTCGATCACACCCTTTATACATATCTATCACTGTAAATGTGTAAACAACAACTAAACTTCAATATCCAATTTAATATTTCATTACTTTAACTTAATATAATGTTGCGTTCAATTGTCGATCGCACCCTTTAGACATATCAATCAGTGTAAATGTGTAAACAACAACTAATCTTCAATATCCAATTCAAAAATTCAATTACTTTAAATTAATATAATGTTTTCGATCAATTGTCGATCGCACCCTTAAGAAATATCAATAACTGTAAATGTGTAAACAACAACTAATCTTCAATATCCAATTCAAAAATTTATTACTTTAACTTAATATAATGTTTGCGATCAGTTGTCGATCGGACCCTTTAATCTTCAATATCCAATTCAAAATCTCGCTACTTTAACTTAATATAATGTTTGCGATCAATTGTCGATCGCACACTTTAGACATATCTATCACTGTAAATGTGTAAACAACAACAATTAATTTTCAATAACTAATTATTTTAACTTAATATAATATTGCGATTAATCGTCAATCTCACCCTTTAGACATATCTATCACTGTAAATGTGTAAACAACAAAAAAACTTCAATATCCAATTCAAAAATTCATTACTTTTACTTAATATAATGTTGCGATCCATTGTCGATCGCACTCTTTAGACATATCAATCACTGTAAATGTGTAAACAACAACCAAAATTCACTATCTAATTCAATAATTCATTAGTTTAACTTAATATAATGTTGCGATCAATTGACGATCGCACCCTTTAGACATATCAATCACTGTGAATGTATAAACAAAAACTAATCTTCAATATCTAATTAAAAATCTCACTATTTAACTTAATATAATGTTTGGGATCAATTGTCGATCAAATACTTTAGACATATCTATCATTGTAAATGTGTAAATAATAACAATTAATTTTCAAAAACTAATTCAATAATTAATTACTTTAACTTAATATAATGTTGCAATCAATGTTCGATCGCACCCTTTAGACATATCTATCACTGTAAATGTGTAAATAACAACTAAACATCAATATCCGATTCAATATTTCATTACTTTAACTTAATATAATGTTGCAATCAATTTTCCATCGCAGCCTTAAGACATATCTATCATTGTAAATGTGTAAAGAACAACTAATCTTCAATATCCAATTAAAAAATTCAATTTCTTTAACTTAATCTAATGTTTTCGATCAATTGTCGATCGCACCCTTTAGACATATCAATAACTCTAAATGTGTAAACAACAACTAATCTTCAATATCCAATTCAAATATTCATTACTTTAACTTAATATAATGTTTGCGATCAATTGTCGATCGCACCCTTTAGACATATCTATCACTGTAAATGTGTAAACAACAACTAAACTTCAATATCTAATTCAATAATTCAACACTTTAACTTAATATAATGTTGCGATCAATTGTCGATCGCACCCTTTAAACATATCAATCACTGTAAATGTGTGAACAACAACTAAACTTTAATATTTAAAATAATTCATTACTTTAACTTAATATTTTGCGATCAATTGCCATCGCACCCTTTTGACATATCAATCACTGTAAATGTGTAAACAACAACAAATCTTCAATATCCAATTCATAAATTCATTACTTTAACTTAATATAATGTTTGCGATCAATTGTCGATCGCACCCTTTAGATATATCTTTCACTGAAATGTGTAAACAACAACTAAAATTCACTATCCATTTAGAAATTCATTACTTTAAGTTAATATAATGTTTGCGATTAATTGTCGATCGCACCCTTTAGACATATCTATTACTATAAATGTGTAAACCACATCTAAACATCAATATCTAATTCAATAATTCATTACTTTAACTTAATATAATGTTGCGATCAACTGTCGATCGCACCCTTTAGACATATCTATCACTTTAAATGTGTAAACAACAACTAAACTTCAATATCCAATTCAAAAATTCATTACTTTAACTTAATATAATATTTGCGATCAATTGTCGATCGCACACTTTAGACATATCTATCGTTGTAAATGTGTAAACAACAAGAATTAAATTTCAATAACAAATTCAATTATTCATTACTTTAACTTAATATAATGTTGCGATCAATTGTCGATCGCACCCTTTAGACATATAAATCATTGTAAATGTGTAAACAACTAAAATTCAATATCCAATTCCGAAATTCATTACTTTTACTTAATATAAGGTTTGCGATTAATTGTCAATTGCACCCTTTAGATATATCTTTTACTGTAAATGTGTAAATAACAACTAAAATTCACTATCTAATTCAATAATTCATTACTTTAACATAATATAATGTTGCGATCAATTGTCGATCGCACCCTTTAGATATATCTTTCACTATAAATGTGTAAACAACAAGTAAAATTCACTATCCAATTCAAAAATTCATTACTTTCACTTAATATAATGTTTGCGTTCAATTGTCGATAGCACCCTTTAGACATATCCATCACTGTAAATGTGTAAACAATAACTAAACTTCAATATCTAATTCAATAATTCATTACTTTAACTTAATATAATGTTGCGATCAATTGTCAATCGCACCCTTTAGACATATCTATCACTTTAAATGTGTAAACAACAACTAAACTTCAATATCCAATTCAATAATTAATTACTTTAACTTAATATAATGTATGCAATTAATTGTCGATCGCACCCTTTAGACATATCTATCATTGTTAATATCTAAACAAGAACTTAAATTCACTATCTAATTCAATAATTCGTAACTTTGACTTTATCAAATGTTGCGATCAATTGTCGATCGCACCCTTTAAACATATAAATCACTGTGAATTTGTAAACAAAAACAAATCTTCAATATCCAATTCAAAAATTCATTACTTTAACTTAATATAATGTTTGCGATCAATTGTCGATCGCACCCTTTAGACATATCAATCACTGTGAATGTGTAAACAAGAACTAAAATTCACTATCAAATTGAATAAATAATTAGTTTAACTTAATATAATGTTGCGATCAATTGTCGATCGCACCCTTTAGACATATCAATAACTGTAAATGTGTAACAAAAACTAATCTTCAATGTCCAATTCAAAAATACATTACTTTAACTTAATATAATGTTAGAGATCAATTGTCTATCGCACACTTTAGACATATCTCTCACTGTACATGTGTAAACAACAACTCAAATTCACTATCTAATTCAATAATTAATTATTTTAACTTAATATAATGTTGCGATCAATTGTCGATCGCACCCTTTAGACATATCAACCACTTTAAATGTCTAAACAACAACTAATCTTCAATATGGAAATCAGAAATTCATTACTTTAACTTAATATAATGTTTGCGTCAATTGTCGATCGCACCTTTTAGACATATCAATAACTGTGAATGTGTAAACAACAACTAAAATTCACTATCCAATTCAAAAATTCAATACTTTAACTTAATAAGATAATTGCGATCAATTGTCAATCGCACCCTTTAGACTTATGTATCACTATAAATGTGTAAACAACAACTAAACTTCAATATCCAATTCAAAAATTCAATTACTTTTACTTAATATAATGTTTGGGATCAATTGTCGATCGCACCTTTTAGACATATCAATAACTGTAAATGTGCAAACAACAACTAATCTTCATTATCCAATTCAAAAATTCATTACTTTAACTTAATATAATGTTTGGGATCAATTGTAGATCGCACACTTTAGACATATCTATCACTATAAATGTGTAAACAACATTTAAACTTCAATATCCAATTCAATAATTCATTACTTTAACTAAATATAGTGTTGCGTTCAATTATCGATCGCACCCTTTAGACATATCAATCACTGTGAATGTGTAAACAAGAACTAAAATTCACTATCTAATTGAATAATTCATTACTTTAACTTAATATAATGTTGCGATGAATTGTCGATCGCACCGTTTAGATATATCAATCACTGTGAATGTGTAAACAAAAACTAATCTTCAATGTCCAATTCAAAAATTCATTACTTTAACTTAATATATTGTTTGAGATCAATTGTCAATCGCACACTTTAGACATATCTTTCACTGTAAATGTGTAAACAACAACTAAAATTCACTATCTAATTCAATAATTAATTATTTTAACTTAATATAATGTAGCGATCAATTGTCGATCGCACCCTTTAGACATATCTATCACTTTAAATGTGTAAACAACAACTAATCTTCACTATCTAATTTAATAATTCATTACTTTAACTTAATATAATTTTGAGATCAATTGTTGATCCCACCCTTTAGACATATCAATCACTGTGAATGTGTAAACAACAACAAATCTTCAATATCCATTTCAAAAATTCATTACTTTAACTTAATAATGTTGTGATCCATTGTCGATCGTAACCTTTAGATATATCAACGACTATAAATGTGTAAAAAACAACTATTCTTCAATAACCAATTCAATAATTCATTACTTTAACTTAATATAATGTTTGCCATCAATTGTCGATCGCACGCTTAAGATATATCATTCATATAAATGTGTAAATAACAACTTAAATTCACTATCCAATTCAAAAATTCATTACCTTAACTTAAAATAATGTTTGTGATCAATTGTCGATCGCACCCTTTTGACATATCTATCATTGATAATTTGTAAACAACAACTAATCTTCAAAATCCTATTCAATAATTCATTACTTTAACTTCATATAGTGTTTGCGATCAATTGTCAATCGCACCCTTTAGACATATCAATCACTGTGAATGTGTAAACAAGAACTAAAATTCACTATCAAATTGAATAATTCATTTGTTTAACTTAATTTAATGTTGAGATCAATTCTCGATCGCACCATTTTCACATATCAATCACTGTGAATGTGTAACAAAAACTAATATTGAATGTCCTATTCAAGAATTCATTACTTTAATTTAATATAATGTTTGAGATCAATTGTCGATCGCACGCATTAGATATATCATTCATATAATGTGTAAATAACAACTTAAATTCACTATCCAATTCAAAAATTCATTACCTTAACTTAATATAATGTTTGCGATCAATTGTCGATCGCACCCTTTAGACATACCTATCATTGTAAATTTGTAAACAACAACTAATCTTTAAAATCCTATTCAATAATTCATTACTTTAACTTCATATAGTCTTTGCGATTAATTATCGATCGCACCTTTTAGACATATCAATAACTGTGAATGTGTAAACAATAACTAAAATTCACTATCCAATTCAAAAATTCATTACTTTAACTTAATAAGATAATTGCGATCAATTGTCAATCGCACCCTTTAGACATATCTATCACTATAAATGTGTAAATAACAACTATAATTCACTATCTAGTTGAATAACTCATTACTTTAACTTAATATAATGTTGCGATCAATTTTCAATCGCGCCCTTTAGACATATCAATCACTGTGAATGTGTAAACAAAAACTAGTCTTCAATGTCGAATTCTTAAATTCATTACTTTTACTTAATATAATGTTTGAGATCAATTGTCGATTGCACACTTTAGACATATTTATCACTGTAAATGTGTAAACAACAACTAAATTTCACTATCTAATTCAATAATAAATTATTTCAACTTAATATACTGTTGCGAACAATTGTCTATCACACCCTTTAGACATATCTATCACTGTAAATGTGTAAACAACAACTAATCTTCACTATCAAATTCAATAATTCATTACTTTAACTTAATATAATTTTGCGATCAATTGTTTATCGCACCCTTTGGACATTTCAATCACTGTGAATGTGTAAACAACAACGAATCTTCAATATCCATTTCAAAAATTCATTAATTTAACTTAATAAAATGTTGCGATGAATTGTCGATCGCAACCTTTAGACATATCAATCACTATGAATGTGTAAAAAAACAACTATTCTTCAATAACCAATTCAATAATTCATTACTTTAACTTAATAATGTTGCGATCAATTGTAGATCGCACCTTTAGACATATCAATCATTGTAAATGTGTAAACAAAAACTAATCTTCAATATCCAATTCAAAAATTCATTACTTTAACGTAATAATTTATTATACCTTTTAGATATATCTTTTAGATAATATCAATCATTGTAAATGTGTAAACAAAAACTAATCTTCAATAATTTGCGATCAACTGTTGATCATACTTTTTAGATATATCTTTCACTGTAAATGTGTAAACAACAACTAAACTTCACTATCTAATTCAATAATTTATTACTTTAACTTAGTATAATGTTGGGATCAATTGTCGATCTAACCCTTTAGACATATCAATCATTGTAAATATGTAAACAAGTACTTATCTTCAATATCCAATTCAAAAATTTAATACTTTAACTTAATATAATGTTTGCGATCAATTATAGATCGCACCCTTTAGACATATCTATCACAGTAAATGTGTAAACAACAGCTAAACTTCAATTTGCAATTATTTTAACTTAATATAATGTTTGCGATCAATTATCGATCGCACCCTTTAGACATATCAATCACAGTGAATGTGTCAAAAACAACTAATCTTCAATATCCAATTAAATAATGCATTACTTTAACTTTATATAATGTTTGCAATCAATTCTTTATCGCACCCTTTAGACATATCAATCATTGTAAATGTGTAAACAAAAACTAATCTTTAATATCCAATTCAAAAATTCATTACTTTAAATTAATATAATATTTGCGATCAACTGTCGATCGCACTTATTAGATATATCTGTCATTGTAAATGTGTAAACAACAACTAAACTTCAGTATCTAATTCAATAATTCATTACTTTAACTTAATATAATGTTGCGATCAATTGTCGATCTCACCCTTCAGACATATTAATCGCTGTGAATGTGTAAAAAACAACTAATCTTCAATATGCAATTCACAAATTCATTACTTTAACTTAATATAATTTTTGCTATCAATTGTCGTTCCGACCCTTAAGATATATCTTTCACTATAAATATGTAAACAACATGTAAAATTCACTATCGAATTCAAAAATTCATTACTTTAACTTAATATAATGTTTACGATCAATTGTCGATCGCACCCTTAAGAAATATCTTTCACTGTAAATGTGTAAACAACAACTAAAATTCACTATCCAATTCAAAAATTCAATACATTAACTTAATATAATAATTGCGATCAATTGTCGATCGCACTCTTTAGACATATCAATGTGTAAACAACAACTAAACTTCAATATCTAATTCAAAAATTCATTTACTTTAACTTAATATAATGTTTGTGATCAATTATCGATCGCACCCTTTAGACATATCAATAATTGTAAATGTGTAAACCACAACTAATATTCACTATCCAATTCAAAAATTCATTACTTCAACTTAATATAATGTTTGCGATCAATTGTCGATCGCACCCTTTAGACATATCTATCACTATAAATGTGTAAACAACAACTAAACTTCAATATCCAATTCAATGATTCATTACTTTAACTTAATATAATGAATGCGATCAATTGTCGATCGCACCCGTTAGACATACCTATCACTATTAATATGTAAAAAACAACTTAAATTCACTATCTAATTCAATAATTCATTACTTTAACTTAATATAATGTTGCGATCAATTGTCGATCGCACCTTTTAGACATATCAATCATTGTGAATGTGTAAACAACAACTAAAATTCACAATCTAATTCAATATTCAATTACTTCAACTTAATATAATGTTGCGATCAATTGTCGATTGCGCCCTTTAGACATTTTTATCACTGTAAATGTGTGAAAAGCAACTAATCTTTACTATCCAATTTAATAATTCATTATTTTAACTTAATATAATGTTGCGATCAATTGTTGATCGCACCATTTAGACATATCAATCACTGTGAATGTGTCAAAAACAACTAATCTTCAATATCTAATTAAATAATGCATTACTTTAAATTAATATAATGTATGCGATCAATTGTCGATCGCAACCTTTAGACATATTGATCACTGTGAATTTTTAAAAAACAATAATTGTCAATCGCACCCTTTAGACATATTAATCATTGTGAATGTGTAAAAAACAACTAATCTTCATTATCCAATTGAATAATTCATTACTTTAACTTAATATAATGTTGCGATCAATTGTCGATCGCACCCTTTAGACATATCAATCACTGTGAATGTGTAAACAATAACTAATCTTCAAAATCCATTTCAAAGATTAATTACTTTAACTTAATATAATGTAACTAATCTTCAATAACTAATCGATCACACCCTTTAGACATATTGTAACGTTCGCAAATTGGGCCTAGAAGTTAGGGCCAATTTGAAATTCTTACATTATTGATTTTCGATACATTCCACTTTGGAATAAGTTGAAATACTATAAAGGGCAATGATGAGATTAGAAAATTTATTTTGAAAAGAAAATACTAGGATCAAAAACCTTTATTTAATTTGAAATTAAATATTAAAAAACGGACTTTGAAATTAGAATTGGGCTTTTAGGATAAAACTAGATTTAACCGGAAGCACGGAGTCAAAATTATTTTTAGACTTAGAAAAAATGAATTTTGAATCTAAACGTCAAATTTTGGCAAAATTATAATTTTGCCCCTCTTAGCGGAAAAATTCGGATTTTTGAAATCGATGGTGGTTTTTAATTCAAAACTTGAAAATAATATTTTGGAGAAGTACGGAAAAGTCGAAATTGAGTTTTGGTGGAAAACGGGCTCGGAATTGGATTGGGCCCAAACTTGGCCCAATCTAAAACTAAAGCCCACATGTGTGTGTATAAGAATACACACCCACCACCACACTCACTCATTCTCCCCTATTCTTCTTCTTCCCCCTTCTCATACGTATCCTTTTATTCTCCATGGCCAAAACCCTAGCTTTTATTTCTCTCATTTAATCACTCCAACCACCATCAATTTTCCCATTAGTTTCATCAACAACATTCAAGGAGGTCATTGAATGCTATTTGGAAGTTTAGAAAGCTATATTTTTCATGGGTAAAAATCTTTTCTCTCTCTACACTTGATAGTTTTTGAATTAATGGTATGGGTTTTGTTTCATGATGCTTATAAATGTTTTTGAGTTGACTTTAAGTGTTAAACATATGCCCTAGCTTCCATTAGAGTTTAGATGTTAAAAGCCCTAATTTTCACTATTGTTGTTTTGTTATTGCTTGAGGAGACATGATTTTTGTTGGATAAATATTGTTAAATAATGATCCTAGGTTGTTAATAAATGATTTTGGATTATTTCCAACCCATTTGTAGAACCCTAATCTCATCTATTTGTGTTAATGCCCTTAATAGCTATGTTATGTGATGATTGAATTGTGTTAGAGTCTTGTGATTATGATGGTGATGATGTTATGGTTGTAGTGTGATAGTTGTATATTGGTGATGGCTTAGAACAAGTGGAAACCCTCACGGGAGCGGCTTTCTAACTTGTGGATCGACGGATGGGAGGTTCGTATTCCGTTTTTAGCCCTATACACTTGTTTGTTATTGGTTGATGCATTGAATATATGTTTACTTGTAATTATGCCATGAAATTGGTTAAATAAGATAACCAACCAAAAGTTGATATGATGAGCATACTTGCATGTTAAGACGCTAGAGCATGTATGCAATGCATGTAGAATCATGCTAGGCGCTGCCTTGGGAATTGAAGTTTTGGGTGGACCGAGTCCACATTGTTTGCGGATATTGAAGGGCATAGGTTAGAGACTTATCTTTCTGCTCTTGATTGTGGATGCTTGAAATGGTGTTGACATGTGTTTGGTAAGACATGTTGGTTGTTACATGACTTGATAATTATAAACATATTGCATTTATGACTATGTGAAAGTGCATATGTGTTCGCCTTGTGGCTAAACGATTTCAAATGATAATGTTATCTTGGTACCTCTAAGAGGTCAAATGTGCAAATAAAAGTTATAAAAGAAAGGACAAATGTGTGATTATGGTTGAATCACTAAAACGGATAATTGCCCTTATTATAGCTAGTTAGTGAATATAGTGGCATGCCATAGGGAAAAATGAAAATTCTCAACATGTGTATACATGAACGATAAATTGGCATTGGGGCCAAAAACGAACGAATGGAGTGAGGACTCCTAACCGGTGTGACGGCACCACAGCCTTTTGGCCTAACGAACGAATCCAAAGGTAGATGACCGACTCGAGGGAGAGTAAATCGGCTCTACGGATTATTGGTCTTCGGACCCCAATGAGAGCCTGGCTCTAAAACGATAGCTTCGGCCCTAACGTCCCGTTTTCACTAATCAAGCTAGAATTAAGGGCGATTGCCTAAAAATGGAGTAATGTGTCTATTGAACTTGATTGTTGAGTATTTTGAAATTGGTTGGTCATATATTATGGAAACTTAACTTGTCAAATATTTTTCAACTAGAAATATTTCGACTTGGATTGTTTGAACTTGAATGTTGAACTTCAAATGTTTTGGAACTTGAATTATTTAGAACTTGCAATATTTTAAACTTGCTTCATATTGAACTTGAAATGTCGTTGATGATGATCGTGATGATGTATTGATATTGTCTTGCTAATGAACTTGAAAAGGTTCTTAAACTTGAACTTGAACTTGATGATAACTTGATGAGGAAATTGGTTAGGTAGTAGGAAAGACTTCCTAATGAACTTCATAACAAAATGACATTGTTATGGATATTGGAAATTTGGAATTGATATGAACATGCTTGGTAATCAAGATGACTAATGAACTTGACTAAGAGATCATGACATGTCTTGTGCATAATCTTGATGCTTTGGAATGTTTGTTTAGTGAGCCAACCCTTAGTCCAATACTCTTGTCTAGTGGTGTGATCCTAATATGTTTTTGTCAAGTTTAAATGGGTCTTTGTTAGCTTAATTGGCTAAATTATGAATTGGGGAATCATATTGAATGTCTAATAATCAACTTGTTTTTAACTTGGTTGGTAAATGTTGGTTTTACTTGAATTGGTATTAAAATGGTGGAATAAGTAGGAACTTGAAAATTGGAAATTGTTGTCTTGTGTTGCTGCTGCAACAAGTTGACCAAATAGGCAACTTGTTCAGTTTCGTTCGCCCAAATGGTTGGGTCTTTTGACAAATGGATTGTTTGTATGTATTGTTTGATATGCATATATGATGTTTTAAAATTTGGTTGCATTCCGATGTCGTTTGGTCGGGTTTTGAAACTGAGCAAATCACTCAGATGGTGACTTGAGAAGTGTCACTATTCTGCCCAAGACAGGGCACGTCCGCTGCCAAGTTTTCCTTGTCCGCTGCCAGCGGATGGTGGCAGCCAACGAGGACAGCGAGCGCCGCGTCATTCGCTGCCAAATTTTCCTTCCTCCGCTGCCAGCCAACGCTGCCCGCGGATGGACTCCTGGAGCGCCACAATATTACCTTTCCAACTTGCCAGTCTTCGTTCTCCCTCATCTGAACTCCAATTTAGGTGTCGTTTACGGGTATGAATTTGTCTTTAAGTCTATTTTCCAAATATATCTTCATAATTTGAAAATATGATCATATTTATATCCAGATTTTCAATCTCCTCCAAGTGTTTGTAAATTTCAGCTTTTGGAAAAATACGTGTAACTAGTATAAGTTTTGTATCCGGACTCCAAATTGAGTCCCGTTTGTTGATATGAATTTGTGATGATGTCCTTTAATTACTATATATTTTGAAATTATAGAAATAAATCAATGATATTGCAAGGATTTCAATCTTCTTTAAATCACAAAACATCCTATATTTAGGAATCGAAATTCTTGAATTAAAAACCTCTTGATTGAATCGTTTCCAAAACTTTTTGAATCTTTCACGAGTATATTTAACTACTAGTAAACTCACCTACTTGTGACAATTTTTGAAAAGTTATTTTGTTATCAAATATCTTGTCGACGAAGTATCTTTAAAGATATTTAAAAACCATAAAGTCTTGTAACATGAGAACTTGCAATGTGGTCAATTTGTTGATTGCTTCTTGTTCAAGAAATGACCTTGTATCTTTTAATTGTTATTTGACACTGAACTGTAATTCGGTGTCTAGTTCGGTATCGAGTTCGGTTAGAGAGCATATTTGTCATCTTCATGGGTTACCGAATTATAATTCGGTAGGGAGCTCGGTATGTAGCTCGGTCAGAGGGTTTGTCTTTAAATTGTGTGTTACCGAATTGTAATTCTGTATATAATTTGTTAGTGAGCTCGGACAGAGGCATTTTGAGTCATGCATTAGAGTCACTGAACTATAATTCGGCATACAGTTCGGTATTGAATTCGGTCAGGGGCGTACTATTGCATTTCATGTGTTTCCGAATTGTAATTCGATATATAAATCGGTAGGCAATTCGACATAGTTTGGTAATGTGTTTAAAACCTGAAAATTGAATATAATCGTGGCTTGGTTAAACCCCATTGATTAAAGATTGAAATCTTCGATTGTTGGATTGATTGGTGATCTCCTTAAGCCGAGTTGTTTGGACTAAGCGGAGTTTGGCTCACAAGTCTTTTGTAATGATTGGTCGTCATGAGGTAATTTTATTGATTCACTTAATCGAATTGATCGTCTTGATGACTTAATTGAAATGATTGTCTTGATTGACTCGATTGTCTTGATTATCGTATTGATCGCATTATTGATTGATGGATATATATGGTTAACGTTAAGGAGAAATGAGATTAATCTTAATGATTGGTAAACCATAGAATGAGCATGAATGTGTGACATAGCATGCCTCGAATGATTACATTAGCAGGAATGATTGCTAGGAATTGGTTGTGTTTGACTTCTATGAGTTAAGGTGAGCTTAGAGATGCTCACATTAGAATTGCATTGTGTGTTAAAGCATTGCATATTGACAGAAAGGTAAGAGCATTTGCGTGTGCTTGTTTGGGACATGGGATGCGAACCAGGCGTGTGCCTGACCCTTTCTTCTTTTTCTTTTTCCCTGTAAATTGTGTTATCAGGTTCGATCGAGCACGGCATGTGGTATTTGAGCTCTCATGGTGAAGTTCACTAATGTTGTAATCACCCATATATGTATTTTAGAATTTTGTCATATTTGTAAATGAGCTTATAATATATTTGAAGTATAGTTGTAAAAGATGTTTTATTCATTTGGAATTTCTAAATATCATCTATGTATGATTTAAACCACGTATCATATGTTCAAGAAAGTAACATCTTTATTCGTTTTCCGCATAAATATCATATAAAGTGATAGACTTTTATAATGTTTCTAAATGGTAAATCGCAACTGCATCGTTAATGTGGCGGTTCGGGCACCAGCTACGTTCTCAACCGGGGCGGGGGTTCGACGCTAAACATATCTAACATTGTAAATGTGTAAACCACAACTAAAATTCACTATCTAACTCAATAATTCATTACTTTAGCTGAGTTTAATGTTGCGATCAACTGTCAATCGCACCCTTCAGACATACCAATCACAGTGAATGTAAAATCAACAACTTAAATTCACTATCTAATTCAATAATTCAGTACTTTAACTTAATATAATATTGCGATCAATTGTCAATCACACCCTTTAGACATATCTATCACTGTAAATGTGTAAATAACAACTAATCTTTAATATCCAATTCAATAATTCATTACGTTAACTTATTATAATGTTGTGATCAATTGTCAATCGCACACTTTAGACATAGTAATCACTGTGAATGTGTAAAAAACAACTAATCTACAATATTCAATTCAAAAATTTATTACTTTAACTTAATATAATGTTGCGATCAATTGTCGATCGCCCAATTTAGACATATTAATCACTGTGAATGTTTAAAAAACAACTAATCTTCAATATGCAATTCAAAAATTTATTACTTTAACTTAATATAATATTTGCAATCAATTGTCGATCGCACCCATTAGACATATCAATCACAGTAAATGTGTAAACAACAATTAAACTTCAATATCCATTTCAAAAATTCATTTCTTTAACTTAATATAAAATTGCGATCAATTGTTGATCGCACCCTTTAGAGATATCAATCACTGCGAATGTGTAAAAAACAACTATTCTTCAATATCCAATTCAATAATTCATTACTTTAACTTAATATAATATTTGCTATAAATTCTCGATCGCACCGTTTAGACATATCTATCACTATAAATGTGTAAACAACAACTAATCTCCACTATCCAATTTAATAATTCAGTACTTTAACTTAATATAATGTTGCGATCAATTGTTGATCGCACCCTTTAGACAAATCAATCATTGTGAAAGTGTAAAAAAAACTAATCTTCAATATCCATTTCAAAAATTCATTACTTTAACTTAATATAATGTTTGCGATTAATTGTCGATCGCACCCTTTAGACATATCTATCAATGTAAATGTGTAAACCACAACTAAAACTCACTATCTAATTCAATCATTCATTACTTTAGCTGAATATAATGTTGCGATCAATTGTCGATCGCACCCTTTAGACATATCAATCACTGTGAATGTGTAAACAACAACTAAAATTCACTATCTAATTCAATAATTCAATACTTTAACTTAATATAATGTTGCGATTAATTGTCCATTGCACCCTTTAGACATATTTATCACTGTAAATGTGTAAACAACTAATCTTTAATATCCAATTCAATAATTCATTATTTTAACTTAATATAATGTTGCGATCAATTGTCGATCGCACCCTTTAGACATATTAATCATTGTGAATGTGTAAAAACTAACTAATCTTCAATATACAATTCAAAAGTTTTTTACTTTAACTTAATATAATGTTTGCGATCAATTGTTGATCGCACCCTTTAGAAATATCTATCACTGTAAATGTGTAAACAAAACTAAAATTCACTATCTAATTCAATAATTCATTACTTTAACATAATATAATGGTTGCGATCAATTGTCGTTCGCACCCTTTAGACATATCAATCACTGTGAATATGTACAAAACAACTAATCTTCAATATCCAATTTATAAATTCATTACTTTAACTTAAGATAATATTGCGATCAATTATCGATCGCGCTTTTAGACATATCAATCATTGTAGATGTGTTAACAAAAACTAATCTTTAATATCCAATTCAATTATTAATTACTTTAACTGAATATAATGTTGCTATCAATTGTCGATTACACCCTTTAGACATATCAATCATTGTAAAAGTGTAAACAACAACTAATCTTCACTATCCAATTCAATAATTCATTACTTTAACTTAATATAATGTTGGCGATCAATTGTCGATCGCACCCTTTAGACATATCTATCACTGTGAATGTGTAAAAAACAACTAATCTCAATATTCAATTCAATAATTCATTACTTTAACTTAATGTAATGTTTGCGAACAATTGTCGATCGCACCCTTTAGACATAGCAATCACTGTGAATGTGTAAACAACAACTAAAATTCACTATCTAATTCAATAATTCATTACTTTAATTTAATATAATTTTTGCAATCAATTTTCGATCGCACCCTTTAGACATATCTATCATTACATTAAACATATGAATAGCTGTAAATGTGTAATAAACAACTAATCTTTAATATCCAATTCAAAAATTCATTACTTTAACTTAATATAATGTTGTCATCAATTGTCGATCGCACCCTTTTTACATATGAATAGCTGTGAATGTGTAAACAACACTTAAACATCAATATCCAATTCAATAATTCATTACTTTAACTTAATATAATGTTGCGATCAATTGTCGATGACACCCTTTTTACATATGAATAGCTCTGAATGTGTAAACAACAACTACACTTCAATATCCAATTCAATTATTCATTACCTTGACCTAATATAATGTTTGCGATCAATTCTCTATTGCACCCTTTAGACATATCTATAACTGTAAATATGTAAACAACAACTAATCCTCACTATCCAATTCAAAAATTCATCACTTAAAGTTAATATAATGTTGCGATCAATTGTCGATCGCACCATTTACACATATCAATCACTGTGAATGTGTAAAAAACAACTAATCTTCAATATCCAATTCAATAATTCATTACTTTAACTTAATATAATGATGCCATCAATTGTCGATCACACCTTTTTTACATATGAATAGCTGTGAATGGGTTAACAACAACTAAACTTCAATATCCAATTCAATTATTCATTACCTTAACTTAATATAATGTTTGCGATCAATTCTCTATCGCACCGTTTAGACATATCTATCACTGTAAATATGTAAACAACAACTAATCTTCACTATCCAATTCAATAATTCATTACTTTAATTTAATATAATGTTGCGATTAATTGTCAATTGCACCCTTTAGACATTATTTTCACTGTAAATGTGTAAACAACAACTAATCTTTAATATCCAATTCAATAATTCATTATTTTAACTTAATATAATGTTGCGATCAATTGTCGATCGCACTCTTTAGACATATTAATCATTGTGAATGTATAAAAAAAAACTAATCTTCAATATTCAATTCAAAAATTCATTACTTTAACTTAATATAATTTCGTTATCAACTGTCGATCGCACCCTTTAGACATTCTTATCATTGTGAATGTGTAAAAACTAACTAATCTTCAATATACAATTTAAAAGTTTTTTACTATAACTTAATATAATGTTTGCGATCAATTGTTGATCGCACCCTTTAGAAATATCTATCACTGTAAATGTGTAAACAAAACTAAAATTCACTATCTAATTCAATAATTCATTACTTTAACATAATATAATGGTTGCGATCAATTGTCGTTCGCACCCTTTAGACATATCAATCACTGTGAATATGTACAAAACAACTAATCTTCAATATCCAATTTATAAATTCATTACTTTAACTTAAGATAATGTTGCGATCAATTATCGATCGCGCTTTTAGACATATCAATCATTGTAGATGTGTTAACAAAAACTAATCTTTAATATCCAATTCAATTATTAATTACTTTAACTTAATATAATGTTGCTATCAATTGTCGATTACACCCTTTAAACATATCAATCACTGTAAATGTGTAAACAACAACTAATCTTCAATATCCAATTCAATAATTCATTACTTTAACTTAATATAATGTTGCAATCAATTGTCGATCGCACTTTTTAGACATATCAATCACAGTGAATGTGTAAAAAATAACTAATCATCAATATCCAACTCAAAAATTCATTACTTTAACTTAATATAATGTTTGAGATCAATATTCGATCTCACCCTTTAGACATATCAATCATTGTAAAAGTGTAAACAACAACTAATCTTCACTATCCAATTCAATAATTCATTACTTTAACTTAATATAATGTTGGCGATCAATTGTCGATCGCACCCTTTAGACATATCTATCACTGTGAATGTGTAAAAAACAACTAATCTCAATATTCAATTCAATAATTCATTACTTTAACTTAATGTAATGTTTGCGAACAATTGTCGATCGCACCCTTTAGACATATCAATCACTGTGAATGTGTAACTAACAACTAAAATTCACTATCTAATTCAATAATTCATTACTTTAATTTAATATAATTTTTGCAATCAATTTTTGATCGCACCCTTTAGACATATCTATCATTCCATTAAACATATGAATAGCTGTAAATGTGTAATAAACAACTAATCTTTAATATCCAATTCAAAAATTCATTACTTTAACTTAATATAATGTTGTCATCAATTGTCGATCGCACCCTTTTTGCATATGAATAGCTGTGAATGTGTAAACAACACTTAAACATCAATATCTAATTCAATAATTTATTACTTTAACTTAATATAATGTTGCGATCAATTGTCGATGACACCCTTTTTACATATGAATAGCTCTGAATGTGTAAACAACAACTAAACTTCAATATCCAATTCAATTATATATTACCTTGACCTAATATAATGTTTGCGATCAATTCTCTATCGCACCCTTTAGACATATCTATAACTGTAAATATGTAAACAACAACTAATCCTGACTATCCAATTCAAAAATTCATCACTTAAAGTTAATATAATGTTGCGATCAATTGTCGATCGCACCATTTACACATATCAATCACTGTGAATGTGTAAAAAACAACTAATCTTCAATATCCAATTCAATAATTCATTACTTTAACTTAATATAATGGTTGCGATCAATTATCGATCGCACCATTTAGACATATCAATCACTGTGAAAGTGTAAATAACAACTAAAATTCACTATCTAATTCAATAATTCATTACTTTAATTTAATATTATGTCTGCGATCAATTGTCGATCTCACCCATTTGACATATCTTACACTATAAATGTGTAAACAACAATTAATTTTCAATAACCAATTCAATAATTTATTCATTTAACTTAATATAATGTTACGATCAATTTTCGATCGCACCCGTTAGACATATCAATAACTGTAAATATGTAAACAACAACTAGTCTTCATTATCCATTTCAAAAATTCATTTCTTTAACTTAAATTAATGTTTGCGATAAATTGTCTATCGCACCATTTAGACATATCAATCACTGTAAATGTGTAAACAACAACCAATCTTCACTATCCAATTCAATAGTTCATTACATTAACTTAATATAATGTTGCGATCAATTGTCGTTCGCACCCTTTACACATATCAATCACTGTGAAGGTGTAAACAACAATTAAACTTCAATATCCAATTCAATAATTTATTACTTTAACTTAATATAATGTTTGGAATCAATTATGGATTGCAGCCTTAAGACATATCAATCATTGTAAATGAGTGAACAACAACTAATCTTCAATATCCAATTCAATAATTCAATTACTTAAACTTAATATAATGTTTGTGATCAATTGTCGATTGCACCCTTTAGACATATCAATAACTGTAAATGTGTAAACAACAACTAATCTTTAATAAACAATTCAAAAATTCATTATTTTAACTTAATATAATGTTTGCGATCAATTATCGATCGCACCCTTTAGATATATCTTTACTATAAATGTGTAAACAACAACTAAAATTCACTATCCAATTAAAAAATTCATTACTTTAGCATAAAAAAATGTTGCGATCAATTGTCGATCACACCCTTTAGACATATCAATCCTTGTAAATGTGTAAATAACAACTAATCTTCACTATCCTTTTCAATAATTCATTACTTTAACTTAATATAATGTTTGCAATCAACTGTCGATCGCACCCTTTAGATATATCTTTCACTGTACATGTGTAAACAACAACTTAAATTCACTATCCAATTCTAAAATTAATTACTATAACTTAATATAACGATTGCGATCAATTGTCGATCGCACCCTTTAGACATATAAATCACTGTAAATGTGTAAACAACAACCAATCTTCACTATCCGATTCAATAATTCATTACTTTAACGTAATATAATGTAGCGAATAATTGTCGTTTGCACCCTTTACACATATCAATCATTTTAAATGAGTAAACAACTAGTCTTCAATATCCAATTCAATAATTCAATTACTTAAACTTAATATAATGTTTGTGATCAATTGTCGATTGCACCCTTTAGACATATCAAAAACTGTAAATGTGTAAACAACAACTAATCTTTAAAAAACAATTCAAAAATTCATTACTTGAACTTAATATAATGTTTGCGATCAATTATCGATCGCACCGTTTAGATATATCATTCACTATAAATGTGTAAACAACAACTAAAATTCACTATCCAATTCAAAAATTCATTACTTTAGCTTAAAAAAATGTTGCGATCAATTGTCGATCACACCCTTTAGACATATCAATCCTTATTAATGTGTAAATAACAACTAATCTTCACTATCCTATTCAATAATTCATTACATTAACTTAATATAATGTTTGCGATCAACTGTTGATTGCACCCTTTAGATATATCTTCCACTGTACATGTGTAAACAACAACTTAAATTCACTATCCAATTTAAAAAATTCATTACTTTAACTTAATATAACGTTTGCGATCAATTGTCGATCGCACCCTTTAGACATATCAATCATTGTAAATGTGTAAACAACAACCAATCTTCACTATCCAATTCAATAATTCATTACTTTAACTTAATATAATGTAACGATCAATTGTCGTTTGCACCCTTTACACATATCAATCACTGTGAATGTGTAAACAACAACTAAACTTCAATATCCAATTCAATAATTCATAACTTTAACTTAATATAATGTTTACGATCAATTGTCGATCGCACCCTTTAGGTATATCTATCACTGTTAATATGTAAACAACAAATAATTTTCAATAACCAATTCAATGATTCATTACTTTAACTTAATATAATGTTGTGATCAATTATAGATCGCACCCTTTAGACATATCAATCATTGTGAATGTGTGAACAAAAACTAATCTTCAATATCCAATTCAAAAATTCATTACTTGAACTTAATATAATGCTTGCGATCAATTGTCGATCGCACCCTTTAGACATATCTATCACTGTAAATGTGTAAACAACAACAACTAATTTTCAATAACTTATTCAGTAATTCATTACTTTAACTTACTATAATGTTGCGATCAATTGTCGATCGCACCTTTTAGACATATCAATCAATGTAAATGTGTAAACAACAACTAAAATTGACTATCTAATTTAATAATTCATTATTTTAACTTAATATAATGCTGCGAGCAATTGTCGATCGCACCTTTTAGACATATCAATCATTGTGAATGTGTAAACAAAAACTAATCTTCAATATCCAATTCAAAAATTCAATACTTTAACTTAATATAATGTTTTCTATCAATTGTCGATCACACACTTTAGACATATCTATAAGTGTAAATGTGTAAACAACAACAATTAATTTTCAATAACTAATTCAATAATTCATTACTTTAACTTAATATAATGTTGCGATCAATTGTTGATCGCACCCTTTAGACATATCAATCACTGTAAATGTGTAAACAACTAAAATTCACTATGTAATTAAATAATTCATTACTTAAACTAAATATAATGTTGCGATCAATTGTCGATCGCACCCTTTAGACATATTAATCACTGTGAATGTGTAAACAAAAACTAATCTTCAATATCCAATTAAAAATATCATTACTTTAACTTAATATAATGTTTGCTATCATTTGTCGATCGCACCATTTAAAAATATCTATAACTGGAAATGTGTAAACAACAACTAAACTTCAATATCCAATTCAATAATTCATTACTTTAACTTAATGTAATGTTTGCGATCAATTGTCGATCGCACCCTCTAGACATATCTGTCACTGTTTATATGTAAACAACAAATAATTTTCAATAACCAATTCAATAATTCATTACTTTAATTTAATATAATGTTGCGATCAATTGTCGATCACACCCTTTAGATATATCAATCATTGTATATGTGTAAACAAAAACTAATCTTCAATATCCAATTCAAAAATTCATTACTTTAACTTAATATAATGTTTGCGATCAACTGTCGATCGCACCCTTTAGATATATCTTTCACTGTAAATCTATAAACAACAACTAAACTTCACTATCTAATTCAATAATTCAATACTTTAACTTAATATAATGTTGCGATCAATTTTCGATCGTACCCATTAGACATATCAATAATTGTAAATGTATAAACAAAAATTAATCTTCAATATCCAATTCCAAAATTCATTACTTTAACTTAATATAGTGTTTGCGATCAATTATGGATCACACCCTTTAGACATATCTATCACTGTAAATGTGCAAACAACAACTAAACTTTAATATCCAATTCAATAATTCATTACTTTAACTTAATATAATGTTGCGATCAATTGTCGATTCGACCCTTTAGACATATTAATCATTGTAAATGTGTAAACAAAAACTAATCGTCAATATCAAATTCAAAAATTCATTACTTTTACTTAATATAATGTTTGCGATCAATTATCGATCGCACCTTTTAGACATATCTATCACTTTAAATGTGTAAATAACAACTAAACTTAAATATCCAATTCAATAATTCGTTACTTTAACTTAATATAATGTTGCGATCAATTGTCGATTGCACCCTTTAGATATATCAATCACTGTAAATGTGTAAAATACAACTAATCTTCAATATCCAATTCAGAAATTAATAACTTTAGCTTAATATATTGTCTGTGAGTAATTGTTGATCGCACCCTTTAGACATATTTTCACTGTAAATGTGTAAACAACAATTAAAATTCAATCTCCAATTCAAAAATTCATTACTTTAACTTAATATAGTGTTTGCGATCAATTGTCGATCGCACTCTTTAGACATATCTATTACAATAAATGTGTAAACAACAAATAAACTTCAATATCCAATTCAAATATTCAATTACTTTAACTTATTATAATGTTTGTGATCATTTGTCGATCGCACCCTTTAGACATATCAATAGCTGTAAATGTGTAAACAACAACTAATCTTCAATATCCTGTTCAAAAATTCATTACTTTAACTTAATGTAATGTTTGCGATTAATTGTCGATCGCACCCTTTAGATATATCTTTCACTATAAATGTGTAAACAACAACTAACATTCACTATCCCATTCAAAAACTCATTACTTTAACTAAATATAATATTTGCGATCAATTGTCAATCGCACCCTTTACTTATATCAATCACTGTAAATGTGTAAACAACAACTAAACTTCAATATCAAATTCAATAATTCATTACTTTAACTTAATATAATCTTGCGATCAATTGTCGATCGCACCCTTTAGACATATCAATCACTGTAAATGTGTAAACAACAACTAAAATTCACTATCTAATTCAATAATTCATTACTTTTACTTAATATAATGTTGCGATCGATTGTCGATCGCACCCTTTAGACATATCAATCATTGTGAATGTGTAAACAAAAACTAATCGTCAATATCAAATTCAAAAATTCATTACTTTTACTTAATATAATGTTTGCGATCAATTATCGATCGCACCGTTTAGACATATCTATCACTGTAAATGTGTAAACAACAACTAAACTTCAATATCCAATTCAATAATTCATTACTTTAACTTAAAATAATATTGCGATCAACTGTCGATCGCACCCTTTATACATATCAATCACTGTAAATGTGTAAAATACAACTAATCTTCAATATCCCTTTCAGAAATTCATAACTTTAGCTTAATATATTGTTTGCGATTAATTGTTGATCGCAACCTTTAGATATATCTTTCACTGTAAATGTGTAAACAATAATTAAAATTCACTCTCCAATTCAAAAATTCATTACTTTAACTTAATATAGTGTTTGCGATCAATTGTCGATCGCACTCTTTAGACATATCTATTACAATAAATGTGTAAACAACAAATAAACTTCAATATCCAATTCAAAAGTTCAATTACTTTAACTTAATATAATGTTTGTTATCATTTGTCGATCGCACCCTTTAGACATATCAATAACTGTAAATGTGTAAACAACAACTAATCTTCAATATCCTGTTCAAAAATTCATTACTTTAACTTAATATAATGTTTGCGATCAATTGTTGATCGCACCCTTTAGATATATCTTTCACTATAAATGTGTAAACAACTAACATTCACTATCCAATTCAAAAATTCATTACTTTAACTTAATATAATGTTTGCGATCAATTGTCAATCGCACCCTTTACTCATATCTATCACTGTAAATGTGTAAACAACAACTTAACTTCAATATCAAATTCAATAATTCATTACTTTAACTTAATATAATGTTGTGATCAATTGTCGATTGCACCCTTTAGACATATCAATCACTTTAAATGTGTAAACAACAACTAAAATTCACTATCTAATTCAATAATTCATTACTTTTCCTTAATATAATGTTGCGATCGATTGTCGATCGCACTCTTTAGACATATCAGTCATTGTGAATGTGTAAACAAAAACTAATCTTTAATATCCAATTCAAAAATTCATTACTTTAACTTAATATAATGTTTGCGATCAATTGTAAATCGCACACTTTATGTAACACCCGAACCCCCGCCCCGACGGAAAGGGAACGCAGAGACCGGATGTCACATGCGGAAGATGAATAACGGAACATACAAATCACATTCAAAGACAGATCATATTCAAATCCGAAAGACAGTTCTTATAAATCCAATTTCAAATAGTTCGAGACAAATTCAAAACTAAATTGTAGTTGAACTACAAGTTCTAATGAAAGACAATTACATAAAAAATATCCCAAGTGTACTTAATCTGTAAACAAATCCAAAACATGTGCAGCGGTTCGAAATACAGTAATAAATCCAGCAAAAATAAATTGACATGAAATTCAAATCTGAAGAGGATGCTTTGTGAATGCTCGATGCTAGTGATATCCTACTATCCCTCCTGACTGTCTGAACTCAGCAATTCCATTCCCAAAAAGGGGCTCAAAACATACAAAATAAAAATAGAAACAACGAAGGGTCAGACTATCGATGTGTGGTTAGTAAGTCAATGCCCAACAAACACATACAGATGCGTCTTATTAACATAATAGTATGTCATACACAAATGCAAGTTAGTTAACAACCAATGGGGTACAAACAAAGGCAAACAAGTTGATTAACAAATCAAGTTATCCCAAAATTAATCCCCTTTAAGTGATCTAGGATAAATGATTACAGATTATTACAATTACCGACTGAAAAAAGCTTTACAGTTATCAAATTATTTTCAGAAGGAAGACCGTAACCGAATAGTAGTTCGGTAAACAGTCCGGTAGTTTATACGGTCAGAGAGCATTACCGGACTTACCGAATTGTAATTTGGTAGGCATTCCGGTAAGCTATTCGGTCAGAGAGCATACTAGACTTACCGAATTGTAGCTCGGTAAACATTCCAGTAAGCTATTCGGTCAGAGAGTAATTATACGAATCCAAGGAAAATTTAAATGACAATTTGGTTTCTATTCCGGTATGAAGCTCGGTCAGAGAGTTTCAATTCTCTCAGACATGCTGAATTGTAATTCGGTACCTAGCTCGGTGAAGAGTTCGATCAGAGAGGTTGAACAGTCCTCAGAGGTTCATACCGAACTACAGTTCGGTAACCTATTCGGTAAGTAATTCGTCCGGAGAGTGAATCTAATGATCTCCAGTCTGACCGAATTGTATTTCGGTAACCAGCTCGGTAAGGAGTTCGTCTAGAGACCGTCCTAGTTGGGTCTAATCCAAGCACTTACAGCCTATTAGTAGTCACAATAAACACTACCCAGTGTTAGAACCCAAAAGAAAACAACTATCAGCAGCCAGAAACAAACCACAACATATCTAACACATAACCAGAAGTAGAAATACATCCTTATCACAGAGTTCAGATTACTCAAATTAATTAGGTGTTTAACTTACAAGGCCTGTCCTTAGTCTAATAACAAAATCGGGAACAAAAGAGACAGATAGGGTTAAACCCTTGGAGATGGATCAAAGATCCCGGAGATGATACCGTCGCATCAAAAAATGAGCCAAGCTCCAGAGATGATGTCGTCGCATCCAGAAAATTGTTGGCAATCAAGGCCATATACGCTTTCGCGCATCGATGTATACATCTAGTTTTCCTAACAGCATGCTGGTCTTATCGTATTAACCTTAAGACAGGACTTTAGCAAATTACAAAATTCAGTTTGCAGATTACGGATAGATAGCAGACAGCAATATACAAACAAATTACAAAATTCACTTGTCCAATATGTACAAATAAAATGGCAGCAATATACCCAAGCAGTTTATATCAAGTGCAGCAATTTAAGCTAATCAATCACAGAATTTCAGCTTATTTTAATTTAACCAATTCACAAACAATCAACAGACAATGGCAATCAATAATGAGGGCATAAACACGGCTACTAACCTGATTCGCTAATCCAAAATACCACCGAAATTACTCCGGTTGATGATCCCCAACTCGGTCTACACGAAACCAAGAGTAACTCATAAGTCCCCAATTCGCAAAAGTTAGGGTTTATGTCCAAGAACAATCCAAATCAATTAAAACTCAATAAAACCTAATTTACGAAATCAACATCAAGGGTTTCAAAACCCAACCCATGAAGATTTTAAATCCCAAACCGATTTTTTTTTTAATCAAACTTAAAATCAACAAATCCTAATATGAACAAAATCCCTAAATCAATTAATGTGATTTAAAACAAAAGAGTTGTAGCAATCATTACCTATATGAAGAAATCGAGGTCAAAACCAAATCCCAAGCGAAAACCACATAAGAAGTTTAGAAATATGTGATGGGTGTGTGTGTTATTGATTTGAGAAAAAAGATGAATACGTAAAAGTGAGTCTTTCTAGGTTTTGTAAATAATGAATCAAAAAGCTATTCTATTCAATATATATATGGGTGGCAATAATCGCCATAAACCCACATGTTTTTATATCAATTAAAAATAACCCCATTTAAGAATTATTTGAAAAATCATCTTAAATATTAAATTATTTTCAAAACCAACCCAAAAGTCAGCTAAGTCAAATAATTTGGTCAAACAGGAAAAGTCAACATAATTCAAAAATACCAATTTTACCCTTATAACGAAAATAAATAAAAATTAAGCAAAATTTCAAAATTAAGCAGACGAATAGCCCCAGATTACGAACGTGACACTTAAGACATATCTATCACTGAAAATGTATAAACAACTACAATTAATTTTCAAAAACTAATTCGATAATTCATTACTTTAACTTAATATAATGTTGCGATCAATTGTCGATCGCACTCTTTAGACATATCAATCACTGTGAATGTGTCATAAACAACTAATATTCAATATCCAATTAAATAATGCATTACTTTAACTTAATATAATGTTTGCGATCAATTCTTCATCGTACCATTTAGACATATCTATCGCTGTAAATGTGTAAACAACAACTAAACTTCACTATCCAATTCAATAATTCATTACTTTAACTTAATATAGAGTTGCGGTCAATTGTCGATAGCACCCTTTAGACATATCAATCACTGTAAATGTGTAAACAACGACTAATCTTCAATATCCGTTTCAAAACTTCATAACTTTAACATAATATAATGTTGCGATCAATTGTCGATCGCACCCTTTAGACATATCAATCACTATGAATGTGTAAAAAATAACCATTCTTCAATATCCAATTCAAAAATTCATTACTTTAACTTAATATAATGTTTGCTATCAATTCTCGATTGCACCGTTTAGACATATCTATCACTATAAATGTGTAAACAGCAACAAATCTTCACTATCCAATTGAATAATTCATTACTTTAACTTAATATAATGTTGCGATCAATTATTGATCGCACCCTTTAGACATATCAATCACTGTGAATGTGTAAACAAAAACTAATCTTCAATATCCAATTCAAAAGTTCATTACTTTATCTAAATATAATGTTGCGATCGATTGTCGATCGCACCCTTTAGACATATCTATCACTGTAAATGTGTAAACAATAACTAATCTTCACTATCCAATTCAATAATTCATTACTTTAACTTAGTGTAATGTTGCGATCGATTATCGTTCGCACCCTTTATACATATCAATCACTGTGAATGTGTAAACAACAACAAAACTTCAATATCCAATTCAGTAATTCATTACTTTAGCTTAATATAACTTATGCGATCAATTGTCGATCGCACCCTTTAGACATATCTATCACTGTTAATATTTAAACAACAAATAGTTTTCAATAACCAATTCAATAATTCATTACTTTAACTTAATATAATGTTGTGATCCATTGTGGATCGCACCCTTTAGACATATCAATCATTGTAAATGTGTTAACAACAACTAATCTTCACTATCCAATTCAATAATTCATTACTTTAACTTAATATAATATTTGCGATCAACTATCGATCACACCCTTTAGATATATCTTTCACTTTAAATGCGTAAAAAATAACTAAAATTCATTATTCAATTCAAAAATTCATTACTTTAACTTAATATAATGTTTTCGATCAATCGTCAATCGCACCCTTTAGACATATTAATCACTGTAAATGTGTAAACAACAACTAATCTTCAATATCCAATTCAATTATTCATTACTTTAACTTAATATAATGTTGCGATCAATTTTCGTTCGCACCCTTTACACATATCAATCACTTTGAATGTGTAAACAACAACTAAACTTCAATATCCAATTCAATAATTCATTACTTTAACTGAATATAATGTTTGCAATCAATTATGGATCGCACCATTTAGACATATCAATCATTGTAAATGTGTAAACAACAACTAATCTACAATATCCAATTCAAAATTTCAGTTACTTTAACTTAATATAATGTTTATGATCAATTGTCGATCGCACCCTTTAGACATGTCAATAACTGTAAATGTGTAACAACTAATCTTCAATATCTAATTTAAAAATTCAATTACTTTAACTTAATATAATTTCGTGATCAATTGTTGATCGCACCTTGTAGACATATCAATAACTGTAAATGTGTAATCAACAAGTAATCTTCAATATCCAATTAAAAAATTCATTACTTTAACTTAATATAATGTTGCGATTAATTGTCGTTCGCACTTTTTACATATCAATCACTGTGAATGTGTAAACAACAACAAAATTTCAATATTCAATTCAATAATTCATTACTTTTACTTAATATAATGTATGCGATCAATTGTCGATCGCACCCTTTAGACATATCTATCACTGTTAATATATGTAAACAACAAATCATTTTATATAACCAATTCAATAATTCATTACTTTAACTTAAAATAATGTTGCGATCAATTGTCGATCGCACCCTTAAGACATATCAATCATTGTAAATGTGTAAACAAAAACTAATCTTTAATATCCAATTCAAAAATTCATTACTTTAACTTAATATATTGTTTGCGATCAACTGTCGATCGCACCCTTTAGATATATCTTTCACTATAACTGTGTAAACAACAACTGAACTTCATTATCTAATTCAATAATTCATTACTTTAACTTTATATAATGTTTGCGATCAATTGTCGATCGCACCCTTAGATATATCTTTCACTGTAAATGTGTAAACAAAAACTAATCTTGAATATCCAATTCAAAAATTCAATTACATTAACTTAATATAATGTTTGTGATCAATTATCGATCGCACCCTTTAGACATATCAATAATTGTAAATGTGTAAACAACAACTAATCTTCAATATCCAATTAAAAAATTCTTTACTTTAACATAATATAATCGCACCCTTTAGATATATCTTTCACTATAAATGTGTAACCAACAACTAAAATTCACTATCCAATTCAATAATTCATTACTTTAACTTAATATAATGTTTGCAATCAATTGTCGATCGCACCCTTTAGACATATCTATTACTGTAAATGTGTAAACAACAACTAATTTTCAATAACCAATTCAATAATTCATTACTTAGACTTAATATAATGTTGCGATCATTTGTTGATCACACCCTCTAAACATATCTATCAAGGTAAATGTGTAAACAACAATTAATCTTCAATAACCAATTCAATAATTCAATACTTTAACTGAATATAATGTTGCGATCAATTGTCGATCGCACCATTTAGACATATCAATTATTGTAAATGTGTAAACAACAATTAATTTTCAATAACCAATTCAGTAATTCATTACTTTAACTAAATATAATGTTGCGATCCAATATCGATTGCACCCTTTCGACATATCTATCAAGGTAAATGTGTAAACAACAATTTATCTTCAATAACCAATTCAATAGTTCATTACTATAACTTAATATAATGTTGCGATCAATTGTCGATCGCACCCGTTAGACATATCAATCATTGTAAAAGTGTAAACAACAATTAATTTTCAATAATCAATTCATAAATTCTTTACTTTAACTAAATATAATGTTGCGATACATTGTCGATCGCACCATTTAGACATATCAATAACTGTATGTTTAAACAATTAATTTTCAATAACCAATTCAATAATTTATTAATTTAACTAAATATAATGTCGCGATCAATTGTCGATCGCCTCTTTTAGACATATCAATCAATATAAATGTGTAAACAACAATTAATTTTCAATAACCAATTCAATAATTCATTACTTTGACTAAATAAAGGTTGCGATGAATTGTCTATCGCATCATTTACACTTATCAATCACTATAAATGAGTAAACAACAATTATTCTTCAATAACCAATTCAATATTCATTACTTTTATTTATCGTAATGTAGTTGTCAATTGTAGATCGCATTCTTTAGACATATCAATTAGTGTAAATGTGTAAACAACAACTAATTTTCAATAACCAATTCATTAAAACATTACTTTGACTGAATATAATATTGCAATCAATTTTCGATCGCACCCTTTAGACATATCTATCAAGAAAATTTTGTTAACAACAATTAATCTTCACTAACCAATTCAATAATTTATTACTTTAACTAAATATAATGCTTAGATCAATTGTCGATCGCACCCTTTAGACATATCAATCACTATAAATGTGTAAACAACAATTAATGTTTAACAACCAATCCAATAATTCATTATTTTGACTTAATATAATATTGCGATCATTTGTCGATCACACCCTTTACACATATCAATCACTGTAAATGTGTAAAAAATAACTTATCTTCAATAACAAATTCAATTCATTACTTTAACTTATCATAATGTTGCGATCAATTGTCGATCGCACCCTTTAGACATGTCTATAAAGGTAAATGTGTAAACAACAATTAATCTTCAATAACCAATTAAATAATTCATTACTTTAACTTAATATAATGTTGCGATCAATTTTCAATCGTACCCTCTAGACATATCAATCATTGTAAATGTGTAAACAACAACTAATTTTCAATAACCAATTCTATAATTCATTACTTTGACTTAATATGATGTTGCGATCAATTGTCGATCGCACCCTTTACACACATCAATCACTGTAAATGTTTAAATAACGATTAATCTTCAATAATCAATTCAATAATTCATTACTTTAACTTATACAATGTTGCGATCAATTGTCGATCGCACCCTTTAGACATATCACTCACTGTAAATGTGTAAACAACAACTTATCTTCTATACCCAATTCAATTATTCATTACTTTAACTTAACGTAAAGTTGCAATCGATTGTCGATCGCACCCTTTACACATATCTATTAAGGTAAATGTGCAAATAACAATTAATCTATAATAACCAATTCAATAATTCATTACTTTAACTTAATATGTTGTGATCAATTGTCGATCACACCCTTTAGACTAATCACTCAAAATGTAAACAACAACTAATTTTCAATAACCAAATGAATAATTAATTACTTTAACTTAATATAATGTTGCGATCAATTGTCGATCGCACCCTTTACACATATCAATCACTGTAAATAAGTAAACAATAACTTATCTTCAATAACAAATTCAATAATTCATTACTTTAACTTATCGAAATGTTGCGATCAGTTGTAGATTGGACTTTTTAGACATATCTATCAACGTAAATGGGTAAACAACAATTAATATTCAATAACCAATTCTATTACCTTAACTTTTCGTAATGTTACGATCAATTGTCGATCGAACCCTTTAGACGCATCAATCACGGTAAATGTGTAAACAACAACTACTTTTCAATAAACAATTCAATAATTCATTACTTTAACTTAATATAATGTTGCGATCAATAGTCGATCGCACCCTTTAGATATATCAATCACTGTAAATGTGCAAACAACAATTAATTTTCAATAACCCATTCAATAATTCATTACTTTAACTAAATATAATGTTGCGATCAATTGTCAATCGGTCCCTTTAGACATATCCATCACTGTAAATGTTAAAATAACAATTATTTTTCAATAACCAATTCAATATTTTATTACTTTAACTTAATATATTGTTGTGATCAATTGTCGATCGCACCTTTTAGACATATCAATCACTGTTAATGTGTAAACAACAATTAATTTTCAATATCCACTTAAATAATTCATTACTTTAACTTAATATAATGTTGCGATCAATTGTAGATCGCACCCTTTCGACATATAAATCAATGTAAATTTGTAAACAACAACTAGTCTTCAATAATTAATACAATAATTCATTACTTTTACTCAACGTAATGTTACGATCAATTGTCGTTCGCACCCTTTAGACATATCTATTAAGGTAAATGTGTAAATAACAATTAATCTACAATAACCAATTCAATAATTGATTACTTTAACTTAATATAATGTTGCGACCAATTGTCGATCGCACCCTTTAGACATATCAATCACTGTAAATGTGTAAATAACAACAAATTTTCAATAACCAATTTAATAATTCATTACTTTTACTTAACATAATGTTGCGATCATTTGTCGATTGCACCCTTTAGACATATCTATCACTGTAAATATGTAAACAACAATTAATTTTCTATAACCAATTCAATAATTCATTAGTTTTACTTAATACAATGTTGCGATCAATTGTCGATCGCACCCTTTAGACATATCAATCATTGTAATTGTGTAAACAACAATTGATTTTCAATAACCAATTCAATAATATTAATTTAACTTATCGTAATGTTGCGATCAAATGTCGATCGCACCCTTTAGACATATCAGTCACTGTAAATGTTTAAACACCAATTACTTTTTAATAACCAATTCAATAATTCATTACTTTAACTAAATATAATGTTGAGATCAATTGTCGATCACACCCTTTAGACATATCAATAACTTTAAATGTGTAAACAACAATTAATTTTCAATAACCAATATAATTCATTACTTTAACTCAATATAATGTTGTGATCAATAGTCGATCGCACCGTTTAGATATATCAATCACTGTAAATGTTTAAACAACAATTAATTTTCAATAACGAATTCAATAATTCGTTACTTAAACATAATATAATATTGCGATCAATTGTCGATCGCACCATTTATCCATATCAATTACTATACATAAGTAAGCAAAAATTAATTTTCATTAACCAATTCAATAATTCATTACTTTAACTTAACGTAATGTTGCAATCAATTGTCGATCACTCCATTTGGACATATCTATCACTATAAATGTGTAAACAATAATTAATCTTCAATTACCAATTAAATTATTCAGTAGTTTAACTTAACGTAATATTGCGATCAATTGTCGGTCACACCCTTTTAGTCATATCAATTACTGTAAATGTGTAAACAACAACTAATTTTCAATAACCAATTCAATAATTCATTACTATGACTTAATATAATGTTGCGATCAATTGTTGATCGCACCCTTTACACATATCAATCACGGTAAATGTGTAAAAACAACTTATCTTCAATAACCATGTCAATAATTCATTACTTTAACTTATCGTTATGTTGCGATCGATTGTCGATCACACCCTTTAAAGATATCTATCACCGTAAATGTGTAAATAACAATTAATCTTCAACAACCAATTCAATAATTCATTACGTTAACTTAATACAATGTTGCGATCAATTGTGGATCGCACACTTTAGACTTATCAATAACTCTAAATGTGTAAACAACAACTTATTTTCAATAACCAATTCAATAATTCATTACTTTAACTTAATATAATGTTGCGATCAATTTTTGATCGCACCCTTTACACATATCAATCACTGTAAATGAGTAAACAAAAATTAATTTTCAACAACTAATTCAATAATTCATTACATTAACTTAATATAATGTTGCAATCAATTGTCGATCGCACCCTTTAGACATTTCAATCATTGTAAATGTGTAAACAATAATTAATCTTCAATAACCAATTCAATATATCATTACTTTAATTTAACGTAATGTTGCGATCAATAGTCGATCGCACCCTTTAGACATATTAATCACTGTGAATGTGTAAACAACAAATAGTTTTCAATAACAATTCAATAATTCATTACTTTGACTTAATATAATGTTGCGATCAATTGTCCATCGCACCCTTTACACATATCAATCACTGTAAATGTGTAAACAACAACTTATCTTCAATAACCAATTCAATAAATCATTACTTTAACTTAATATAATATTGCGATCAATTGTCGATTGCACCCTTCAGACATATGAATCACTGTAAATGTGTAAACAACAACTAATCTCCAATACCCAATTCAATATTTCATTACATTAACTTAACGTTATGTTGCGATCAAATACCGATCTCACCCTTGACACATATCAATCACTGTAATTGTGTAAACAAAAACTTATCTTCAATAATGCATTACTTAATGTAATACTGCGATCAATTGTCGATCGCACCTTTTAGACATATTAATCACTGTAAATGTATAAAAAACAATTAATTTTCAATGACAATTCAATAATTCATTACTTAAACTTAATATAATATTGCAATCAATTTCCAACGCAACATTTTGACATATCTATCACTATAAATGTTTAAACAACTACTAATCTTCAATAACCAATTCTATAAATCATTACTTTGACTTAATATAATGTTGCGATCAATTGTCGATCGAACCCTTTAGACATATCAATCACTATGACTGTGTATACAATAACTAATCTGCAAAAACCAATTCAATAATTCATTACTTTGACTTAAAGTAATGTTGCGATCGATTATCGATCGCACCTTTTAGACATATCTATCAAGAAAAATCTGTTAACAACAACTTATTTTCACGGTAAATGTTTAAACAACAATTAATTTTCAATAACCAATTCAATAATTGATTACTTTAACTTAACGTAATGTTGCGATCAATTTTCGATCGTACCCTTTAGACATATCAATCACTATAAATATTTAAACAACAATTAATTTGCAATAACCAATTCAATAATTCATTACTTTAACTTAATCTAATGTTGCGATCGATTGTTGATCGCACCCTTTAGATAGATCAATCACTGTAAATGTGTAAACAACAACTAATCTTCAATAACCAATTCAATAATTCATTACTTAAACTTAACATAATGTTGTGATCAATTGTCGATCGCACCCTTTAGACATATCAATCACAGTAAATGTATAAACAACAACTAGTCTTCAATAACCAATTGAAAAATTCTTTACTTTAACTTAATGTAAATGTTGCGATCAATTGTCCATCGCAACCATTAGACATATCAATCACTATAAATGTTTAAACAACAATTAATATTCAATAACCAATTCAATAATTCATTACTTTAACTTAATACAATGATGCGATCGATTGTCGATCGCACGCTTTAGACATATCTATCACTGTAAATGTTTAAACAACAATTAATTTTAAATACCCAATTGAATAATTCATTACTTTAACTTAATATAATATTGCGATCAATTGTCGATCGCACCCTTCAGACATATGAATCACTGTAAATGTTAAACAACAACTAATCTCCAATACCCAATTCAATAATTCATTAATTTAACTTTACGCCATGTTGCGATTAATTACCGATCGCACCCTTGACACATATCAATCACTGTAATTGTGTAACAAAAACTTATCTTCAATAACCAATTCAATAATTCATTACTTCAACTTAACCTAATGTTGCGATCAATTGTCGATCGCACCCTTTAGACATATCAATCACTGTAAATGTGTAAAAAACAATTAATTTTCAATAACCAATTCAATAATTCATTACTTAAACTTAACTTAATGTTGAGATCTATTGTCGATCGCACCCTTTAGACATATCAATCACTTTAAAAGTGTAAACAACAACTAATCTACAATAACCAATTCAATAATTCATTACTTTAACTAAATCTAATGTTGCAATCAATAGTCGATCGCACCCTTTAGACATATTAATCACTGTGAATGTGTAAACAACAAATAGTTTTCAATAACAATTCAATAATTCATTACTTTGACTTAATATAATGTTGCGATCAATTGTCCATCGCACCCTTTACACATATCAATCACTGTAAATGTGTAAACAACAACTTATCTTCAATAACCAATTCAATAATTCATTACTTTAACTTAGCATAATGTTTCGATCAATTGTCGATCCTACCCTTTAGAAATATTTATCAAGAAAAATGTGTTTACAACAATTAATCTTTAATAACCAATTCAATAATTCATTACTTTAACATAATATAATTTTGAAATCAATTATCGATCACACCCTTTAGACATATCAATCGTTGTAAATTTGTAAACAACAACTAATTTTCAATAACCAATTCAATAATTCATTACTTTAACTTAATATAATGTTGTGATCAATTGTCGATCGCACCATTTAGACATATCAATCACTGTAAATGTATAAACAACAATTTATTTTCAATATCAAATTCAATAATTCATTACTTTAACTTAATATAATGTTGCGATCAATTATCGATCGCACCCTTTAGACATATTAATCATTGTAAATGTTTAAACAACAATTAATTTTCAATAACAAATTCAATAATTCATTACTTTAACTTAATATAGTTTTGCGATCAATTGTCGATTGCACCCTTTAGACATGTCACTAAATGTAAATGTGTAAGCAACAACTAATCTTCAATAACTTATTCAATAATTCATTACTTTAACTTAACGTTATGTTGCGATCAATTGTCGATCGCACCCTTTAAACATATCAATCACTGTAAATGTGTAATCAATAACTAGTCTTCAATAACCAGTTAAATAACTCATTAGTTTAACTTAACGGAATGATGCGATCAACTGTCGGTCACACATTTTAGACATATCAATCACTATAAATGTGTATATAACAACTAATTTTCAATAACCAATTCTATATATCATTACTTTGACTTAATATAATGTTGCGATCAATTGTCGATCGAACCCTTTACACAAATCAATCACTGTAAATGTGTAAACAACAACTTATCTTCAATAATTCATTACTTTAAATTATCGTTATGTTACGATCAATTGTCGATCGCACCTTTTAAAGATAACTTTCAAGGTAAATGTGTAAACAACAATTAATCTTCAACATCATTTCAATAATTCATTACTCTACCTTAATATAATGTTGCGATCAATTGTCGATCGCATACTTTAGACATATCAATCACTGTAGATGTGTAAACAACAATTAATTTTCAATAACCAATTCAATAATTCATTACTTTAACTAAATATAATGTTGCGATCAATTGTCGATCGCACCCTTTAGACATATCAATCGAAGTAAATGTTTAAACAACAATTAATTTTCAATAACCAATTCAATAATTCATTACTTTAACTTAATATAATGTTGCGATCAATTGTCGATCGCACCCTTTAGACATATCAATCACTGTAAATGTTTAAACAACAATTAATTTTCAATAACGAATTCAATAATTCATTACTTTAACTTAATATAATTTTGCGATCAATTGTCGATCGCACCCTTTAGACATATCAATCATTGTAAATGTGTAAACAACAACTATTTTTCAATAACCAATTCAATAATTCATTACTTTAACTTAATATATTGTTGCGATCAGTTGTCGATCGCACCCTTTAGACATATCAATCACTGTAAATGAATAAACAACAATTAATTTCTGATAACAAATTCAATAATTCATTACTTTAACTTAAAATAATTTTGCAATCAAGTGTCGATCGCACCCTTTAGACATATCACACTGTAAATGTGTAAACAACAACGAATCTTCAATAACCAATTTAATAATTCATTACTTTTACTTAACGTAATGTTGCGATCAATTGTCGATCACACCCTTTAGACACATCAATCACTGTAAATGTGTAAACAACAACTAATCTACAATAACAATTTCAATAAGTCATTACTTTATCTAAATATAATGTTGCGATCAATTGTCGATCACACCCTTTAGACATATTATTCACTGTAAATGTGTAAAACACAATTAGTTTTCAATAAACAATTAAGTAATTCATTACTTAGACATAATATAATGTTGCGATCAATTGTCGATCGCACCCTTTACACATATCAATCACTGTAAATGTGTAAACAACAACTTATCTTCAATAACCAATTCAATTATTCATTACTTTAACTTAACATAATGTTGCGATCAATTGTCGATCGCACCATTTAGTAATAATATCTATCAAGAAAAATGTGTTAACAATAATTAGTCATTAATAACTAATTGAATAATTCATTACTTTAACTTAATATAAATTTGCCATCAATTATCGATCGCACCCTTTAGACATATAAATCGTTGTAAATGTGTAAACAACAACTAATTTTCAATAACCAATTCAATAATTCATTACTTTCACTTAATAAAATGTTGTGATCAATTGGTGATCGCACCCTTTAGATATTTCAATCACCGTAAATGTTTAAACAACAATTAATTTTCAATAACAAATTAAATAATTCATTACTTTAACTTAATATAGTTTTGCGATCAATTATGGATCGCACTCTTTACACATATCACTCACTGTAAATGTCTAAACAACAACTAATCTTCCATAACCAATTCAATAATTCATTACTTTAACTTAACGTTAGGTTGCGATCAATTGTCGATCGCATTATTTAGACATATCAATCACTTTAAATGTGTAAACAACAACTAATCTTAAATAACCAATTCAATAATTCATTACATTAACTAAATATAATGTTGCGATTAATTGTCGATAGCACCCTTTAGACATATGAATCACTGTAAATGTATAAACAACAATTAGTTTTCATTAACCAATTCAATAGTTGATTACTTTGACTTAATATAATGTTGCGATCAATATCGATCGCACCCTTTACACATATTAATCACCGTAAAAGTGTAAACAACAACTTATCTTCAATAACCAATTCAATAATTCATTACTTTAACTTAACAAAATGTTCCGATCAGTTGTCGATCGCAACCTTTAGACATATCTATCAAGAAAAATGTGTTAACAAAAATTAATCTTTAATAACCAATTCAATAATTCATTACTTTAACTTAATATAATGTTGCAATCAATTATCGGTCGAACCTTTTAGACATATAAATAACTTTAAATTTGTAAACAACAATTAATTTTCAATAACCAATTTAATAATTCATTACTTTGACTGAATATAATGTTGCGATCAATTATCAATAGCACCCTTTACACATATCGTTCACTGTAAATGAGTAAACAATATTTAGTTTTCAATAACCAATTCAATAATTCATTACTATAACTTAATACAATGTTGCATCAATTGTCGATTGCACACTTTAGACATATCAATCACTGTAAATGCGTAAAAAAAAAACTAATCTCAATATCCAATTCAATAATTCATTACTTTAACTTAAGATAATGTTTGCAATTAATTGTAGATCGCACCCTTTGGACATATCAATCACTGTAAATGTGTAAAAAACAACTAAAATCATTATCCAATTCAATATTTTATTACTTTAACTTAATATAATGTTTGCGATTAATTGTCGATAGCACCCTTTAGACATATTAATCACTGTGAATGTGTAAACAACAACTAAAATTCACTATCTAATTCAATAATTCATTACTTTAACTTAATATAATGTTGCGATCAATTGTCAATCGCACCCTTTACACATATAAATCACTGAGAATGTGTAAACAACAACTAATCTCAATATCCAATTCAATAATTCATTACTTTAACTTAATATAATATTTGCGTTCAATTGTCGATTCCACCCTTTAGACATATCTATCACTGTAAATGTGTAAACAACTAAAATTGAATATCTAATTCAATAATTCATTACTTTAACTTAATATAATGTTGCGATGAATTGTCGATCGCACACTTTAGACATATCAATCACTGTGAATGTGTAAACAACAACTAAAATTCACCATCAAATTCAATAATTTAATAATTTAACTTAATATAATGTTGCGATCAAGATCGCACCCTTTACACATATCAATCACTGTAAATGTTTCAACAACAACTAATCTCAATATCCAATTCAATAATTCACTACTTTAACTTAATATAATGTTTGTGATCAATTGCCAATCGCACCCTTTAGACATATCTATCACTTTAAATGTGTAAACAACAACTAAAATTGAATATATAATTCAATAATTCATTACTTTAACTTAATATAATGTTGCGATCAATTGCCAATAGCATACTTTAGACATATCAATCACTGTAAATGTGTAAACAAAAACTAAAATTCACTATATAATTCAATAATTCTTTACTTTAACTTAATATAATGTTGCGATCAATTGGCGATCGCACCCTTTACACATATAAATAACTATGAATGTGTAAACAACAACTAATCTCAATATCCAATTCAATAATTTATTACTTAAACTTAAATAATGTTTGCGATCAATTGTCGATCGCACCCTTTAGACATATCTATCACTGTAAATGTGTAAACAACAACTAAAATTCACTTTCTTATTCAATAATTCATTAATTTAACTTAATATAATATTGCGATCAATTGTCGATCGCACCCTTTAGAAATATCAATAACTGTGAATGTGTAAACAACAACTAACATTCACTATCTAATTCAATAATTCATTACTTAAACTTAATATAATATTGCGATCAGTTGTCGATCGCACACTTTATACATATAAATCACTGTGAATGTGTAAACAACAACTAATCTCAATATCCAATTCAATAATTCATTACTTTAACTTAATATAATGTTGCGATCAATTATCGATAGCACCCTTTAGACATATCAATCATTGTAAATGTGTAAACAACAACCAAAATTCACAATCTAATTAAATAATTAACTACTGTAACTTAATATAATGTTGCGATCAATTGTCGATCGCACCATTTACACATATCAATCACTGTGAATGTGTAAACAACAACTAATCTCAATACTTAATTCAATAATTCATTACTTTAACTTAATATAATGTTTGCGATCAATTGCCGATCAGACCCTTTAGACATATCTATCACTTTAAATGTGTAATCAACAACTAAAATTCACTATATAATTCAATAATTCAATACTTTAACATAATATATTGTTGTGATCCATTACCGATCGCACACTTTAGACATATCAATCACTGTAACTGTGTAAACAACAACAAAAATTCACTATCTAATTCAATAATTCATTACTTTAACTTAATATAATGTTGCGATCAATTGTCGATCGCACCCTTTACACATATAAATCACTGTGAATGTGTAAACAACAACAAAAATTCACTATCTAATTCAATAGTTCATTACTTTAACTAAATATAATGTTTCGATCAATTGTCGATCGCACCCTTTACACATATAAATCACTGTGTATGTGTAAACAACAACTAATCTCAATATCCAATTCAATAATTCATTACTTTAACTAAATATAATGTTTGTGATCAATTGTCGATCGCACCCTTTAGACATATCTATCACTGTAAATGTGTATAGAACAACTAATCTTCAATAACAAATTCAATAATTCATTACTTTAACTTAACGTAATGTTGCGATCAATTGTCGATCGCACACTTTCGACATATCAATCACTGTAAATGTGTAAACAAAAACTGATCTTCAATAACCAATTCAATAATTCATTACTTTCACTTAACGTAATGTTGCGATCAATTGTCGATCGCACCCTTTACATATATCAATCACTATAAATGTGTAAACAACAACTATTCTACGATAACAAATTCAATAATTCAATATTTTATCTAAATATAATATTGTGAACAATTGTCGATCGCACCCTTTAGACATATTAATCACTGTAAATGTGTCAACAACAATTAATTTTCAATAACCAATTCAATAATTCATTACTATAACTAAATGTAATAATTCGATCAATTGTCGACCGCACCCTTTAGTCATATCAATCACTGTAAATATTTGAACAACAACTAATTTTCAATAACCAATTCAATAATTCATTACTTTGACTTAATATTATGTTTCGATCCATGTCGATTGCACCTTTTACATATATCAATCACTGTAAATGTGTAAAAAACAACTAATCTTCCATAACAAATTCAATAATTCATTATTTTAACTAAATATAATCTTGCTATCAATTGTCAATCGCACCCTTAAGACATATTAATCACTGTAAATGTGTAAACAACAATTAATTTTCCATAACAAATTCAATAATTCATTACTTTTACTTAATATAACGCTGAGATCAATAGTCGATCGCACCCTTTACATATATCAATCACTGTAAATGTGTAAACAACAACTTATCTTCAAAAACTAATTCAATACTTCATTACTTTAACATAACGTAATGTTGCGATCAGTTGTCGATCGCAACCTTTAGACATATCTATCAAGAAAAATGTGTTAACAACAATTAATATTTAATAACAAATTCAATAATTCATTACTTTAACTTAATATAATGTTGCAATCAATTATCAATCGCACCCTTTAGACATATCAATAAATGTAAAAGTGTAAACAACTAAAATTCGCTATCTAATTCAATAATGAATTAGTTTAACTTAATATAATGTTTCGATCAATTGTCGATCGCATCCTTTACACATATAAATTACTGTGAATGTGTAAACAACAATTAATCTCAGAATCCAATTCAATAATTCATTACTTTAAATTAATATAATGTTTGCGTTCAATTGTCGATCAAACCCTTTAGACATATCTATCACTGTAATTATGTAAACAACAACTAAAATTAACTATCTAATTCAATAATTCATTACTTTAACTTAATATAATGTTGCGATCAATTGTCGATCGCACCCTTTACACATATCAATAACTGTAAATGTGTAAACAACAACTTATCTTCCATAACCAATTCAATAATTCATTACTTTAACTTAACATAATATTCTGATCAATTGTCGATCGCACCCTTTAGACAAGTCAATCACTCTAAATGTGTAAACAACAACTAATATACAATAACCAATTCAATAATTCATTACTTTAACTAAATATAATCTTGCTATCAATTGTCAATCACACCCTTAAGACATATTAATCACTGTAAATGTGTAAACAACAATTAATTTTCCATAACCAATTCAATAATTCATTACTTTTACTTAATATAATGTAGAGATCAATAGTCGATCGCACCCTTTACACATATCAATCACTGTAAATGTGTAAACAACAACTTATCTTCAATAACTAATTCAATACTTCATTACTTTAACTTAACGTAATGTTGCGATTAGTTGTCGATCGCAACCTTTAGACATATCTATCAAGAAAAATGTGTTAACAATAATTAATCTTTAATAACCAATTCAATAATTCATTACTTTAAATTAATATAATGTTGCAATCAATAATCAATCGCACCCTTTAGACATATCAATAATTGTAAATGTGTAAACAACAACTAAAATTCGCTATCTAATTCAATAATTCATTAGTTTAACTTAATATAATGTTTCGATCAATTGTCGATCGTATCCTTTACACATATAAATCACTGTGAATGTGTAAACAACAATTAATCTCAGAATCCAATTCAATAATTCATTACTTTAACTTAATATAATGTTGCAATCAATTGTCGATCGCACCCTTTACACATATAAATCACTGTGAATGGTTAAACAACAACAAATCTGTATATCCAATTCAATAATTCATTACTTTAACTCAATATAATGTTTGCGATTAATTGTCGATCGCACCCTTTAGACATATTAATCACTGTAAATGTGTAAAAAACAACTAATCTCAATATCCAATTCAATAATTCATTACATTAACTTAATATAATGTTTGCGATCAATTGTCGATCGCAACCTTTAGACATATCTATCACAATAAATGCGTAAACAACAACTAAAATTCACTATCTATTTCAATAATTCATTACTTTAACTTAATATAATGTTGCAATCAATTGTTGATCGAACCCTTTAGACATATTATTCACTGTGAATATGTAAACGACAACTAAAATTCATTATCTAATTCAATAATTCATTACTTTAACTTCATATAATGTTGCGATCAATTGTCCATCGCACCCTTTACATATATCAATCACTGTGAATGTGTCAACAACAACTAATCTCAATATCCAATTCAATATTTCATTACTTTAACTTAATATAATATTTGCGATCAATTGTCGATAGCACCCTTTAGACATATCTATCACATTAAATGTGTAAACAAAAACTAAAAGTCACTATCTAATTCAGTAATTAAATACTTTAACATAATATAATGTTGTGATCAATTGTCGATCGCACCCTTTAGAAATATCAATCATTGTGAATGTGTAAACAACAACTAATCTTTACTATCCAATTAAAAAAATCATTACTTTAACATAATATAATGTTACGATCAATTGCCGTTCGCACAATTTAGACATATCAATCACTGTGAATGTGTAAACAACAACTAAAATTCACTATCTAAATGAATAATTCATTTCTTTAACTTAATACAATGTTGCGATCAATTGTCGATTGTACCCTTTACACATATAAATCACTGTGAATGTCTAAACAACAACTAATCTAAATATCCAATTTAATAATTCATTACTTTAACTTAATATAATGTTTGCGATCAATTGTCGATCGCACCTTTTAGACATATCTATCACTGTAAATGTGTAAACAACAACTAAAATCAACTATCTAATTCAATAATTCATTACTTTAACTTAATATAATGTTGTGATCAATTGTCGATCGCACACTTTACACATATCATTCACTGTAAATGAGTAAACAACAATTAGTTTTCAAGAACCAATTCAATAATTCATTACTATAACTTAATACAATGTTGCGATCAACTGTCGATCGCACCCTTTAGACATATCAATCACTGTAAATGCGTAAAAAACAACTAATTTCAATATCCAATTCAATAATTCATTACTTTAACTTAATATAATGTTTGCGATTAATTATCGATTGCAACCTTTAGACATATCAATCACTGTGAATGTGTAAACAACAACTAATCTAAATATCCAATTCACTAATTCATTACTTTAACTTAATATAATGTTTGCGATCAATTGTCGATCGCACCTTTTAGACATATCTATCACTGTAAATGTGTAAACAACAACTAAAATTAACTATCTAATTCAATAATTCATTACTTTAACTTAATATAATGTTGCGATCAATTGTCGATCGCACCCTTTAGACATATCATTCCTTGTAAATGAGTAAACAACAATTAGTTTTCAATAACCAATTCAATAATTCATTACTATAAGTTAATACAATGTTGCGATCAATTGTCGATTGCACCCTTTAGACATATCAATCACTTTAAATGCGTAAAAAACAACTAATCTCAATATCCAATTCAATAATTCATTACTTTAACTTAATATAATTTTTGCGATTAATTGTCGATCGCACCCTTTTGACATATCAATCACTGTAAATGTGTAAAAAACAACTAATCTTCATATCCAATTCAAAAATTCATTACTTTAACTTAATATAATGTTTGCGTTCAATTGTCGATCGCACCCTTTAGACATATCTATCACTGTAAATGTGTAAACAATAACTAAACTTCAATATCTAATTCAATAATTCATTACTTTAACTTAATATAATGTTGCGATCAATTGTCGATCGCACCCTTTAGACATATCAATCACAGTGAATGTGTAAAAAACAACTAATCTTCAATATCCAATTCAAACATTCATTACTTTAACTTAATATAATGTTTGCGATCAATTGTTGATCGCACCCTTTAGACAAATCTATCACTGTTTAAATGCAAACAACAAATAAATTTCAATAACCAATTCAATGATTCATTACTTTAACTTAATATAAAGTTGCGATCAATTGTCGATCGCACCCTTTAGACATATCTATCACTGTAAATGTGTAAACAACAACTAAATTTTAATATCCAATTCAATAATTCATTACTTTAACTTAATATAATGTTGCGATCAATTGTCGATCGCACTCTTTAGACATATCAATCACTGTAAATGTGTAAACAACAACAAAAATTCAATATATAATTCAATAATTCATTAATTTAACTTAATATAATGTTGCGTTCAACTGTCGATCGCACCCTTTAGACATATCAATCACTCTGAATGTCTAAACAAAAACTAATCTTCAATATCCAATTCAAAATCTCGCTACTTTAACTTAATATAATGTTTGCGATCAATTGTCGATCGCTTACTTTAGACATATCTATCACTATAAATGTGTAAACAACAACTAAATTTCAATATCCAATTCAATATTTCATTACTTTAACTTAATATAATGTTGCGATAAAATGTCGATCGCACCCTTTAGACATATCAATCACTGTAAATATGTAAACATCAATTAATTTTCAGTAACAAATTCAATAATTCATTACTTTAACTTAAGATAATATTGCGATCATTTGTCGATATCCAATTCAAAATCTCGTTACTTTAACTTAATATAATATTGCGATTAATCGTCAATCTCACCCTTTAGACATATCTATCACTGTAAATGTGTAAACAACAAAAAAACTTCAATATCCAATTCAAAAATTCATTACTTTTACTAAATATAATGTTGCGATCCATTGTCGATCGCACTCTTTAGACATATCAATCACTGTAAATGTGTAAACAACAACCAAAATTCACTATCTAATTCAATAATTCATTAGTTTAACTTAATATAATGTTGCGATCAATTGACGATCGCACCCTTTAGACATATCAATCACTGTGAATGTATAAACAAAAACTAATGTTCAATATCTAATTAAAAATCTCACTATTTAACTTAATATAATGTTTGGGATCAATTGTCGATGAAATACTTTAGACATATCTATCATTGTAAATGTGTAAATAATAACAATTAATTTTCAATAACTAATTCAATAATTAATTACTTTAACTTAATATAATGTTGCGATCAATGTTTGATCGCACCCTTTAGACATATCTATCACTGTAAATGTGTAAATAACAACTAAACATCAATATCCGATTCAATATTTCATTACTTTAACTTAATATAATGTTGCAATCAATTTTCCATCGCACCCTAAAGACATATCAATCATTGTAAATGTGTAAAGAACAACTAATCTTCAATATCCAATTAAAAAATTCAATTTCTTTAACTTAATCTAATGTTTTCGATCAATTGTCGATCGCACCCTTTAGACATATCAGTAACTCTAAATGTGTAAATAACAACTAATCTTCAATATCCAATTCAAATATTCATTACTTTAACTTAATATAATGTTTGCGATCAATTGTCGATCGCACCCTTTAGACATATCTATCACTGTAAATGTGTAAACAACAACTAAACTTCAATATCTAATTCAATAATTCAACACTTTAACTTAATATAATGTTGCGATCAATTGTCGATCGCACCCTTTAAACATATCAATCACTGTAAATGTGTGAACAACAACTAAACTTCAATATTTAATTAAATAATTCATTACTTTAACTTAATATAATGTTGCGATCAATTGCCATCGCACCCTTTTGACATATCAATCACTGTAAATGTGTAAACAACAACAAATCTTCAATATCCAATTCATAAATTCATTACTTTAACTTAATATAATGTTTGCGATCAATTGTCGATCGCACCCTTTAAATATATCTTTCACTGAAATGTGTAAACAACAACTAAAATTCACTAACCATTTTAGAAATTCATTACTTTAAGTTAATATAATGTTTGCGATTAATTGTCGATCGCACCCTTTAGACATATCTATTACTATAAATGTGTAAACCACATCTAAACATCAATATCTAATTCAATAATTCATTACTTTAACTTAATATAATGTTGCGATCAACTGTCGATCGCACCCTTTAGACATATCTATCACTTTAAATGTGTAAACAACAACTAAACTTCAATATCCAATTCAAAAATTCATTACTTTAACTTAACATAATGTTTGCGATCAATTGTCGATCGCACACTTTAGACATATCTATCGTTGTAAATGTGTAAACAACAAGAATTAATTTTCAATAACAAATTCAATTATTCATTCATTACTTAATATATGTTGCGATCAATTGTCGATCGCACCCTTTAGACATATAAATCATTGTAAATGTGTAAACAACTAAAATTCAATATCCAATTCCGAAATTCATTACTTTTACTTAATATAAGGTTTGCGATTAATTGTCAATTGCACCCTTTAGATATATCTTTCACTGTAAATGTGTAAACAACAACTAAAATTCACTATCTAATTCAATAATTCATTACTTTAACTTAATATAATGTTGCGATCAATTGTCGATCGCACCCTTTAGATATATCTTTAACTATAAATGTGTAAACAACAAGTAAAATTCACTATCCAATTCAAAAATTCATTACTTTCACTTAATATAATGTTTGCGTTCAATTGTCGATAGCATCCTTTAGACATTTCTATCACTGTAAATGTGTAAACAATAACTAAACTTCAATATCTAATTCAATAATTCATTACTTTAACTTAATATAATGTTGCGATCAATTGTCAATCGCACCCTTTAGACATATCTATCACTTTAAATGTGTAAACAACAACTAAACTTCAATATCCAATTCAATAATTAATTACTTTAACTAAATATAATGTATGCAATTAATTGTCGATCGCACCCTTTAGACATATCTATCATTGTTAATATCTAAACAAGAACTTAAATTCACTATCTAATTCAATAATTCGTAACTTTGACTTTATCAAATGTTGCGATCAATTGTCGATCGCACCCTTTAAACATATAAATCATTGTGAATTTGTAAACAAAAACAAATCTTCAATATCCAATTCAAAAATTCATTACTTTAACTTAATATAATGTTTGCGATCAATTGTCGATCGCACCCTTTAGACATATCAATCACTGTGAATGTGTAAACAAGAACTAAAATTCACTATCAAATTGAATAAATAATAAGTTTAACTTAATATAATGTTGCGATCAATTGTCGATCGCACCCTTTAGACATATCAATCACTGTAAATGTGTAACAAAAACTAATCTTCAATGTCCAATTCAAAAATACATTACTTTAACTTAATATAATGTTTGAGATCAATTGTCTATCGCACACTTTAGACATATCTATCACTGTACATGTGTAAACAACAACTCAAATTCACTATCTAATTCAATAATTAATTATTTTAACTTAATATAATGTTGCGATCAATTGTCGATCGCACCCTTTAGACATATCAACCACTTTAAATGTCTAAACAACAACTAATCTTCAATATGGAAATCAGAAATTCATTACTTTAACTTAATATAATGTTTGCGATCAATTGTCGATCGCACCTTTTAGACATATCAATAACTGTGAATGTGTAAACAACAACTAAAATTCACTATCCAATTCAAAAATTCAATACTTTAACTTAATAAGATAATTGCGATCAATTGTCAATCGCACCCTTTAGACTTATCTATCACTATAAATGTGTAAACAACAACTAAACTTCAATATCCAATTCAAAAATTCAATTACTTTTACTTAATATAATGTTTGGGATCAATTGTCGATCGCACCTTTTAGACATATCAATAACTGTAAACGTTTTAGACATATCAATAACTGTAAATGTGCAAACAACAACTAATCTTCATTATCCAATTCAAAAATTCATTACTTTAACTTAATATAATGTTTGGGATCAATTGTAGATCGCACACTTTAGACATATCTATCACTATAAATGTGTAAACAACATTTAAACTTCAATATCCAATTCCATAATTCATTACTTTAACTAAATATAGTGTTGCGTTCAATTATCGATCGCACCCTTTAGACATATCAATCACTGTGAATGTGTAAACAAGAACTAAAATTCACTATCTAATTGAATAATTCATTACTTTAACTTAATAAAATGTTGCGATGAATTGTCGATCGCACCGTTTAGATATATCAATCACTGTGAATGTGTAAACAAAAACTAATCTTCAATGTCCAATTCAAAAATTCATTACTTTAACTTAATATAATATTTGAGATCAATTGTCAATCGCACACTTTAGACATATCTTTCACTATAAATGTGTAAACAACAACTAAAATTCACTATCTAGTTCAATAATTAATTATTTTAACTTAATATAATGTAGCGATCAATTGTCGATCGCACCCTTTAGACATATCTATCACTTTAAATGTGTAAACAACAACTAATCTTCACTATCTAATTTAATAATTCATTACTTTAACTTAATATAATTTTGAGATCAATTGTTGATCCCACCCTTTAAACATATCAATCACTGTGAATGTGTAAACAACAACAAATCTTCAATATCCATTTCAAAAATTCATTACTTTAACTTAATATAATGTTGTGATCCATTGTCGATCGTAACCTTTAGATATATCAACGACTATGAATGTGTAAAAAACAACTATTCTTCAATAACCAATTCAATAATTCATTACTTTAACTTAATATAATGTTTGCCATCAATTGTCGATCGCACGCTTAAGATATATCATTCATATAAATGTGTAAATAACAACTTAAATTCACTATCCAATTCAAAAATTCATTACCTTAACTTAAAATAATGTTTGTGATCAATTGTCGATCGCACCCTTTTGACATATCTATCATTGATAATTTGTAAACAACAACTAATCTTCAAAATCCTATTCAATAATTCATTACTTTAACTTCATATAGTGTTTGCGATCAATTGTCAATCGCACCCTTTAGACATATCAATCACTGTGAATGTGTAAACAAGAACTAAAATTCACTATCAAATTGAATAATTCATTTGTTTAACTTAATTTATTGTTGAGATCAATTCTCGATTGCACCATTTACACATATCAATCACTGTGAATGTGTAACAAAAACTAATATTGAATGTCCTATTCAAAAATTCATTACTTTAATTTAATATAATGTTTGAGATCAATTGTCGATCGCACGCATTAGATATATCATTCATATAAATGTGTAAATAACAACTTAAATTCACTATCCAATTCAAAAATTCATTACCTTTACTTAATATAATGTTTGCGATCAATTGTCGATCGCACCCTTTAGACATACCTATCATTGTAAATTTGTAAACAACAACTAATCTTCAAAATCCTATTCAATAATTCATTACTTTAACTTCATATAGTCTTTGCGATTAATTATCGATCGCACCTTTTAGACATATCAATAACTGTGAATGTGTAAACAATAACTAAAATTCACTATCCAATTAAAAAATTCATTACTTTAACTTAATAAGATAATTGCGATCAATTGTCAATCGCACCCTTTAGACATATCTATCACTATAAATGTGTAAATAACAACTATAATTCAGTATCTAGTTGAATAACTCATTACTTTAACTTAATATAATGTTGCGATCAATTTTCAATCGCGCCCTTTAGACAAATCAATCATTGTGAATGTGTAAACAAAAACTAGTCTTCAATGTCCAATTCTTAAATTCATTACTTTTACTTAATATAATGTTTGAGATCAATTGTCGATTGCACACTTTAGACATATTTATCACTGTAAATGTGTAAACAACAACTAAATTTCACTATCTAATTCAATAATAAATTATTTCAACTTAATATACTGTTGCGAACAATTGTCTATCACACCCTTTAGACATATCTATCACTGTAAATGTGTAAACAACAACTAATCTTCACTATCAAATTCAATTATTCATTACTTTAACTTAATATAATTTTGCGATCAATTGTTTATCGCACCCTTTAGACATTTCAATCACTGTGAATGTGTAAACAACAACGAATGTTCAATATCCATTTCAAAAATTCATTAATTTAACTTAATAAAATATTGCGATGAATTGTCGATCGCAACCTTTAGACATATCAATCACTATGAATGTGTAAAAATTCATTACTTTAACTTAATATAATGTTGCGATCAATTGTAGATCGCACCTTTAGACATATCAATCATTGTAAATGTGTAAACAAAAACTAATCTTCAATATCCAATTCAAAAATTCATTACTTTAACGTAATAATTTATTATACCTTTTAGATATATCTTTTAGATAATATCAATCATTGTAAATGTGTAAACAAAAACTAATCTTCAATAATTTGTGATCAACTGTTGATCATACCTTTTAGATATATCTTTCACTGTAAAAGTGGAAACAACAACTAAACTTCACTATCTAATTCAATAATTTATTACTTTAACTTAGTATAATGTTGCGATCAATTGTCGATCTAACCCTTTAGACATATCAATCATTATAAATATGTAAACAAGTACTTATCTTCAATATCCAATTCAAAAATTTAATACTTTAACTTAATATAATGTTTGCGATCAATTATAGATCGCACCCTTTAGACATATCTATCACAGTAAATGTGTAAACAACAACTAAACTTCAATTTGCAATTCAATAATTCATTACTTTAACTAAATATAATGTTGCGATAAATTGTCGATCTCACCGTTTAGACATATCAATCATTGTAAATCTGTAAAGAAAAACTAATCTTCAATATCCAATTCAAAAATTCATTATTTTAACTTAATATAATGTTTGCGATCAATTATCGATCGCACCCTTTAGACATATCAATCACAGTGAATGTGTCAAAAACAACTAATCTTCAATATCCAATTAAATAATGCATTACTTTAACTTTATATAATGTTTGCAATCAATTCTTTATCGCACCCTTTAGACATATCAATCATTGTAAATGTGTAAACAAAAACTAATCTTTAATATCCAATTCAAAAATTCATTACTTTAAATTAATATAATGTTTGCGATCAACTGTCGATCGCACTTATTAGATATATCTGTCATTGTAAATGTGTAAACAAAAACTAAACTTCAGTATCTAATTCAATAATTCATTACTTTAACTTAATATAATGTTGCGATCAATTGTCGATCTCACCCTTTAGACATATTAATCGCTGTGAATGTGTAAAAAACAACTAATCTTCAATATGCAATTCACAAATTCATTACTTTAACTTAATATAATTTTTGCTATCAATTGTCGTTCCGACCCTTAAGATATATCTTTCACTATAAATACGTAAACAACATGTAAAATTCACTATCGAATTCAAAAATTCATTACTTTAACTTAATATAATGTTTACGATCAATTGTCGATCGCACCCTTAAGAAATATCTTTCACTGTAAATGTGTAAACAACAACTAAAATTCACTATCCAATTCAAAAATTCAATACATTAACTTAATATAATAATTGCGATCAATTGTCGATCGCACTCTTTAGACATATCAATGTGTAAACAACAACTAAACTTCAATATCTAATTCAAAAATTCATTTACTTTAACTTAATATAATGTTTGTGATCAATTATCGATCGCACCCTTTAGACATATCAATAATTGTAAATGTGTAAACCACAACTAATATTCACTATCCAATTCAAAAATTCATTACTTTAACTTAATATAATGTTTGCGATCAATTGTCGATCGCACCCTTTAGACATATCTATCACTATAAATGTGTAAACAACAACTAAACTTCAATATCCAATTCAATGATTCATTACTTTAACTTAATATAATGAATGCGATCAATTGTCGATCGCACCCGTTAGACATACCTATCACTATTAATATGTAAAAAACAACTTAAATTCACTATCTAATTCAATAATTCATTACTTTAACTTAATATAATGTTGCGATCAATTGTCGATCGCACCTTTTAGACATATCAATCATTGTGAATGTGTAAACAACAACTAAAATTCACAATCTAATTCAATATTTAATTACTTCAACTTAATATAATGTTGCGATCAATTGTCGATCGCGCCCTTTAGACATTTTTATCACTGTAAATGTGTGAAAAGCAACTAATCTTTACTATCCAATTTAATAATTCATTATTTTAACTTAATATAATGTTGCGATCAATTGTTGATCGCACCATTTAGACATATCAATCACTGTGAATGTGTCAAAAACAACTAATCTTCAATATCTAATTAAATAATGCATTACTTTAAATTAATATAATGTATGCGATCAATTGTCGATCGCAACCTTTAGACATATTGATCACTGTGAATTTTTAAAAAACAATAATTGTCGATCGCACCCTTTAGACATATTAATCATTGTGAATGTGTAAAAAACAACTAATCTTCACTATCCAATTGAATAATTAATTACTTTAACTTAATATAATGTTGCGATCAATTGTCGATCGCACCCTTTAGACATATCAATCACTGTGAATGTGTAAACAATAACTAATCTTCAAAATCCATTTCAAAAATTCATTACTTTAACTTAATATAATGTTTGCGACTAATTGTCGATCACACCCTTTAGACATATTGTAACGTTCGCAAATTGGGCCTAGAAGTTAGGGCCAATTTGAAATTCTTACATTATTGATTTTCGATACATTCCACTTTGGAATAAGTTGAAATACTATAAAGGGCAATGATGAGATTAGAAAATTTATTTTGAAAAGAAAATACTAGGATCAAAAACCTTTATTTAATTTGAAATTAAATATTAAAAAATGGACTTTGAAATCAGAATTGGGCTTTTAGGATAAAACTAGATTTAACCGGAAGCACGGAGTCAAAATTATTTTTGGACTTAGAAAAATATGAATTTTGAATCTAAACGTCAAATTTTGGCAAAATTATAATTTTGCCCCTCTTAGCGGAAAAATTCGGATTTTTGAAATCGATGGTGGTTTTTAATTCAAAACTTGAAAATAAATTTTTGGAGAAGTACGGAAAAGTCGAAATTAAGTTTTGGTGGAAAACGGGCTCGGAATTGGATTGGGCCCAAACTTGGCCCAATCTAAAACTAAAGCCCACATGTGTGTGTATAAGAATACACACCCACCACCACACTCACTCATTCTCCCCTATTCTTCTTCTTCCCCCTTCTCATACGTATCCTTTTATTCTCCATGGCCAAAACCCTAGCTTTTATTTCTCTCATTTAATCACTCCAACCACCATCAATTTTCCCATTAGTTTCATCAACAACATTCAAGGAGGTCATTGAATGCTATTTGGAAGTTTAGAAAGCTATAATTTTCATGGGTAAAAATCTTTTCTCTCTCTACACTTGATAGTTTTTGAATTAATGGTATGGGTTTTGTTTCATGATGCTTATAAATGTTTTTGAGTTGATTTTAAGTGTTAAACATATGCCCTAGCTTCCATTAGAGTTTAGATGTTAAAAGCCCTAATTTTCACTATTGTTGTTTTGTTATTGCTTGAGGAGACATGATTTTTGTTGGATAAATATTGTTAAATAATGATCCTAGGTTGTTAATAAATGATTTTGGATTATTTCCAACCCATTTGTAGAACCCTAATCTCATCTATTTGTGTTAATGCCCTTAATAGCTATGTTATGTGATGATTGAATTGTGTTAGAGTCTTGTGATTATGATGGTGATGATGTTATGGTTGTAGTGTGATAGTTGTATATTGGTGATGGCTTAGAACAAGTGGAAACCCTCACGGGAGCGGCTTTCTAACTTGTGGATCGACGGATGGGAGGTTCGTATTCCGTTTTTAGCCCTATACACTTGTTTGTTATTGGTTGATGCATTGAATATATGTTTACTTGTAATTATGCCATGAAATTGGTTAAATAAGATAACCAACCAAAAGTTGATATGATGAGCATACTTGCATGTTAAGACGCTAGAGCATGTATGCAATGCATGTAGAATCATGCTAGGCGCTGCTTTGGGAATTGAAGTTTTGGGTGGACCGAGTCCACATTGTTTGCGGATATTGAAGGGCATAGGTTAGAGACTTATCTTTCTGCTCTTGATTATGGATGCTTGAAATGGTGTTGACATGTGTTTGGTAAGACATGTTGGTCGTTACATGACTTGATAATTATAAACATATTGCATTTATGACTATGTGAAAGTGCATATGTGTTCGCCTTGTGGCTAAACGATTTCAAATGATAATGTTATCTTGGTACCTCTAAGAGGTCAAATGTGCAAATAAAAGTTATAAAAGAAAGGATAAATGTGTGATTATGGTTGAATCACTAAAACGGATAATTGCCCTTATTATAGCTAGTTAGTGAATATAGTGGCATGCCATAGGGAAAAATGAGAATTCTCAACATGTGTATACATGAACGATAAATTGGCATTAGGGCCAAAAACGAACGAATTGAGTGAGGACTCCTAACCGGTGTGACGGCACCACAGCCTTTTGGCCTAACGAACGAATCTAAAGGTAGATGACCGACTCGAGGGAGAGTAAATCGGCTCTACGGATTATTGGTCTTCGGACCCTAATGAGAGCCTGGCTCTAAAACGATAGCTTCGGCCCTAACGTCCCGTTTTCACTAATCAAGCTAGAATTAAGGGCGATTGCTTAAAAATGGAGTAATGTGTCTATTGAACTTGATTGTTGAGTATTTTGAAATTGGTTGGTCATATATTATGGAAACTTAACTTGTCAAATATTTTTCAACTAGAAATATTTCGACTTGGATTGTTTGAACTTGAATGTTGAACTTCAAATGTTTTGGAACTTGAATTATTTAGAACTTGCAATATTTTAAACTTGCTTCATATTGAACTTGAAATGTCGTTGATGATGATCGTGATGATGTATTGATATTGTCTTGCTAATGAACTTGAAAAGGTTCTTAAACTTGAACTTGAACTTGATGATAACTTGATGAGGAAATTGGTTAGGTAGTAGGAAAGACTTCCTAATGAACTTCATAACAAAATGACATTGTTATGGATATTGGAAATTTGGAATTGATATGAATATGCTTGGTAATCAAGATGACTAATGAACTTGACTAAGAGATCATGACATGTCTTGTGCATAATCTTGATGCTTTGGAATGTTTGTTTAGTGAGCCAACCCTTAGTCCAATACTCTTGTCTAGTGGTGTGATCCTAATATGTTTTTGTCAAGTTTAAATGGGTCTTTATTAGCTTAATTGGCTAAATTATGAATTGGGGAATCATATTGAATGTCTAATAATCAACTTGTTTTTAACTTGGTTGGTAAATGTTGGTTTTACTTGAATTGGTATTGAAATGGTGGAATAAGTAGGAACTTGAAAATTGGAAATTGTTGTCTTGTGTTTGCTGCTGCAACAAGTTGACCAAATAGGCAACTTGTTCAGTTTCGTTCGCCCAAATGGTTGGGTCTTTTGACAAATGGATTGTTTGTATGTATTGTTTGATATGCATATATGATGTGTTTAAAATTTGGTTGCATTCCGATGTCGTTTGGTCGGGTTTTGAAACTGAGCAAATCACTCAGATGGTGACTTGAGAAGTGTCACTATTCTGCCCAAGACAGGGCACGTCCGCTGCCAAGTTTTCCTTGTCCGCTGCCAGCGGATGGTGGCAGCCAACGAGGACAGCGAGCGCCGCATCATTCGCTGCCAAATTTTCCTTCCTCCGCTGCCAGCCAATGCTGCCCGCGGATGGACTCCTGGAGCGCCACAATATTACCTTTCCAACTTGCCGGTCTTCGTTCTCCCTCATCTGAACTCCAATTTAGGTGTCGTTTGCGGGTATGAATTTGTCTTTAAGTCTATTTTCCAAATATATCTTCATAATTTGAAAATATGATCATATTTATATCCAGATTTTCAATCTCCTCCAAGTGTTTGTAAATTTCAGCTTTTGGAAAAAATACGTGTAACTAGTATAAGTTTTGTATCCGGACTCCAAATTGAGTCCCGTTTGTTGATATGAATTTGTGATGATGTCCTTTAATTGCTATATATTTTGAAATTATAGAAATAAATCAATGATATTGCAAGGATTTCAATCTTCTTTAAATCACAAAACATCCTATATTTAGGAATCGAAATTCTTGAATTAAAAACCTCTTGATTGAATCGTTTCCAAAACTTTTTGAATCTTTCACGAGTATATTTAACTACTAGTAAACTCACCTACTTGTGACAATTTTTGAAAAGTTATTTTGTTATCAAATATCTTGTCGACGAAGTATCTTTAAAGATATTTAAAAACCATAAAGTCTTGTAACATGAGAACTTGCAATGTGGTCAATTTGTTGATTGCTTCTTGTTCAAGAAATGACCTTGTATCTTTTAATTGTTATTTGACACTGAACTGTAATTCGGTGTCTAGTTCGGTATCGAGTTCGGTTAGAGAGCATATTTGTCATCTTCATGGGTTACCGAATTATAATTCGGTAGGGAGCTCGGTATGTAGCTCGGTCAGAGGGTTTGTCTTTAAATTGTGTGTTACCGAATTGTAATTCTGTATATAATTTGTTAGTGAGCTCGGACAGAGGCATTTTGAGTCATGCATTAGAGTCACTGAACTATAATTCGGCATACAGTTCGGTATTGAATTCGGTCAGGGGCGTACTATTGCATTTCATGTGTTTCCGAATTGTAATTCGATATATAAATCGGTAGGCAATTCGACATAGTTTGGTAATGTGTTTAAAACCTGAAAATTGAATATAATCGTGGCTTGGTTAAACCCCATTGATTAAAGATTGAAATCTTCGATTGTTGGATTGATTGGTGATCTCCTTAAGCCGAGTTGTTTGGACTAAGCGGAGTTTGGCTCACAAGTCTTTTGTAATGATTGGTCGTCATGAGGTAATTTTATTGATTCACTTAATCGAATTGATCGTCTTGATGACTTAATTGAAATGATTGTCTTGATTGACTCGATTGTCTTGATTATCGTATTGATCGCATTATTGATTGATGGATATATATGGTTAACGTTAAGGAGAAATGAGATTAATCTTAATGATTGGTAAACCATAGAATGAGCATGAATGTGTGACATAGCATGCCTCGAATGATTACATTAGCAGGAATGATTGCTAGGAATTGGTTGTGTTTGACTTCTATGAGTTAAGGTGAGCTTAGAGATGCTCACATTAGAATTGCATTGTGTGTTAAAGCATTGCATATTGACAGAAAGGTAAGAGCATTTGTGTGTGCTTGTTTGGGACATGGGATGCGAACCAGGCGTGTGCCTGACCCTTTCTTCTTTTTCTTTTTCCCTGTAAATTGTGTTATCAGGTTCGATCGAGCACGGCATGTGGTATTTGAGCTCTCATGGTGAAGTTCACTAATGTTGTAATCACCCATATATGTATTTTAGAATTTTGTCATATTTGTAAATGAGCTTATAATATATTTGAAGTATAGTTGTAAAAGATGTTTTATTCATTTGGAATTTCTAAATATCATCTATGTATGATTTAAACCACGTATCATATGTTCAAGAAAGTAACATCTTTATTCGTTTTCCGCATAAATATCATATAAAGTGATAGACTTTTATAATATTTCTAAATGGTAAATCGCAACTGCATCGTTAATGTGGCGGTTCGGGCACCAGCTACGTTCTCAACCGGGGCGGGGGTTCGACGCTAAACATATCTAACATCGTAAATGTGTAAACCACAACTAAAATTCACTATCTAACTCAATAATTCATTACTTTAGCTGAGTTTAATGTTGCGATCAACTGTCAATCGCACCCTTCAGACATACCAATCACAGTGAATGTAAAATCAACAACTTAAATTCACTATCTAATTCAATAATTCAGTACTTTAACTTAATATAATATTACGATCAATTGTCAATCACACCCTTTAGACATATCTATCACTGTAAATGTGTAAATAACAACTAATCTTTAATATCCAATTCAATAATTCATTACGTTAACTTATTATAATGTTGTGATCAATTGTCGATCGCACACTTTAGACATAGTAATCACTGTGAATGTGTAAAAAACAACTAATCTACAATATTCAATTCAAAAATTTATTACTTTAACTTAATATAATGTTGCGATCAATTGTCGATCGCCCAATTTAGACATATTAATCACTGTGAATGTTTAAAAAACAACTAATCTTCAAAATGCAATTCAAAAATTCATTACTTTAACTTAATATAATATTTGTAATCAATTGTCGATCGCACCCATTAGACATATCAATCACAGTAAATGTGTAAACAACAATTAAACTTCAATATCCATTTCAAAAATTCATTTCTTTAACTTAATATAAAATTGCGATCAATTGTTGAACGCACCCTTTAGAGATATCAATCACTGCGAATGTGTAAAAAACAACTATTCTTCAATATCCAATTCAATAATTCATTACTTTAACTTAATATAATATTTGCTATAAATTCTCGATCGCACCGTTTAGACATATCTATCACTATAAATGTGTAAACAACAACTAATCTTCACTATCCAATTTAATAATTCAGTACTTTAACTTAATATAATGTTGCGATCAATTGTTGATCGCACCCTTTAGATAAATCAATCATTGTGAAAGTGTAAAAAAAAACTAATCTTCAATATCCATTTCAAAAATTGATTACTTTAACTTAATATAATGTTTGCGATTAATTGTCGATCGCACCCTTTAGACATATCTATCAATGTAAATGTGTAAACCACAACTAAAACTCACTATCTAATTCAATCATTCATTACTTTAGCTGAATATAATGTTGCGATCAATTGTCGATCGCACCCTTTAGACATATCAATCACTGTGAATGTGTAAACAACAACTAAAATTCACTATCTAATTCAATAATTCAATACTTTAACTTAATATAATGTTGCGATTAATTGTCAATTGCACCCTTTAGACATATTTATCACTGTAAATGTGTAAACAACAACTAATCTTTAATATCCAATTCAATAATTCATTATTTTAACTTAATATAATGTTGCGATCAATTGTCGATCGCACCCTTTAGACATATTAATCATTGTGAATGTGTAAAAACTAACAAATCTTCAATATACAATTCAAAAGTTTTTTACTTTAACTTAATATAATGTTTGCGATCAATTGTTGATCGCACCCTTTAGAAATATCTATCACTGTAAATGTGTAAACAAAACTAAAATTCACTATCTAATTCAATAATTCATTACTTTAACATAATATAATGGTTGCGATCAATTGTCGTTCGCACCCTTTAGACATATCAATCACTGTGAATATGTACAAAACAACTAATCTTCAATATCCAATTTATAAATTCATTACTTTAACTTAAGATAATGTTGCGATCAATTATCGATCGCGCTTTTAGACATATCAATCATTGTAGATGTGTTAACAAAAACTAATCTTTAATATCCAATTCAATTATTAATTACTTTAACTTAATATAATGTTGCTATCAATTGTCGATTACACCCTTTAGACATATCAATCATTGTAAAAGTGTAAACAACAACTAATCTTCACTATCCAATTCAATAATTCATTACTTTAACTTAATATAATGTTGGCGATCAATTGTCGATCGCACCCTTTAGACATATCTATCACTGTGAATGTGTAAAAAACAACTAATCTTAATATTCAATTCAATAATTCATTACTTTAACTTAATTTAATGTTTGCGAACAATTGTCGATCGCACCCTTTAGACATATCAATCACTGTGAATGTGTAAACAACAACTAATCTTCACTATCCAATTCAATAATTCATTACTTTAATTTAATATAATGTTGGCGATCAATTGTCGATCGCACCCTTTAGACATATCTATCACTGTGAATGTGTAAAAATTAACTAATCTCAATATTATATTCAATAATTCATTACTTTAACTTAATGTAATGTTTGCGAACAATTGTCGATCGCACCCTTTAGACATATCAATCACTGTGAATGTGTAAATAACAACTAAAATTCACTATCTAATTCAATAATTCATTACTTTAATTTAATATAATTTTTGCAATCAATTTTTGATCGCACCCTTTAGACATATCTATCATTCCATTAAACATATGAATAGCTGTAAATGTGTAATAAACAACTAATCTTTAATATCCAATTCAAAAATTCATTACTTTAACTTAATATAATGTTGTCATCAATTGTCGATCGCACCCTTATTGCATATGAATAGCTGTGAATGTGTAAACAACACTTAAACATCAATATCAAATTCAATAATTCATTACTTTAACTTAATATAATGTTGCGATCAATTGTCGATGACACCCTTTTTACATATGAATAGCTCTGAATGTGTAAACAACAACTAAACTTCAATATCCAATTCAATTATTCATTACCTTGACCTAATATAATATTTGCGATCAATTCTCTATCGCACCGTTTAGACATATCTATCACTGTAAATATGTAAACAACAACTAATCTTCACTATCCAATTCAATAATTCATTACTTTAATTTAATATAATGTTGCAATTAATTGTCAATTGCACCCTTTAGACATATTTATCACTGTAAATGTGTAAACAACAACTAATCTGTAATATCCAATTCAATAATTCATTATTTTAACTTAATATAATGTTGCGATCAATTGTCGATCGCACCCTTTAGACATATTAATCATTGTGAATGTGTAAAAAAAAACTAATCTTCAATATTCAATTCAAAAATTCATTACTTTAACTTAATATAATTTCGTTATCAACTGTCGATCGCACCCTTTAGACATTCTTATCATTGTGAATGTGTAAAAACTAACTAATCTTCAATATACAATTCAAAAGTTTTTTACTTTAACTTAATATAATGTTTGCGATCAATTGTTGATCGCACCCTTTAGAAATATCTATCACTGTAAATGTGTAAACAAAACTAAAATTCACTATCTAATTCAATAATTCATTACTTTAACATAATATAATGGTTGCGATCAATTGTCGTTCGCACCCTTTAGACATATCAATCACTGTGAATATGTACAAAACAACTAATCTTCAATATCCAATTTATAAATTCATTAATTTAACTTAAGATAATGTTGCGATCAATTATCGATCGCGCTTTTAGACATATCAATCATTGTAGATGTGTTAACAAAAACTAATCTTTAATATCCAATTCAATTATTAATTACTTTAACTTAATATAATGTTGCTATCAATTGTCGATTACACCCTTTAGACATATCAATCACTGTAAATGTGTAAACAACAACTAATCTTCAATATCCAATTCAATAATTCATTACTTTAACTAATATAATGTTGCAATCAATTGTCGATCGCACCTTTTAGACATATCAATCACAGTGAATGTGTAAAAAATAACTAATCATCAATATCCAACTCAAAAATTCATTACTTTAACTTAATATAATGTTTGAGATCAATACTCGATCTCACCCTTTAGACATATCAATCATTGTAAAAGTGTAAACAACAACTATTCTTCACTATCCAATTCAATAATTCATTACTTTAACTTAATATAATGTTGGCGATCAATTGTCGATCGCACCCTTTAGACATATCTATCACTGTGAATGTGTAAAAAATAACTAATCTCAATATTATATTCAATAATTCATTACTTTAACTTAATGTAATGTTTGCGAACAATTGTCGATCGCACCCTTTAGACATATCAATCACTGTGAATGTGTAAATAACAACTAAAATTCACTATCTAATTCAATAATTCATTACTTTAATTTAATATAATTTTTGCAATCAATTTTTGATCGCACCCTTTAGACATATCTATCATTCCATTAAACATATGAATAGCTGTAAATGTGTAATAAACAACTAATCTTTAATATCCAATTCAAAAATTCATTACTTTAACTTAATATAATGTTGTCATCAATTGTCGATCGCACCCTTATTGCATATGAATAGCTGTGAATGTGTAAACAACACTTAAACATCAATATCAAATTCAATAATTCATTACTTTAACTTAATATAATGTTGCGATCAATTGTCGATGACACCCTTTTTACATATGAATAGCTCTGAATGTGTAAACAACAACTAAACTTCAATATCCAATTCAATTATTCATTACCTTGACCTAATATAATATTTGCGATCAATTCTCTATCGCACCCTTTAGACATATCTATAACTGTAAATATGTAAACAACAACAAATCCTCACTATCCAATTCAAAAATTCATCACTTAAAGTTAATATAATGTTGCGATCAATTGTCGATCGCACCATTTACACATATCAGTCACTGTGAATGTGTAAAAAACAACTAATCTTCAATATCCAATTCAATAATTCATTACTTTAACTTAATATAATAGTTGTGATCAATTATCGATCGCACCATTTAGACATATCAATCACTGTGAAAGTGTAAATAACAACTAAAATTCACTATCTAATTCAATAATTCATTACTTTAATTTAATATTATGTCTGCGATCAATGGTCGATCTCACCCATTTGACAAATCTTACACTATAAATGTGTAAACAACAATTAATTTTCAATAACCAATTCAATAATTTATTCATTTAACTTAATATAATGTTACGATCAATTTTCGATCGCACCCGTTAGACATATCAATAACTGTAAATATGTAAACAACAACTAGTCTTCAATATCCAATTCAAAAATTCATTTCTTTAACTTAAATTAATGTTTGCGATAAATTATCTATCGCACCCTTTAGACATATCTATCACTGTAAATGTGTAAACAACAACTAATCTTTACTATCCTATTCAAAAATTCATTACTTTAACTTTATATAATATTGCGATCAATTGTCGATCGCACCCTTTAGACATATCAATCACTGTGAATGTGTTAAAAACAACTAATCTCAATATCCAATTCAATAATTCTTTACTTTAACTTAGTATAATGTTTGCAATCAATTGTCGATCGAACCCTTTATACATATCTATCACTGTTCATATGTAAACAACAATAAAAATTCACTATCTAATTCAATAATTCAGTAATTTAACTTAATATAATGTTGCGATCAATTGTCGATTGCACCCTTTAAACATATCAATCATTGTAAATGTGTAAACAACAACTAATCTGAGTATTCAATTCAATAATTCATTCCTTTAACGTAATATAGTGTTTGCAATCAATTGTCAATTGCACCCTTTAGACATGTCATTCACTGCGTATGTGTAAACAACAACTAATCTCAATATCCAATTCATTAATTCATTACTTTAACTTACTATAATGTTTGCGATCAATTTTCGATCGCACCCATTAGACGTATCAATCACTGTGAATGTGTAAACAACAACTAAAATTCACTATCTAATTCAATAATTCATTACTTTAATTTAATATAATTTTTGCAATCAATTTTCGATCGCACCCTTTAGACATATCTATCACTGTTCATATGTAAACAATAATTAAAATTCAATACCTAATTAACAATTCATTACTTTAACTTAATATAATGTTGCGATCAATTGTCGATCGCACCCTCTAGACATATGAATCATTGTAATTATTTAAACAACAACTAATCTTTACTATCGAATTAAATAATTCAGTACTTTAACTTAATATAATGTTGCGATCCATTGTCGATCGCACCATTTAGAAATATCAATTATTGTAAATGTGTAAAAAAACAACTAATCTGAATATCCAATTCAATAATTCATTACTTTAACTTAATATAATGTCTGTAATCAATTATCGATCGCAAACGTTAGACATATCTATCACTATAAATGTGTAAAGAACAATTTATTTTGAATAACCAATTCAATAATTCATTACATTAACTTAATATAATGTTACGATAAATTGTCGATCGCACCCTTTAGACATATCAATAACTGTAATTGTGTAAACAACAACTAATCTTTAATATCCAATTCAAAAATTCATTACGTTAACTTAATAATTTTTGCGATCAATTGTCGATCGCACCCTTTAGACATATCTATCACTTTAAAAGTGTAAACAACAACTAATCTTTACTATCCAATTCAATAATTCATTACTTTAACTTAATATAATGTTGCGATCAATTGTCGATCGCACCATTTAGACATATCAATAATTTTAAATGTGTAAAAAACAACTAATCTCAATATCCAATTCAATAATTCATTACTTTAACTTAATATAATGTTTGCGATCAATTGTCGATCGCACCATTTAGACATATCTATCACTGTTCATATGTAAACAACAATTAAAATTCACTATCTAATTCAATAATTCAGTAATTTAACATAATATAATATTGTGATCAATTGTCGATTGCACCCTTTAGACATATTAATCATTGTAAATGTGTAAACAACAACTAATCTCGATATCCAATTCAATAATTCATTACTTTAACTTAATATAATGTTTGCGATCAATTGTAGATCGCACTCTTTAGGCATATCTATCACTGTGAATGTGTAAACAACAACTTAAATTCACTATCTTATTCAATAATTCATTACTTTAATTTAATATAATTTTTGCAATCAATTGTCGATCGCACTTTTTAGGCATATCTATCACTGTAAATGTGTTAACAACAACTAATCTTTACTATCCAATTCAATAATTCATTACTTTAACTTAATATAATGTTGCGATCAATTATCGATCGCACCCTTTAGACATATCAATCACTGTGAATGTGTAAAAAACAACTAATCGTAATAATCAATTCAATAATTCATTACTTTATTTTAATTTAATGTTTCGATCAATTGTCGATCGCACCCTTTATACATATCTATCACTGTTCATATGTAAACATCAATTAAAATTCATTATCTAATTCAATAATTCATTCCTTTAACTTAATATAATGTTATGATCAATTGTCGATCGCACCCTCTAGACATATCAATCATTGTAATTGTATAAACAACAACTTATCTTTACTATCCAATTCAATAATTCATTACTTCAACTTAATGTACTGTTGCGATCAATTGCCGATCGCACCCTTTAGACATATCAATTATTGTAAATGTGTAAAAAAAAACAACTAATCTGAATATCCAATTCAATAATTCATTACTTTAACTTAATATAATCTTTGCGATCAATTGTCAATCGCACTCTTTATACATATCTATCACTGTTCATATGTAAACAATAATTAATATTCATTATCTAATTCACTAATTCATTACTTTAACTTAATATAATGTTGCGATCAATTGTCGATCGCACCCTCTAGACATATGAATAATTGTAAATGTGTAAACAACAACTAATCTTTACTATCCAATTAAATAATTCATTACTTTAACTTAATATAATGTTGCGATCAATTGTCGATCGAACCCTTTAGAAATATCAATTATTGTAAATGTGTAAAAAACAATTAATCTGAATATCCAATTCAATAATTCATTACTTTATCTTAATATAATATTGTGATCAATTGTCGATTGCACCCTTTAGACATATCAATCACTGTGAATGTGTAAACAACAACTAATCTTCAATATCCAATTCAAAAATTTATTACTTTAACATAAGATAATATTTGCGATCAATTGTTGATCGCACTCTTTAGACATATCTATCACTGTAAATGGGTAAACAATAACTAAAATTCACTATCTAATTCAATAAATCATTACATTTACTTAAAATAATGTTTGCGATAAATTGTCGATCGCACCGTTTAGACTTATCTATCACTTTAAATGGGTAAACAAGAACTAAAATTCACTATCTAATTCAATAATTAAGTACTTTAACTTAATAAAACGTTTGCGATCAATTATCGATCGCACCCTTTAGACATATCTATCACTGTAAATATGTTAACACAATTAGTTTTCAATAACCAATTCAATAATTCATTACTTTAACTCAATATAATGTTTGTGATCAATTGTCGATCGCACCCTATAGACATATCATTCACTGTTTATGTGAAACAACAATTAATCTTTACTATCCAATTTAATAATTCATTACTTTAACTTAATATAATATTTGCGATCCATTATCGATCGCAACCTTTAGACATATCAATCACTGTAAATGTGTAAACAACAACTAAAATTCACTATCTAATGTAATAATTCATAACTTTAACTTAATATAATTTTGCGATCTATTGTTGATCGCACCCTTTAGACATATCAATCACTGTGAATTTGTAAATAACAACTAAAATTCACTATCTAATTCAATAATTCATTATTTTAACTTAATATATCGTTGCGATCAATTGTCGATCTCACCCTTTAGACATATAAATCACTGTGAATGTGTAAACAACAACTAATCTCAATATCTTATTCAATAATTCATTACTTTAACTTAATGTAATGATTGCGATCATTTGTCGATCGCTCCCTTTAGACATATCTATCACTATAAATGTGTATAAAATAACTAATCTTTACTATCTAATTCAATAATTAATTACTTGAACTTAATATAATGTTTGCGATCAATTTTCGATCGCACCCTTTAGACATATCAATAATTGTAAATGTGTAAACAAAAACTAATCTTCAATATCCAATTCAAAAATTCATTACTTTAACATAATAAAATGTTTGTGATCATTTGTCGATCGCACCCTTTAGACATATCTATCACTGTAAATGTGTTAACAATTACTAATCTTTACTATCCAATTGAATAATTCATTACTTTAACTTAATATAATGTTGCGATCAATTGTCGATCGCACCCTTTAGACATATCAATCATGGTGAATGTGTAAAACTAACTATTCTTCAATATCCAATTCAAAAATTCATTAGTTGAACTTAATATAATGTTGCGATCAATTATCGATCGCACCCTTTAGACATATCAATCATTGTTAATGTGTAAACAACAACTAATCTTCAATATCCAATTCAAAAATTTATTATTATAACTTAAAATACTGTTTGCGATCAATTGTCGATCGCACCCATTAGACATATATGTCATTGTAAATGTGTAAACAAAAACTAATATTCAATATCCAATTCAATAACTAATTACTTCAACTTAATATAATGTTGCGATCAATTGTCGATCTCACCCTTTAGACATATCAATCACTGTGAATGTGTAAACAACAACTAATCTCAATATCTAATTCAATAATTCATTACATTAACTTAATGTAATGTTTGCGATCATTTGTCGATCGCTCCTTTTTAGACATATCTATCACTGTAAATGTGTAAACAACAACTAATCTTTACAATCCAATTAAATAATTCATTACTTTAACTTAATATAATATTCGCGATCAATTGTCGATCGCACCCTTTAGACATATCTATCACTGTAAATGTGTAAACAAAAACTTAAATTCACTATCTAATTCAATAATTAATTACTTTAACTTAATAAAATATTGCGATCAATTGTTGATTGCATCCTTTAGACATATTCAATTGTTGATTGCATCATTGTAAATGTGTAAACAACAACTAATCTTCAAAATTCAATTCAATAATTCATTACTTTAACTTAAAATAATGTTTGCGATCCAGTGTCGATCGCACCCTTCATACATACCAATCATTGTAAATGTATAAAAAACAACTAATCTTCAATATCAAATTAAAAACTTCATTACTTTAACTTAATATAATGTTTGCGATCAATTGTCGATCGCACCCTTTAGACATATCAATCATTATAAATGTGTAAAAACAACTAATCTTCAATATCCAATTCAGAAATTCATTACTTTAACTTAATATAATGTTTGTGATCATTTGTCGATCGCACCCTTTAGACATATCTATCACTGTAAATGTGTTAAGAACAACTAATCTTTACTATCCAATTGAATAATTCATTACTTAAACTTAATATAATGTTGCGATCAATTGTCGATCACACCCTTTAGACATATCAATCACAGTGAATGTGTAAAAATAACTATTCTTCAATATCCAACTCAAAAATTCATTAGTTTAACTTAATATAATGTTGCGATCAATTAACGATCGCACCCTTTAGACAGATCAATCATTGTAAATGTGTAAACAATAACTAATCTTCAATATCCAATTCAAAAATTCATTATTTTAACTTAATATAATGTTTGCGATCTATTGTCGATCGCACCCATTAGACATATCAGTCATTGTAAATATGTAAACAAAAACAAATCTTCAATATCCAATTCAATAATTATTTACTTTAACTTAATATAATATTGTTATCAATTGTCGATCCCACCCTTTAGACATATTAATCACTGTAAATGTGTAAACAACAACTAATCTTCAATATCCAATTCAATAATTCATTACTTTTACTTAATTTAATGTTGCGATCAATTGTCGATCACACCCTTTAGACATATCAATCACTGTGAATGTGTAAAAAACAACTAATCTTCAATATCCAATTCAAAAATTCATTACTTTAACTTAATATAATGTTTGAGATCAATTGTCGATCGCACCCTTTAGACATATCAATCATTGTAAATGTGTAAACAACAACTAATCATCACTATCCAATTCAATAATTCATTACTTTAACTTAATATAATATTTGCGATCAATTGTCGATTGCACCCATTAGACATATCAATCACTGTGAATTTGTAAACAACAACTAATCTCAATATCCAATTCAATAATTAATTCCTTAATATAATGTAAGCGATCAATTGTCGATCGCACCCTTTAGACATATCTATCACTGTAAATATGTAATCAACAACTAAAATTCACTATCCAATTTAATAATTAATTACTTTAACTTAATATAATGTTGCGATCAATTGTTGATCGCATCCTTTAGACATATCTATCATTGTAAATGTTCAAACAACAATTAATCTTCAATATCCAATTCAATAACTCATTACTTTAACTTAAAATAATGTTTGTGATCAATTGTCGATCGCACCATTTTGACATATCAATCATTGTAAATGTGTAAAAAATAAATAATCTTCAATATCAAATTCAAAAATTCATTACTTTAACTTAATATAATGTTTACGACTAATTGTCGATCGCACCCTTTAGACATATCTATCATTGTAAATGTGTAAACAACAACTCATCTTCAATATCCAATTCAAAAATTCATTACTTTAACTTAATATAATGTTTCTGATCATTTGTCGATCGCACCCTTTAGACATATCCATCATTGTAAATGTGTAAACAACAACTAATCATTACTATCCAATTGAATAATTCATTTCTTTAACTTAATATTATGTTGCGATCTATTGTTGATCGCAACCCTTAGACATATCAGTCCTGGTGAATGTGTAAAAAACAACTATTCTTCAATATCAAATTCAGAAATTCATTACTTTAACTTAATATAATGTTGCGATCAATTATGGATCGCACCCTTTAGACATATCAATCATTGTAAATTTGTAAACAACAACTAATCTTCAATATCCAATTCAAAAATTCATTACCTTAACTTTATATAATGTTTGCGATCAATTGTCGATCGCACCCCTTAGACATATCAATCATTGTAAATGTGTAAACAAAAACTCATCTTCAATATCCAATTCAATAATTATTTCCTTTAACTTAATAAAATATTGTTATCAAATGTCGATCACACCCTTTACACATATCAATCACTGTAAATGTGTAAACAACTATTAATTTTCAATAACCAATTTAATAACTCATTTCTTTAAATATATTGATGCGATCAATTGTCGATCGCACCCTTTAGACATATCAATAACTGTGAATGTGTAAACAACAACTAATCTCAATATCCAATTCAATAATTCGTTACATTAAGTTAATATAATGTTTGCGATCAATTGTCGATCGCACCATTTAGACATAACTATCATTGTAAATGTGTAAACAACAACTAATCTTCTTTATCCAATTCAAAAATTCATTACTTTTACTTAATATAATATTTTCGATCAATTAAAGATTGCAACCTTTAGACATGTCAATCACTGTTAATGTGTAATTAACAATTAATCTCTATATCCAATTCAATAATTCGTTACTTTAACTTAATATAATGTTTGCGATCAATTGTCTATCGCACCCTTTAGACATATCAATCACTGTGAATGTGTAAAAAACAACTTAAATTCACTATCTAATTCAATAATTCATTACTTTAATTTAATATAATTTTTGCAATCAATTGTCGATCGCACCCTTTAGACATATCTATCACTGTAAATGTGTTAACAACAACTAATTTTTACTGTTTAATTCAATAATTCATTATTTTAGCTTAATATAATGTTGCGATCAATTGTCGATCGCACTGTTTAAACATATCAATCACTATGAATGTGTAAAAAACAACTAATCTCAATATCCAATTCAAGAATTCATTACTTTAACTTAATATAATGTTTGCGATCAATTGTCGATCGCACCATTTAGACATATCAATTATTGTAAATGTGTAAACAACAACTAATCTTTACTATCCAATTAAAAAATTCATTACTTTAACTTAATATAATGTTGCGATCAACTATCGATCGCACCCTTTACACATATCAATCATTGTAAATGTGTAAAAAATAACTAATCTCAATATCAAATTCAAAAATTCATTACTTTAACTTAATATAATGTTTATGATCAATTGTCGATCGCACGCTTTACACATATAAATCATTGTGAATGTGTAAAAAATAATTAATCTTCAATATCCAATTAAAAAATTCATTACTTTAATTTAATATAATGTGTGCGATCAATTATCGATCGCACCCTTTAGACATATCTATCACTGTAAATGTGTAAACAACAAATAAAATTCACTATCTAATTCAATAATTCATTACTTTAACTTAATATAATGTTGCGATCAATTGTCAATCGTACCCTTTAGACATATCCATCACTGTGAATGTGTAAAGAACATCTATTTTCAATAACCAATTCAATAATTCATTACTATAACTTAATATAATGTCGGGATCAATTGCCAATCGCACCCTTTAGACATAACAATCATTGTAAATGTGTAAACAAAAACAAATTTTTAATATCCAATTCAAAAATTTATTACTTTAACTAAAAATAATGTTTGCGATATATTGTCGATCACACCCTTTAGACATATCTATCACTGTAAATGTGTAAACAAAAACTAATTTTTACTATCCAATTCAATAAATAATTACTTTAACGTAAAATAATGTTATTATCAATTGTCGATCGCACCTTTTACACATATTAATCATTGTAAATGTGTAAACAACAACTAATCTTCACTATCTAATTCAATAATTAATTACTTTAACTTAATATAATGTTTGTGATCAATTGTAGATTGCAACCTTGAGTCATATCTATCACTGTAAATGTGTAAACAACAACTAATCTTTACTATCCAATTCAATAATTCATTACTTTAACTTAATATAATGTTGCGATCAATTCTGGATCGCACCATTTAGACATATCAATCACAAAGAATGTGTAAAAAACAACAAATCTCAATATCCAATTCAATAATACATTAATTTAACTCAATATAATGTTTGCGATCAATTGTCGATTGCACCCTTTGGACATCTCTATCAGTGTTAATATGTAAACAACTATTAATTTTCAATAACCAATTTAATAACTCATTACTTTAACTAAATATATTGATGCGATCAATTGTCGATCGCACCCTTTAGACATATCAATCACTATGAATGTGTAAACAACAACTAATCTCAATATCCAATTCAGTAATTCATTGCATTAACTGAATATAATGTTTGCGGTCAATTGTCGATCGCACCCTTTAGACATATCAATCATTGTGAATGTGTAAACAATAACTAATCTCAATATCCAATTCAATAGATCATTAATTTAACTTAATATAATGTTTGCGATCAATTGTCAATCGCACCCTTTAGACATATCTATCACTTTAAATGTGTAAACAACAACTAAATTCACTATCTAATTCAATAATCTAATACATTAACTTAATATAACGTTGCAATCAATTGTCGATCGCACCCTTTAGACATATCTATCATTGTAAATGTGTAAACAACAACTAATTTCAATAACCAATTCAATAATTCATTACTATAACTTAATAAAATGTCGGGATCAATTATCAATCGCACCCTTCAGTTATATCAATCATTGTAAATGTGTAAACAAGAACAAATCTTCAATATCCTATTAAAAAATTCATTACTTTATATTAATATAATGTTTGCGATCAATTGTCGATCGCACCCTTTAGACATATCTATCGCTGTAAATGAGTAAACAACAACTAAAATTAAGCATCTAATTCAATATTTAATTACTTTAACTTAATATAATATTGTGATCAATTGTCGATCGCACCTTTTACACATATTAATCATTGTAGATGTGTAAATAATAACTAATCTTCAGTATCTAATTCAATAATTAATTACTTTAACTTAATATCTATCACTATAAATGTGTAAACAACAACTAATATTCACTATCCAATTCAATAATTTATTGCTTTAACTTAATATAATGTTGCCAACAATTGTTGATCGCACCCTTTGGACATATAAATCACTGTGAATGTGTAAACGACAACTAATCTTCAATATCCAATTCAATAACTCATTACTTTAACTTAATGTAATGTTTTCGATCAAATGTTGATCGCACCCTTTTGATATATAAATCACTGTGAATGTGTAAGCAGGAACTAATCTCAATATCCAATTCAATAATTCATTACTTTAACTCAATATAATGATTGCAATCAATTGTCGATCACACCCTTTAGACAAATCTATCACTGTAAATGTGTTAAGAACAACTAATCTTTACTATCCTAGTCAATAATTCATTACTTTAACTTAATATAATGTTGCGATCCATTGTAGATCGCACCCTTTACACAGATCAATCGTTGTGAATATGCAAAAAAACATTTAATCTTCAATATCCAATTAAAAAATTCATTACTTTACTTTAATATAATGTTTGCGTTCAATTGTCGATCGCAACCTTTAGACATATCTATCACTATAAATGTGTAAACAACAACTTATCTTCACTATCCAATTCAATAATTAATTACTTTAACTTAATATAATGTTGCGATCAATTGTCGACCGCACCCTTTAGACATATCATTAACTGTAAATGTTTAAACAACAACTAAACTTCAATATCTAATTCAATAATTCTTTACTTTAACTTAATATAATATTGCAATCAATTGTCGATTGCACCCATTAGACATATCTATCACTGTGAATTTGTAAACAACAACTAATCTTCACCATCTAATTCAATAATTCATAACTATAACTTAATATAATGTCGCGATCAATTTTCGATCGCAACATTAAGACATATCAATCACCATGAATGTGTAAAAAACAACTAATCTTCAATATCCAATTTAAAAATTCATTACATTAACTTAATTTAATATTTACAATCAATTGTCGATCGCACCATTTTGACATTTCAATCATTTTGAATGTGTAAACAACAAATAATCTAAATATCTAATTCAATAATTCATTACTTTAACTTAATATAATGTTTGCGATCAATTGTTGATCACACCCTTTAGACATATCTATCACTGTAAATGTGTAAACAACAACTTATCTTCACTATCCAATTCAAAATTCATTACTTTAACTTAATATAATGTTTGCGATCAATTGTGGATCGCACCGTTTACACATATCAATCACAGTGAATGTGTAAAAAACAACTAAACTTCACTAGCTAATTCAATAATTCATTACTTTAACTTAATATAATGTTTACTATCCAATTGTCGACCGCACCCTTTAGACATATCAATCATTGTAAATGTGTAAACTTCAATATCAAATTCAAAAATTCATTACATTAACTTAATATAATGTTTGTGATCAATTGTAGATCGCACCTTTAGACATATCTATCACTGTAAATGTGTAAACACAACTAAACTTCACTATCTAATTCCATAATTAATTACTTTAACTTAATATACTGTTGCGATCAATTGTCGATCGCACCCTTTAGACAGATCAATCATTGTAAATGTGTATACAACAACTAATCTTTTTTATACAATTCAATAATTCATTACATTAACTTAATATAATGTTGCAATCAATTGTCAATCGTACCCTTCGGACATATCAATCATTGTGAATGTGTAAACAACAACTAATCTTCAATAACCAATTCAATAATTCATTACTTTAACTTAGTATAATGTTGCGATCAATTGTCGATCGCACCGATCAATTGTCGGTCGCACCCTTTAGACATATCTATCATTCTGAATGTGTAAAGAACAACTAACTCAATATCGAATTCAATAATTCATTACTTTAACTTAATATAAGGTTTGCAATCAATTGTCGATCGCACCTTTTAAACATATCTATCACTATAAATGTGTTAACAACATCTAATCTTCAATATTCAATTCAATAATTCAATACTTAAAGTTAATAAAATGTTTGCGATCCATTGTCGATCGCACCCTTTAGACATATCTATCACTATTAATATGTAAACAACAATGAATTTTCAATAACCAATTCAATAATTCATTTCTTTAACTTAATATATTGTTGCGACCAATTGTCGATAGCACCATTTACTGTTAAACAAAAATTCATTACTTTAACATAATAAAATGTTTGCGATCAATTGTCGATCGCACCCCTTACACATATCAATATGTGTCAATGTGTAAACAAACAACAAACTTCAATGTCTAATTCAATAATTCATTACTTTAACTTAAAATAATATTGCGATCAATTGTCAATCGCACCCTTTACACATATCAATCACTCTGAATGTGTAAAAAACAACTAAGCTTCACTATCTAATTCAAAAATTTATTACTTTAACTTAATATAAAGTTTGCGATCAATTGTGGATCGCACCCATTTGATATAACAATCACTATGAATGTGTAAACAACAACGAATCTCAATATCCAATTCAATAATTCATTACTTTAACATAATATAATGTTTGCGATCAATTGTCGATCGCATCCTTTGAACATATCTATCACTGTAATTGTGTAAACAACAACTAAAATTCACTATCTAATTCAATAAATGATTAAGTTTACTTAATTTAATGTTGCGATCAATTCTCGATCGTACACTTTAGACATATCAATCATTGTAAATGTGTAGACAACAACTAATCTTTACTATCCAATTCAATAATTCATTACTTTAACTTACTATAATGTTGCGATCAATTGTCGATTGCACCCTTTAGACATATCAATCATTGTGAATGTGTAAACAACAACTAATCTCAATATCTAATTCAAGAATTCATTACTTTAACATAATATAATGTTTGCAATCAATTGTCGATCGCACCCTTTACACATATCAATCTCTGTGAATGTGTAAACAAACAACTAAACTTCAATGTCTAATTCAATAATTCATTACTTTAACTTAATATAATATTGCGATCAATTGTCAATCGCACCCTTTACAAATATCAATCACTCAGAATGTGTAAGAAACAACTAAGATTCAATATCTAATTGAAAAATTCATTAATTTAACTTAATATAATGTTTGGGATAAATTTTTGATCGCACCCTTTTGATATATCAATCACTGTGGATGTCTAAACAACAATGAATCTCAATATCCAATTGAATAATTCATTACTTTAACATAATATAATGTTTGCGATCAATTGTCAATCGCACCCTTTAGATATATCTATCACTGTAAATGTGTAAACAACAACAAAAATTCACTATCTAATTCAATAATTAATTACTTTTACTTAATTTAATGTTGCGATCAATTGTCGATCGCACACTTTAGACATAACAATCATTGTAAATGTGTGGACAACAACTAATCTTTACTATCCAATTCAATAATTCACTACTTTTACTTAATATAATGTTGCGATCAATTGTCGATCGCACCCTTTAGACATATCAATCACTGTTAATAGGTAAACAACAACTAATTTTCAATAATCAATTCAATAATTCATTACTTTAACTTTAATATAATGTTGCGACCAATTGTCGATAGCACCATTTACTTATATCAATCACTGTGAATGTGTAAAAAAACAACTAAACTTCAATAACCAATTAAAAATTCATTACTTTAACTGAATATAATGTTTGCGATCAATTGTCGATCGCACCCTTTAGACATATCTATCACTGTAAATGTGTAAACAACAAATAATCTTCAATAACCAATTCAATAATTCATTACCATAACTTAATATAATGTTGGGGATCAATTCTCGATCGAACTCTTTACACATATCATTCACTGTAAATGTGTAAACAGCAACTAAACTTCAATATCCAATTCAATAATCCATTACTTTAACTTAATATAATGTTGCGATCAATTGTTGATTGCACCCTTTGGACATATCAATCACTCTGAATGTGTAAACAACAACTAATGTCAATATTTAATTCAAAAATTCATTACTTTAACTTAATATAATGTTTGCGATCAGTTGTCGATCGCACCCTTTAGACATATCTATCACTGTAAATGTGTAAACAACAACTAAAATTCACTATCTAATTTAATAATTAATTACTTTTACTTAATTTAATGTTGCGATTAATTCTCGATCGCACACTTTAGACAAATCAATCATTGTAAATGTGTAGACAACAACTGATCTTTACTATCCAATTCAATAATTCATTACTTTAACTTAATATAATGTCGCGATCAATTGTCGACCGTACCCTTTAGACATATCAATCACTGTGAATGTGTATACAACAACTAATCTCAATATCAAATTCAAAAACACATTACTTTAACATAATATAATGTTTGCGATCAATTGTCGATCGCACCCTTTACACATATCAATCTCTATGAATGTGTAAACAAACAACTAAACTTCAATGTCTAATTCAATAATTCATTACTTTAACTTAACATAATATTGCGATCAATTGTCAATCGCACCCTTTACACATATCAATCACTCTGAATGTGTAAAAAACAACGAAGCATCACTATCTAATTCAAAAATTCATTACTTTAACATAATATAATGTTTGCGATCAATTGTTGATCGCAACCTTTAGATATATCAATCACTGTGAATGTGTAAACAACAACAAATCTCAATATAAAAATTCAATAATTCATTACTTTAACATAATATAATGTTTGCAATCAATTGTCGATCGCACCCTTTAGACATATCTATCACTGTAAATGTGTAAACAACAACTAAAATTCACTATCTAATTCAATAATTAATTACGTTTACTTAATTTAATGTTGCGATCAATTGTCGAT